>NW_019379924.1:637277-648037 GCF_000648655.2 Copidosoma floridanum
CCGTCATGGGTGTTTTTGTAAGCGCCTTTCACCCAATGACCCGGGGCGCTTACTGGCAAATGTATTAAATAATAACTTGCTGAATTTAATAACAAAAGCGCCTTTCACCCAATGACCCAGGGTGCTTACTGGCAAATGTATTTAATAATTAATTTCTAAATTTAATAACAAAAGCGCCTTTCACCCAATGACCCGGGGTGCAGAAGACGAGTTTTTTCGTCTGGCATGATGTACATCCCAGGATGACTTGTCTTACATCTAGGCGCATGTTTCTCCAATAGTAGTCTTTGGCGATTCTGTTATACGTCTTGTTCATTCCCCTATGTCCACCTAATGCTGCTTCGTGATATTCTCTAATGATTTTAAATCTTTTATCTGCTGGTGGGATTACCAGAGTGTTTGTGTAGAGTACTGCTGCTAGTCTAATATCTTTGAATATTTCCTCAAAGGTATCGACAAAGTGTCCCCACTGGGTTAGATTGAGAATTGCTAGATCCCTAACAATACCAATCGTTTTTATTTCGTTTGCTACTACAACCTCTTTAAGGGCCTTAATACACTTTTTAATGTTTTATTTAAGCGCCGTTTCTTCAAAGTGCTCCTTTACATACATGTGCATAATTTTTATTCTTCTTGCATTTGTCATTTTGGTTTCTCCTACGCCTCTTTCTTCGTTATTCAAACGTGTCGGATTAATATATCCTCTCTCGTGCAGCGCACACATGACCTCTGTGTTGGGTACTGCCTCTGTTATCGTCATAAACGCTAGATTGTCTAAGTTCTTAAATGGGTGGCCCTCGATCCTGTTGAGTTTTTGTAATAGGGGTGGATCTTCTCCCTCTTTTGGTGCCCATGGTAGCCTTGCCGTTGGTAGGCGTGTTCTGTACACTCTAAATTTTTCCATCGATGGTGAGTGTATGACTGTGTCGGCTTCGTTCTCACCCTCTGTTTCGCATAGCGCGTCATTCAACTCGTTGGCTTGCTCTCTTTCTTCCTCTGCTGTACTTTCATTGCTGTCATCGCCGCTGCTTGTTTGCTGTTTGTTTTGTCATCGTTTTTCCGTGTGCTTACTTGTATCCACTGCACTTTCGGAAGTAACTTGCTCCTTTTCTAGATGACTTTTGTCCTCCTTCCCTTGCTTGCCTCTGTCTACTTTCTTGTCTAGTTCAGACCCATGCTTACGCTCCTCGCTTCTTTCACTACTGCTACGGTCTTTTTGTGTCTCTGTCCCTGACTCATGTTCCGCATTCATCGCGCTAGAGACCTGTATGAGATGCGTGTAATGTGCATTCTCACCTACACCTTTTAGATGTAAATGGCCAAATTCGCCGTCTGTCGTAGCAATGTAATGAGTGTAAATATAGCTTCCATTGGTTAACGCGAAATGCACACAGATATTTCTCTTGAATTCTTGGGAGAACAAGTAAGTACAATCGCTGTTCCCGTACATTGTTTGTGACTCCAAAATTTTTTTTGTTTCTTCAGGTTCTCTGCATTTTTTTAACAAATTAGAGTTGCACAAAATTGTTCGTTACTCGGCAGTTGAGATGTCGAGTTTGTATAACCATATAAGGCTGTGAAATAAGCAGTTTCCGGGTGGATCGTATGGTATTTCCGATATTTTTGTGAGGGTGCTACCAGGTTGTGCGCATTCACAGGTTTCTCTTCGCGTTTTGTCCTGTAAATAATCTAGCCATTTATCTGGGGGTGCGACTTCTGAGTGGTTTTTGCGTTCGTCTCGTACCGCGTTCTCACTTTCCTCCGACTGGACCATGTTCACCCCGTCATGGGTGTTTTTGTTTTCGTCTGCTGACGTGTGTAACGCTGCTTTCTCTGTTGTTATTATCTCACTAGGTTTCCACATATCTATCCTCATTCCTGGTCTGCCTTCTACGTCTTGCTTTTTAATGTCTATCATTACTAGAGCCCGTAGTTTGTCGGAACTTCCCTCTAATAAATCGTGTATGTTCGGCTCTTCTTGTTCATTTGTTGAAAGTTCCTTCGCTTGTTTTATGATTTCTTCGTTTCCTTCTGTAGTAGTTTCCTGTTCCTCTGTACTTACTTCCTGATCTTTGCTAGTAATGTTATGTAAAGGTGTATCACAATTAGCTATTATTATTTCTTTTGACGGATTCGACGTCAGTTGTGTAGTTGAAAAGCGCGGTTTCTGTCTATGCAAAGTGTCAAGTTGTCGTTTGCGTGCCTTTCGTAATTTTTCTCTTCGTGCTAGTATTGCTGGCGTACTTGTAGCAGTTATTTCCTCTCGAAAGCTTGGCTCTTTCTTGATGTTGCCCAATTTCCGTCTGTTGTCCCCTGCAAAATTAATTCTCCTTTTTCTGCAACCTCTCGTACTTTTCCCTCGTTTTGATTCCTTAGTGCTTGCTGCAGCGGCGAATTGTTTACGTTAGGCTCCTCTGATTCAGAGTCCGCATCGCCGTTTTCTTGACCTTCTGTACTCATATGTGAACCTTTCTCGCTATTCTCGCCATGATATCTTGTTTTTTTTTCGTGTTATACCGTTTAAGTTTTCTGAGTCAGTGCCATGGATTTTCATTTTCTTCGGGTTGTCTTGAATTCTTTTCTTACGAGTTGCCCATACTTTAAATATGCGCGCCGGTGGTCCGTCGCTATCGGCTGGTTTTTCATTCTCTTGTTCGTCTGCTAGCTGGTATAGCTCTTGGCGTGGCCGTTCGGGATTCACTTCCCCCTCTTTTAGTATTGGTTTTCGCGATAATGCGTCTGGTGGTTCGTTGTTTACGCTCGGGCGGTATATAACTTTGTAATCATATCCTCTCAGTTCCGCTTTAGGCCTGTTGAAACAAATGTCTGGTTTTTTAGATGAGTGAAAGTGCTTCAGCGGCTCGTGGTCTATAATCACCGTAAATTTGCGCCCGTATAAATATGGTCTGAATTGCTCTTTTGCAAATACGATCGCCAATTATTCTTTGTCGTATGTCGGGTAGCGAAGTTCACTCCCTTTAAGGCAGCGAGACGCGTACTCACACGGTCTATTTTTCCGATCTCTCCCTGACTAAGGATCGCTCCAATCGCGTAATCTGACGCGTCTGTCGTGACAATAAAGGGTTTTTCCAAGTCTGGGGCAACGAGCACTGGTCCGCTACATAGTATTTTGATAAGAGTTTTGAATGCGTTTTCTTCGTTGTCACTCCACGTAAATTTTGTGCCCTTCTTTAATAGCATAGATAGGGGTCGGGCAATCTTCGCATAGCCTTTTATGAATCGCCTATAATATCTGGAAAATCCCAAAAATTGTTTTACTTTTTTTGCGATTGTCGGACGTGGGTATTTTTTGGCTGCTTCGATCTTCTTAGGATTGGTCTTTATTTGTCCAATACCTACGATACGGCCCAACACCTTTGCTTCCCTCTTCAAAAATTGACACTTCTCTGGTTCGATTGTCAAGTTTGCGTCTGCCAATCGTTTCAATAATTTTGTTAATCGTTCCCCATGCTCTTCAAGATTGGTTGCAAAAACCATTATGTCATCAAGATAAACTTTAATTTCATGACCTTGCAAGCCTGCGAGTGCTAGCGCAATTGCCCTTAAAAATGTGTTCGGCGAATCTTTACACCCCATGGGCATTCTTTTGTATTGGTAATGCCCGTCCGGCCCCGAAAATGCCGTTTTGTGCTCGTCATCTTCGTGCACTTCAATTTGAAAAAATCCTGACTTGAGATCGACTACCGTAATGTAGCGCGCAGATGCCAGGTTTTCTAAAATATCACTTTGCAATGGTAATGGATAGCAAGATCCCACCGTGACTTCGTTAAGCAGACGAAAATCTGTGACGACCCTTACTCTTTTTTCGTTGTTTGGCCCCGGTTGTTCTGCTACTAACCAAGTGTTTGAGCTGTACGGAGAGGTAGATGGTTCCTCTATTCCCTGCTCTAGCATTTTCTTTAGTTCTGTTTTCATTTGGTCTCTGATCAACGGTGGATATCTGTACCTCTTTGCAATTGTTGGTTTATCAGTTGTGGTCTTTATTCGGTGTTTGACAAGATGAGTTGCTTTCAGAGGTTCTCCGTCAAGGCCAAATACGTAAGGGTTTGACTCGATCAGTCCTTTCACATGCTCTATTTCTTTATCGTTGCAACCGGCTCTGACTACGAGTTGAATTATTTTATCCACCCGTTTCTGTTTCCTCAGCTCCTCTTCATCTCTCGCAAAAATATTTGTTTTTTCTTTGTCATCGCTTATTTCTTCATTAAATAACATCATCAATGCTTCCCCCAAATTTTCAACATTGTCTCCTCCAAAGTCTGAGTCCTTCCGGTATATTTCTTCGTAATTTAGTAGCTCCAATTCCAGAACAGGCATATCTTATCTCATCACTCATATTAATACATTTTGCAACTATCTTTCCGTTGATATTTCTCGCTATAAAGTTCCCAAATAATATTCCCTCCTCCATCTCTTGAAGGGGTATCCAGCTATTTTCTGCTATATTTCTACCATTTTTTACTCATGCATAAATAATTTGTTTCGATCTTGCAGGAATTTTAAAACACTCCGGCTTTAACAGTGGTATCTCTACATCTTCTAATTTTATCATATTCTTGGCGGCGCTTATCTGGCCCCGATATCGCTTAAAAGTATTCCACCCTATGATTCCTTCCGCGTCAATAGGGAAGTCATGGGAGTCAACATGTAATGTGCACTCCAGCCCTTGTAGCTGAGCCTTTACTGTACCTAATGTTTTGCGTGCTCCGTGAGTTACGCCAATAATAGCTACTCGATACCTACTATCTATTAGCATGTCTGTGCTAAGAAAATTTTCGTTCATAATTGAAATCTCTGTGCCTGTATCCGTATAAAAAGTCGCCTTTCCATTCTTTAACTGTGGTCCCCGAAACTAGACCGATGGTGGCATATGCCCTGTTCTCGCCAGTTTTATAGTTTTTCTGGGAAGCTGCTCTATTTCTTCGTCACACTAAAAGCTTGGGTCCGTCATTCTCTATATATGTGTCCGGCGCCTTTATCCGATTACTCTTTCTGCGGGCCCTCCTGCCTTTTCTCGTGCGTCTGCCCCTCTGTAGTGTAGGAGTGTTTTCGCACTCTACAGTGTTGCATTCTATACTTTGCCACACTGCGTAAGTACTCAGACTGTTGATGCACGATTCTGCCTCCACTAATCTTTGCTTCGCCCCTTGTGGCCTCTTTCTCGCCGGAAACGCTTCTCTCCGTTTTTTTTTCTAATTCATGTTTGACGTTTGGGGGCCACGCCGAACATCTTGCGAGTTTAAAACTGCCGGTGGATTTTTTCTGCTGTCAGGGGCGTACACGCTGTTTTCCTGCTGCTGTGGGCCCCTATCTTGTGGCGGCCCGTTCCTAACTAAATCCCTACTGTAGTCGTCCCTGATACCCTCATTTTTATAGCCGTTTCCATAGCTGTTAAATGTATCCCTGCTGTATTTATTATGCGAATCACCATAGCCGCGGTTGCCATAATAATTATTACTTCTAGGATTGTAGTTATTGTACCTGTTATTGTAATTATTCCTATCATTATAATAACTATTTGTACTGTTGTATTTGTTATTTCTGTTATTTCTATTATTGTAATTATTGTTTCTGTAATTATAGTTGTTATTCCTGTTGTAGTAGTTATTATTCCTGTTATGAGGCTCTGTTGGGTCATTGTTATAACCCCTGTTATAAGTATTATCACTATAATTGTAAGCATGGTCATTTCCGTTTCCGTAATTATAGGCGTTTCTGTTGGTATTGGTATTATCCACGGGTTAGTTATGCCCCTCGTGTCGCTGTCTCTCCTCCTCCTTCCTGTCTTGCTTAGGCGAGCAGCAGTTTCTCGCATAGTGTCTCGGTCTCTGACAATAGTTGCAGTTTCCTTTTGGTTTTCTCCCGTTATATCTTAGCCTTTATTTGTCATTTATCACCGCTAACAGTTTTCGGCATTCTTCGACTGAATGCCCGGTTTGGCAGTCGCAGTATATACAGCGTTTTACGTTTGCTGCTGCTGCTGCTCCTTGCGCCCCATTGGTGGTCTCTGTTGTTCTTTCTCCTTTATTTGCCAGATTTACTATTGGCCCTCACTCGGTTATTGCTTTATTATGTGCGGGCAGTGTACGTACTGGTATCGCATACCGTAAGCTAAGATCGCTTTCTATTTTCAGCGCCTTTATAATTGCTCCGCAGAGGGTCCTCGGGCTTAAACATGTAATCTTCCATCTATATGTTGGTTGCAGCCCATATGTGAATTATTTTACTGCCTCTGCCTCTGTGCTTTCTTTCAGAACCTGCTTTTGAATAGGGAGTAGGCTTGGGTTATAGTCATGCAGCATCATCAGCCTATTTTACAGTCCTTTTACTCTTCCGCCGTAGTCATTTATTGATTCCTGGTTTTGTTGTCTAATTATCTTTAGCTGTGCCATCAGCGTGTCCAAATTATTTATGCTCCCATATCTCCTCGAAAGTTCCCGAAGATATTCCTGAACTGTCCCAAATTGAGCCAGTCTGGGCGCGAAATGTTCAGCCGCTTTTCCCTTTAGTCTGCTCGCAAGAGTACCGAGAAAAAATAATTCATTTTCTGGGCCCACCCTTTCCGCAGTCATCCTTACCATTCTTTCGAATATTGGTAGGTTGATTGGGTCTCCATCAAAGAACGGGATATTACTTGCCATATGACTGAGCGTAGGCAGAATGTTCAGTTGTGCGTTCTGCGGTCTGCGTGGGTGGTCATGATTGTGTTTAGCGTGTATGTGTTCTGTGCGTTGGGCACTGGTAGGTGCTAAATCACCCCATGTTCTATCTCTATTTACTTGAAAATCGACTCGATTTGCATAATTATTATTTGGCGTTGGTACTGTTGCTATAGATGCGGCTTCCTTCATTCTTTCGAGTTCCTTGCTCATATTTTTTATTCTGTCCCACAGCTGTTGATTGTATAAGTCCCTCATCGTGGTGTTACTTGTTCCTTTATATTCGTAACCGGATGCAACCAAAACCGGCTGCTCTGATTTTCCCAGTATGCCTTCTTGTGTCGATAATATTCTGATTTTGTTAGTTCGAGCTCCACGCATTTCTTCAGCTCTTCTCGTATTCCGCTCGCTGACTTATCCACTCGAATAAAGACCCGCTTCTTTGTTTATACATCCTGCGTTTATGGCTGTGTCACAAGATAGATTTCTGTAATCCCCATGTGTTGGTGACGAATTTCGGATGGTTTCTGTGACCACCTTGTGCGAAACCTCCACCTCCTCTGCCTTCTTTAGCTTCGCTCTAATTCTTGAAAATAACCCCATTACTATAGCGTTAGTCTTTTCGTCTAGGGCTTCAAGTTTTTCACACCCTTCTGGTTCGAGTTCCAGTTCTAGCATTTGTTCCGTCATATTTTCTTTTTGCTGTCTTCTACTGGGCCCTGGCCCGCCCATGTCAGCTATAATATCATTACCCGGGCCTTCGTTATCGCTTTCCAGCTCGTTAATAAAGTCACCGAACTGAGTCATTTTTCTTTCTACTTTTTATATCTATATATGTGTCATGCGTCGTATTTTCTTTCTTGATTGTAATAAATCTTGTTTACTTTCCTAGCTGCAGGGCTGTATTTCACTACCTACGTTGCGGCTCAATAATAATTTGACGAATAGAAATGAAAGTGGCGAAATAAGACGGTAAAAGAGCGGCGTTCGTCTTTCACTTGACTTTTCCTTTTTATCGTTATATTTTTGTTTGGTGGTAATTGGGGGAAACTATTCTTTTGGGGCTGTCTGTCGTTTATTTTTCGTTACAAAGATAATAATAATAAAGATAGTTATAAATTTCTTAGCCGAGATGGGTGTAAGTAATTAATTACGGACGTTCCCTGTGTCTGTACCAGGCGTACTAATAAAATTTCTTTGTTTCCCATTTGTTATTCAAAAATATGTGTAGTCAACTGTATATTTAAGTTTGTTATCCCGCGTGTTTTTTGTTTGGAGTCTCGAGAGAATAACTACTAAAAAAGGGTAGCCGACGAAATAATAAATATATTCTGAAATTAAAAATCTTCCCCAACCCTATCTTTTCCTAATAAGTGCCTCGGGAGTAAGGGATAAAAAAAAAAAATTTTNTATAATTTCCTTGATTTCTTCCTGTGCTGTAGTTAGGGACACGGTTGATCGTAGATCCGTACGACTATTTTGCCCTGTCCCCTCCTCTGCGACAGCCCGGGTGGCCGTCCGACGCGGTGCCTCTGCCGGTGCAGAGGTATAAGTACTGCGGAGGCGTGGTCCGGTGCAACGTGTACTGTCCGTCCGGGCAGTTGTTTGTGGCCCTCTTCCAGGACTGTCCCCGAGGGTCATCCTTCCATTCCCCAGGTCGGGTGGTACGAACCCGCTGCGATGTCCTGGAGTCGGGGACGTCGTACACCGTCGTCCTGGAGTGCACGTGCCACGGCTTCTTCCTCGCCCTGGTGGTCGATGTGGCGGCCGAAGATCCGGCAGGCTTCCCGTTAGAAAGGCAGCCTTGCGTAAGAGTGAGTACCGTGCACTATCACTATCTGTCGGCTCGCGTTTATTTCCTTTGTTGATTATTTTTGTTTTCTTTTCCGTAGGTTCAGCCGGTTGGAGGCGGACACTGCCGTTGTCGACGAGGCGGCGGTAGTTACTGCGTCCTGCCTATACTGTTACGGTGTCGTTGCACCTCAGCCGGCAGTGTCTGATCCTGGCCCCGCTCCGCCAATGGAAGGGGTGCAGGGTGCCCCTGCTGTGCTTCGGGCTCGTGAGTGGGGATGGGGGCAAGAGCGGGATCGGGAGCGGGAACGAAAGCCCGTGAATAAGGTTTGGGCTCTGTAAAATCCCCTTCATGTAAAAGAGAGATGAGCTATAGTAATCGCTTCCGTTTGTTAATCAGTTAAAAAATAAAAAAAAAAATCCCAGAACTAATGGCTTCCGAGTTTAATTGTGCTGCCCCTCCGTTTTTTTTTCTTTTTTGTTTCACGCCGTTCTGTTAGATACTTTTCTTTTTGTTTCAGATAACTTATATATTAATTTTAACAGGACACGCACTTTAGTCTATTATCTTTTTCCTTCATTTACATTGTACATGTTTTTTGTTCCTATATTTATATATATTTAACGTATCCTTTGTTCAGCAGTCATTGGTTCGCTATAATATGCGTATTTGTTGTATATAAAAAAAATTCTTTTCGTCTGCGCAATTAAAAAAAAATTTCTCCCTTCACTCATCATTCTTAGCACCTTCTGTCGTTAACAAATTTACTAATTGAGGTAGTGCCATACACCCCACTTTTGTTTACTCGCGTAATTTGACATATTGGTGCCCCGTGTTTTTATTATTATAATTATTATACATGTTCATTTTTTTCCATAATATTGCTCTTATCATTGCCTGTATAGTTTGCTGACCTAATCCCTGCATCTCCTTCCCTATCTTTTTACTTGTATTTTCGCGCGCGTCCGGAAGCCGCGAAAATTTTTCGTAAATATAATTGATCCCTCCTTTCTGTTATATTTTCGCGCTGCGTCCGGGGGCAGCGAAAATTTTAAGCGAAGTCGAATGTTCAAGTCTATCTCTTCGAGTCCCTGTTTCTGTTCGTATCTGTTCGCATTCTCTGGCGGTGCCTTTACCATACATGCTTTTTTGATTTTGTCTACGTGGGATACTCTTATTTCGTCACCTCTCAGTAGTTTGACATTTTTGTTAATGTAATCAATGCCTGTTATTTCATATGGGCACTCGTATTGCGAATCATATTTACCCTTTGATGGCTCTTTCAGCACATTAACCATTTCTCCCTCTAAGAAATATCTTGTATTCAGTTGGCGGTCATAGTAATACTTTGATCGGTATTTCACCTGAAATTGGTTCATTGCTGCGATAGTTCTCATTTCTGTCAGGGTCTCAACTAAATCTTGAAATATTAAATGAATCTTGAAATATTGATTTGAAATCTTTGAAATATTCATCCGAAGATTGGCCCTTAGGTGGCAGTTTGATACTAGATGGTGTTCTAGCTCTTTGTCCGAAAACTAATTCGTGCGATGAGTATCCCGTACTCTGATGGTCCGTGGTATTGTATGAGCGCGTGCACATAGGTAAATGTTCGTCCCAGTCAGCGATCTCAGAAGTGATAGAATAACTTGGAGGGAAATTCAAATAAGCTTTATGGGGCATGACGCAGAAACCCAGATAACACTTTTATGCATAATAAATTAATAAAATAAACCCAAGCTATTCAACCCAATAACCCAGGGCGACTACTAACAAATATCTCAAATAATAAATTATTGAATTTAATAACAAAAGCACCTTTCACCCAATGACCCGGGGCGCTTACTGGCAAATGTATTAAATAATAATTTGCTGAATTTAGTAACAAAAGCGCCTTTTACCAAATGACCCGGGGTGCTTACTGGCAAATGTATAAAATAATTAATTGCTAAATTTATTAACAAAAGTGCCTCTCACCCAATGACCCGGGGCACTTACAAGCAAATGTATTAAATAATTTATTGCTTAATATATTAACAAAAGCACTTTTCACCCAATGACCCGTGCCGCTTACTGGCAAACATATAAAATAATTAATTATTCAACTTATTTACAAAAGCGCCTTTCACCCAATGACCCGGGCCACTTACTGGCAAATGTATTAAAAAATTAATTGCTGTATTTAATACCAGAAGCTCCTTTCTGCCAATGAGCTGAGTCGCTTACTGGCAAATGTATTGAAAAATTAAGTGCTAAATTTAATAACAAAAGCGCCTTTCACCTAATAA
>NW_019379924.1:661361-673232 GCF_000648655.2 Copidosoma floridanum
CCTTTCTACAAAAGATATTTGAAGCTGGATACTGTGCCTTTACTGAAAAAAAAATTTCCTTACTTTTATAAATGATACTCATTTGAAAAATAATAAAATAAATCTACATCTTATAGAGTTTTACAGTGGGGCCTTCAAGTTACTGCAAAAGTAAAAATTTTATTATTTACTACTAAAAGGAACGAAAATTGTTTGCCTTGTCTCGATGATGTGCTATGTATGTTCAAAAAATTAGCGCATTTTCAACTTTAAATGAAAAAACATGAATTCCTTTAAAATAGTGCATTTTTTGCTGGCACATCTAAGATTACATTTGAAAAAGGTCAATATAATGTGTGATCGCTGTGTTCTATCGTCCCTCATCACAAGAAAATTGGGCCATCACGATATTTATACAATAAATATTTTTAACTCATTAGGAAAGGTCATATTATGAGCAGCAAATTAACAGTTTAGGAGCTACGGATTCCTATGGTATGTTTATTAGATTCAAAGGGTTCTAGAAGTATTTTTACCATCTCAATTCTATTTTCGTACATCGTCATGCGAATAAATAGCAATCCTTCTTATTTCTTAATTTTTTTTTCACATGGGATATTCAATGTTTGAGTAAAAATCAGAAAAGTGGAATTAGAAAAACAATTTCAAAATAATGTACTGCCGAAGCAGAAGAACAGCAGTTGGTTAACTTTAATTCTACTGTATCGACATAGTATCTGTATATACATTTACAATGCTGTTTGTAAACATTTATGTATACATGATATAAGCCAAAATATGCATTGAATCTGGTTTGTATTCGCTTTATTCTTAATGCAGTTGTATTGTTTCAACGTTTTTCCTCAAACTAAAAATCAGTAAGTAACCAAAAGATAAGTAATTTTATTAGAAAAATAATAAATATTTTAAGATACTAAGTGTACTTGTGTAGAAAGCAGAATGGCACTTGAAATTCAATTACCAAAGAGTATGCTACAAAAAGTTAAAGAGAAAAGAAGAATCTCGGCTGAAAAACGTGAGCGAAAAATTCTTTAAAAGCGTATGGATCGCGAAAAAGCAAAAAGCTTGCGTAGTGAGGTATAAGTAAGTAATACACACTCCACATCAAAAACTCTGCGTGATAAAGATACTGATATGGTTAGGCGTTGTTTCCAAAGATTAGGAAATATGTCTATAAAACATTACGATGATATTGGTAGAAGAACAAGAAAAAATAAATCCGAAAATCTCAGTGGAATAAACAGTCAAAATGATGTTGTTGAGAGCTTAAGTACGTTAAATGAGACACAATCAGCTCCTGATCAGAGGGAGTCACAATCTCTCCTCCTCAAGTACACATGTAGAAGACGGTATCGCTAATAATTCACAAAAATTGAGCCAAGAATATAAAGTCAAAAAAGAAAGTTTCTATTCAAAAGTAAAAATTTCGCGTGTAGAAAAAGTAATAAGTAATGGAAAAAAAGGGAGCAAACGTTGCGTCGAAAAGTAAAAAAACTAGAACAAACGAATAAACTACAGTTAAAAAATATTAATTATTGGAAACAAAAATATTACAGAGCAATAAGAACCGAAAAATCGCCAATCGAAAAAAAAGTTGATAAAATAATGAAAGAAGGAAAGCAAGCCATAAGGCAAAGATTATTACATGGAGAAGTACTTCAGTCAGCTTTCAGAAAATAAAAATAAATTAAAATCCGAAAAAGAAGAATCGTCATTGTTGCAAGCTATTGTTGAAAAAATTATAAAAAAATACCGTTGTATCAAAACAACCTTCTGGGTTCGTTAACAATTACTTACAGAGAAAAAGTATTTTATCATACTTTAATACAAATAGAAGTAAAAATAAAAAAATGCTTATTAAATTACAAATGAAAAACGAAATGGAAAAATTTTTAGAAAAAAATGAAAATTCTGCTCCTGAGCCAAGTAAAAAAGATTTTATTACTAAAAATGAAATAGAGATGCGTAAAAGATGCTTACTAGATACCTTACATAATTTGTACCTGAAATTTAAAGCTGAAAAATCCTTAAAAATTTCTCGTTCTTTGTTTTATACGTTGGGCCCTTTTTTGGATAGTTACTCAAAAAATGTCCAAGAGGGAAACATGCCTATGTAAAACGCATGCTAATTTTGATTTAATTTTACGAAAATTATCACAATTAAATGTATTATCTATGGCAAGCTCAAAATATTTTACTGATTCTGTAACTTGTGACTCTATGTCTAAATCAAGTATGCACCGAGAATGTTTAATTTGTCATAATAAGTATGTTGCACTTTCTAATGATTTTTGTTTGACATTTTATCATCAGTGAAATAGTAATTATGTAGATCGGTTGGGTGCAAAAAGCAAAATGTATCACGTTAAAATTACATCAAAACGAAAAATTGAGTGTAGTGTTAATGATATAATAAAAGAATTAAACTCGCGTACACCTGAATATTTAAAACACGTCTACAATACGGGCCATCAAAATAAATTTATGAACCATCTCAATATACATCGAAATATGAATGAAGTACAAATAGTTATAGATTTTAGTGAAAATTATAACTCAAAGTATGCAGAAGAAATACAAAGCGTACATTTTGGAGCTTCAAAGAAACAAATTTCACTTCATACAGGAGCTTTTTTTGTAAGGACTCAGAATCTTTTGAAATTCAATGCATTTCTTTTTGCACAGTATCAGAATGTTTAAGACATGATGCTTCTGTTGTTTAAGCTCATGTACAATCTGTTCTTGATCATATTAAAGCATTCGTACCAAACTTTAAGTTACTTCATTTTCAAAGTGATGGTCTATCTACCCAATACAAAAATAAAACCAATTTCTTTTTATTTTCTTACTATTGCAAAACTTTGAAACTTGATCATGCATCCTGAAATTTCACAACAGCAGGTCACGGAAAAAGTTGTGCTGATGGGGCAGGTGGTACTGTGAAGTCAGTTTGTGACAGAGCAGTTTCTTTTGGTCACCATGTTTTGACAGCAAGTAATATGATTGAAGTCGTCGAACGGAACAAAATAAAAGTAAAAATGTTTTAAATATTAAAAATTGACGTGTCAAAAATAGACAAACTTTTAGAAAATGTAAAACTACAAGTTGCACCTAGTTCCATGAAAATTCACCAAGTTGTATGGACACGCACACTTGAGGATACTTTATTTTTAAACTATTTGTCATGCTTTGAATGAATAAAAAATCCACCTTGTAAACATTATGGATTAAATCCTTTTAGTTTTCAAGTTGTGAGTACAAAAGTGCAAATTAGAAATAAGCCAGAAGACAAAGCCAAATCAAAAGTTGGTAAATTAAGATTAAGCTCTAAAAATTGAAGAACAAGTAATACATAAGTGTACTTCGATATTCACTTTATTTGTTAAATTATTTTATTCTAAGTTTAACGTCTGAGTAAAAATCAGAAAAGTGGAATTAGAAAAACAATTTCAAAATAATGTACTGCCGAAGCAGAAGAACAGCAGTTGGTTAACTTTAATTCTACTGTANTTTATTTCACCTTTAATTATTTTTTTTTAGGTGCAACGTTTCACCGGTGGGGGCTTCGTTCTCACCACGCTGGTCACTACCGATCATTCTCACGGCTATGATAACTGTATTCATCGTTTACAAACGTTACAGCTGGGAGATACTTCGGTAGGAATTTCGAGGGAAGTTGGTTTGGGTCATGGGCGTAGGAGACGACGTGAAACAGGAAAGGTGAGCCACTCATGTGGTTGCTGTAAGGGTCGTGGCTGCCATTAGTCCACACGAAGAAGGGAAAAAAAAAAAAAAAATTGGTCTGTATCCATCTCGTTATTTTTTTCCCCTATGTCCCCCACTCGTCTCCATTTGCTTCCTTTTTTTTCCACACATATATATGGGCAAATCCACAAAACCTTCAATTTTCGTGATTTCAAGTTCTTATCCAAATATTTTGTAAGAAAGCTTCTTCATATCTTAAATAAATATTTCTTACTGTTATTTGTATGAAAAACGATAAAAGTGCACATTTTTCAGTCCATAAATTGCTTTGTTCCTTCTGTAGAAGGAACTTTTAAATTGAAAAACACGAATTTTGCTGTTGATAATTTAAAAAAATGTCATTCTCTTAACAATTTTATTTTCGTGCCCCATAATAAATCAGCTCAGCAATAATTTTATTTTCTTGTTTAGACCTTTCTACAAAAGATATTTGAAGCTGGATACTGTGCCTTTACTGAAAAAAAAATTTCCTTACTAATTATACATTATACATTAGTAAACAAACCGTTTTTAAGGTTAACATCCTTCTCACAAGCCTTGATCCATTTCAAAGCTGTCGTTTAATAACGTGAAAGTGGAAGCAGTACAAAGATTTAACTTTCTGGTACTGTCACTATTATATGTACAACCTTTTGCGCTGCACACAAACATGTTTTAGTAATTTAAAGGGACAAAGAATGAGTGTGTTATGACTTACACTTTGAATTTTGTTGCAAAACGCATTTACCAACATGGCGTTTATTTGGCCTCAAATCTGATTGTTTGATCAGAGAATACAGAAACACGTCCGTTCCCTTAATGTATAGGTCAGGCTAGGCCTAGCCTAGACTTGTTTTTACTTTTAACGTTAGTACTGCACCAATCAGGGAGATGGTGTTAGGGTGACTGCTATCAAGTAAACTCATGAGGAATCGTCCTTGGAGATAAAGATCTTGATACTGGAAAGTAACGAGAGACTTTAGTATAAGGTCAATTAGTCTTTATTAAGGTGCTGCTTAAGTACAACGACTGCATAGCAGAGCAGGCGCAGAGGGACTGACGTCCGAGCATAGTCTGTCTCGTAAGAAAAACTACTCTCACTCTTCCTACCTATCGGTGGTGAAATACCTTACAAACTTACGATCTTAACGTCATCTTTCTCATAGGTATAGTACTAACGTTCAAAGTTAACACAAGAAGTCTAGGCCTACTCCGACATTCTATACATAAACGTGTTTCTATTTTCTCCGATTTGATTCTGATAAAAAAAAATGCGTCTATTCAGCACATCCTTGTACTGTTATATCATAAAGCAGACAAGAATATATAGATGCTACATACAAAGAGGAAGGACTCGATATATGTATGTGTGTATAGAGTCGATTTTTTTTGTGTCTCTAGTAACTCTGCCCAGTAAGTCGGAGATCACTTGACTTATTTACTAGGATACTTTTCGGATATCCAACAGCCAATTTTTTCTAATAAAATTACGTGATCTTTAACTTTCTTGGCAGTTACTAGAGACACTATGCAAATGAACACCCCTCTAGTATGCCTTATTTTTTAAATCTCTATGGTGAAACATATTCTGATCATTTACAGGATCACTAATGTGCACCCAGCATCATTGCCGTCAAGTGGTAATCTAATCAGCTTTGAAGTTGTGATAACAATATTTACGTAAGCCCCTCATGAATAATCAAGCAAAACATCACTCCGAAAGACAAAAAAAACAAATTGCTTATTTTCTGTACCTCAGTTTGACTACAAAAGGGACAGGCATTTGCATACACTTCCTATTCATAACAATTTACGTCTTAAATGAATTGTGGTTCCCACCGAAGTGTGAAGAAGATAACATTAAACATTTATGTGTGCTTCAGTCACTTTCGCAGAGAAGATTATATACAGAGTAAACGTTAATCTTCTAAAATGAAGTGAAATATATTTGATTGGAAACATTAAGGACTTGTGGTGTAGTTAGTTTTAATTTTATATTTAGATTCCACGTATACCCATTGTAGAGTTTTTACTTATCGTATTATCTCTAACTATCACCTACCTTGTTCTTTTTTTTCCGTAATAACCGTTTTTTTTCTTCAAATGTGTGAGCCTTTCGTGCGGTCCCCTTTCAAAGTTCCCCTCAGACGACTCGGTCATACATCCTACTAGGTAATATTTATAGGGCGCAGCGATTGTCTCAAGTACACTCCAGCTATTATCAAGTTTAATAAAAAGATATTATCAGGTAAATTATCTAACTCGCTGTATCTACCCTTTGAAAAACCGATAGTGGCTTTACCCAATAAGCTATCCAGATGTTGGCTTTCTTTCGAAAAGGAAGCCCCTGGAGGTCCAGACATCACCAGAAAAATCGTCTGTTGGTTTCACAAAGCAGATAAAATATTTTTTGGCATCCCGTGTAGTCATTCCATCGGAAAAGACCGAGAAAAAAATCTCGGTAATTTTCGATGGGATTTGAACCCACGACCCTTTGAGTTTTTCCGGCTGGAGACTAACATGCTAACCATCGAAACTGTAGTTTCAATTATATATCCTAGACAATTATATATTATAGACGACCATGTGAGTGCGTCGGTGGTGCTTTGAAGCGACTTGCTGCTAGGTCCAGTTTTCAAAAAGTGAACAATCTAGTTATACACCCAAAGAGTTGTTTTATTTGGTAACAAAAGCTCTAGTGAATGTAACTTGCCGTTGCTCAACAAATTATGAGTAAGAAGAAGAAGACAAACTATTATCATCATGTTTTCAGAAAGCTATTATGATTAAAGTCACTTTAAAGTATCGTTGTATAATTCCGGTCTCTGTTTAAGGGAGTTCTATCGGTTACAGAATTAACAATAAGAAAAGATGAAAATTTATCTACAAATAAATGGTCATGAAAATGGCACTGTCAAAATTTGAAGGCATGAGGATTCCTAGAAGCCGAGTTATTAATGTTTATATTCAGGTAATTTTTACATGTAAGTTTACAGGCCTGTCGTCTTTTTAAGCACTTTTATTACATTCACCTCGCTTATTGATAATGAACTTTAGATTAAAATTTTATCAATGATGAATAAATATCTAATAATCGTATTGAATTTTATGGAACATCTTGAGGGTCTTTTTGAAAGAAGAAATTAATTATTAAGCGTGGTATAAACTACAAAAGCTTCTGTTTACACAGGTTAGTGAGAAAGACAGACGACATACCAAACTGTAAAGCGTCGCGTGGACTATAGCGAGGGATTGAACCCCCTTAATAATTGTAACTGAAGCAATTCTCTTTGTATAAAAAAAAGTATTGTGAAAATTTTCAAGAGTTAGAAATATTAATATTTAATGTACACTTAAAATACTAATAAATTCTAAGAGTTTCAACGACTTAGTGGTTAGCGTGCTAGCCTCCTAAGCGGAGAAATTCGAGGGGTCGTGAGTTCGAATCTTGTCAAAAATTAGCAAGATTAAAAATCTCGGATTTCTTTCATAGTCCATCGCCCGAAAAATTTTTCTATCTTAAGTTGTCCAGTAAAGAAAAAATTGGTCGTTCACTTATAGAATTTCCCCAAAAATACGAGAAAAATAGTTTTGTCTCAATCAAAAGTTGGCTTCATTAATTAATTGAGCAATTTTTGAAAAAAATCCAATTTTTAATTTAGTGTTGCGTAGGATTCTATTTAGGGTGCGCACGAAGTAAATAGTCGAGGAACTAGTATCAACGTCTTTATTTTTGCAAGAACGAAAAAAGAGCGCGTCGCGTGTGTACGACCTTCGTCCTAGCCGGTTACAGCCAGAAAACCTCCTTTCAGCATCCTATCTGCTTAAGCCTCCGCTCTCTCCCACTACAATCATTCGTAATAGGCTCCAAAAAGAGAGGGCGCACGTACGTGTAGCTATGATATCGTAGGTAACACGTCCGAGGCCGCGCCGCTATCGTCCGATGGCGATTTCCTTTTTAATTTGTATGTTTGTCTTTGAGTAATGTTCGTGTAATGTTGTTTGTGTTGTATGTGAGATTTCTAACATAGGAGTAAAAAGGTGGAGAGAAAAAAAACCCTGTCCTTGTTCCTCCTTTACACAAATTCGCTAAATTATTTTTTTTGTGTAAACATTTATTGTTTTTGTTCACGTTCTTTTCCCTTTATAACATAGTGCAGTATTGTAAAATTTTTTTTTATAAATTCATAGAGTGTAATAATCTTAAAGTTATTTCTACTAGTTGTTAACTAATTGTTTAATCCTACTGTAAGTTATTGATGTTAAATTTGTAAAATATGACATTACAGTATGTTGTAATGTACTGTACAATATTACTTATTCTCCCACTGTTGATTCTATCATTATTTTAATGTTTTTATTAGTGTTATTGTTACAATTGGCTGCGCTACAAGCCTATTAGATAGTTTTACATGATGCTTTTTTTGTTCGTAAATATGATAACTAAATTATAATATACGAATTTAACTTAGATCTATGTATGTGTACATAATTTAATTAAATTTTTTTTTATATCCTCCTCTTATGCGCGAGGACGTTGCATATTGTTAGCTGCCGGAGGTGCACCTCTGACCGCTACTTGTACTTGGTTTTGCGACGCGACTGGTCTTTGTATGGTCTGTAGCATTATCGCCTTCACTTCCGGACTGTTTCTTCTACCTGTAAGCATTCTAGCCAAATTGAGTATTGAGGGGCCCCCCCCATTTTAGGAACCCGAACGACCCCGCTGCCACACCTAAAGCTATTTCTGCAGCCATCCACGCGTACTCTTCCCAGTTGAGAAATTTTTTTTCCGTTTGACCTACTTCGCATACTCTTTAAACTATGTCATCTAGTTTAATACAGATCTTTAATTTATCTTCGGGACCGTGTTCTTGGCTACCGAGCTCCTGTAGTCCGTCTCTTTCTATTACTATTTTTATTAGGTTCAGCAACTTGTCTCCTTCCGTTCCTTTCATCTGTGTTACCGTCGCTATTTCTGCTATTTTCCCTACTCTTTCCTCTGTTGTTGTGCCCTCATCTCCTGGAACCCTCAGATCTGGCCTGAATTGACTTATTAATATTTCTGCCTTCGATATCGTTGTTAAGGCTGCTTCCGGTAGATGTGATATTCCTTGACTTGCTAAATAAATTATATCCGTTGCTGTTTCAAATTTTGCTGCTAGTTCATCGGCCAGCTGCTCGAATTCTTGAATCATCTCTGGCATTCAATCATATCCGCTTAACCAATCTGAAAATATTTCAAGCCCTTCTTTTTTTGCTTTTCCCGCTTTATCCTCGTATTTCTTTATTATTTGCAGTGTTTGTTCGTGATCACTGAACGCCATGACTCTTATTTGTTCTTTTAGATATTTCGTTATATAGGTCGTACTTGTTAAATTTTATTCCGTCAACTCCTGTATCTTATCCTTGTTAGATTCCGATATCTGCCCCTGGAGTACCTGTCCTGTTTCTACTTGGCTGCAAACTTCCTGCCCTACTACTGCTCTGTACGCTGTTTCGACACCTTGCAGCGCTTTTATGGTCTTGTGAGTAGCCATTCTTATGCGCCTTCTGCAGTCGTCTTCTTTACATATTGTTACTCTGCATTTCCATTCTAACTGCCTGCTTGCTTTCACAAATGCATCTGTTTCTCCGATTCTTTGATCCCAATCTACATACCATATGATTTTCCATGTACACGCAACTGATTGGGCTGGCCCCAGATTTTCCACTAATATCCCCGGATTCTTCTCGAATAGCTCTATTTCTCCCATTTGCTTTCCTATTGGAGCGGCTTCCCACCTCAAACATATAATGGACGTTTTCCTATGATTTTCACATTTTTCTCATGCATATTTTGACTTTTTTTTTTTTTTTTAATATTGGTACATCATGTACCCAGGTAATTTAAACCGTTCGTTAATAATTTGTTAACCATACTTAATATTTTCTTAACCTTACTTATTTCTAACGGAGAGAAAGAAGGGTATCAAAAGAAGGTTATTATGCTTTGATGTGCATATTACATACTAACACGCCTATATATGTATGATTTTCATTCGTTGAGCTCTATCCTATGTGGCTCCGATTTTTTTATCTTTCATACTTCTTTTTCTTCTTCTTATTATTATTATTATTATTATTATTATTATTATTATTATTATTATTATTATTATTATTATTATTATTATTACCTTTATTGTTCCATAATAATAACATACTTGACTGTAAAATATTTATCGAGTCAAAGTGTGTAACTGTAACGTACACGGCCTTTTCTATACTTCATGGCGCAGAGAACCATGCTTAAATATTAAAACGCATCAGGTGAGATTGAANTATTATTATTATTATTATTATTATTATTATTATTATTATTATTATTATTATTATTATTATTATTATTACCTTTGTTCCTATGTATACTTCATTTTCATTCATGTTATACCACGCTTCACACATTCATCCGTTCGGTTAATTCCCGGTGAAGACGAGCGTGGAGATGTGGAGGGCAAAAAATTGTATTGTTCTGGAAAACAACCCTTTATACTCCGACACGGTATACTACGTTATCTTGTATTCCTTAATTCTCTGTTATTTCCCTTTCCTAAAGTGACTCATCTAAAGTGGGAGAGGACTTTCATAGGTGTGCGTGTATGGATTTGCTTTTTCTCGACCTTTCCGCTAAATCAGTTCACTTAACGCTTCCTTTCGCATTCGATCTCTTTAACCACTCCTTGGTGAGTATGGCCTATTTTGACTAATTTTTGGCCCGCCTTATTGCGTTTTTCCGGCTTCCCCTAGATTGCTCGCGATCGATGGGTTTTACCGTTTCCGATGGTGGGCAGTGTGGGCTGTTGATTGAGGCCTACCTCCAAGAGGAAGTGGTGTGTTACGCCGGGTTGCGGAAGTGTAAGTGAGACACTCGATTTCCACTTATTTACTTATATATAACTGTATACATACAAACATTTCCTCTCCACGTGTATGTGTTGTTGATGAGGTTGTAGGTCTCACGATTGTATGCGTGTTTCCAAGTTCCGGGTGTGGGATGGCCTCCCGGCATAGTATCATCGTCCTTAATAGTCCGACCGCCCTTGCGCCAATATTCTGTAGTCAACATGGTTCGGTAACATCCCGTTTGCCTTCGCTGCATATATGGATCTTCGTGTTTTTTTTTTTTTTTTTTTTTTTTTTCCAGCTTGGCCTGAAGCTCATTGTTGACCTTTCCGCGTTCTTCGCGGTACCGACACCTCTCCTTCTACCTTAGTGGCCTTCTGGTGCACCACCGCTGCCCATGCTGCAATATCCCCACTGAGGGGGTACTGGACTCTGTGAGATACGATGTCTTGCCGAGCTGTCGTTCCTTGTAGTTGTGCGGGAAGCAGAGGGGCCTCTCCGTCTTGTTCTCTGTCTTGTTCTCCGCTGGACGGGTGTTACGTCTACACTGCCACACCCTAGTAGAGGGTGCGTCGTATTCCCTGGCGTCGGTTGTGGTTGCCATGGTACCTTCTTCGTGCTAGTTGCCGACGTCGCCTTGGAAGGGGTTCCCCACTACCCCCTTGATCGTCGACCAATCATCCAGGTAACTGCTACTCTTCCACGTTTAAACTGTTACTTCATTTTTTTCATATTACTAACTCTCCTCCCTTATCTTTTTTTTTTCCTTTTAGAACAAAGTTATTTATGCCGCGTGCTTGGGGGGCTATAATTTTAAAAACGACATATTTCCATAAAACGGAAGTCGCTTACTAGAAGTCTCTCCCTCCTAAAAACAAATTTTTTCCTAATAATAAATTTTAAAAAACAAAAAGTTTAATTAGCATAAATATGGTTATGTAGATTGAATCGAATAAGGCGCGTTATTACGCATTAAATATTAGTATTTTATGCATTTGATGCATAAAATACCAACCGATTTTTTTGAAACCTGATGTTTTTTTGGTATTAAAATAATGCTAATAATTACTGTTATAAATAAATTATTTGATAAATAAAACGAGTGAATTATAAAACGTGTTGTTGCTCTGTTGAATACATCTTTTATTCATCACGTTAATTTTTTTTTTCTTACATTAATATAAATCTAAATGGAATAAAAATTTTTCGCTTTGTCAAGGATGAACAAGTAATCATAACCATCAG
>NW_019379924.1:692701-734546 GCF_000648655.2 Copidosoma floridanum
GAGGGACTTGCGCCAAGGGGCATCGAGAGACACCGCAACGTCCAAGACTCGATTTGTTTTGCACATCTTCAGCTGACCTAGGAGAAAAGGGTAGTCCAAAAGCCTGGCCTTGAAGTCGCTACCAAGGGTCGAAGCTGAGGGACAAAACTCCAAAGGACGACGGAAAAGAAAAACCGACTTGGCTCAAGCCGCATAGCAAGGTATCGTCCTCTCCCCTTTGCGTGCGTCGATATTGACGCCGAACCGTGAAAATTATTGTCCGAATAGTTATAATGATTGTTATAAATTAACCCAAAGACACGCGTGAGCATACATGTATTTAGACTAAAGCATCCGAACCACGTTGTAATAGAAAATCTTATGTAAATAAATGAAAACGATACAAATCAATAATTTTTATTGTCCATATCGTTGCCTGTTAATAAATGATAGTGTGGATTTACTCAGGAAAGCCGTTTATTGAATATAAAT
Organism: Copidosoma floridanum; assembly: GCF_000648655.2. The sequence goes on from NW_019379924.1 coordinate 693,173, forward strand.
ACAGTGAATATACAAGAGTGACGCGGGATCGCACGACCGCTACTGCCGCGTGCAGCCTGGGGAGGGGCTAAGCAGTGAGTGACTGCACTACTACACTAGCGCCGAGACGAACGCACTTATGCGTAGCAAAGTCGAAAGAGAGGGCGCTCACGTAGGGCAAAATGCCCTTACATCTAATTATATATATATACAGCGCTTGCTATTCTTTCTACTATACAACACCCCCACTTAGAAACATACAATCGCGCAAGCTTTCTTTGTGTTCTTATTAAATCGCATGTCTGACAAAAATACGTAAACCATTTAAAGGCTTAGGCCAATGAGCCCTCTTAAATATTCAAAACATTTTACTGATAACGCCTTAGTTAAAATATCCGCTTGTTGATCTTTGGTACACACGTACTCAATTGCAAATAATCCATTATTGTAATTTTCGCGAATGAATTTGTATTTTATATCAACATGTTTTGTGCGACAGTGATAGCGCAAATCTTTAATAATTCTTATCGCACTTTGATTGTCGACGTACAAAATAGGTTTTTTGATATTACAAAATATGTCTCTAATTAATCGGTAAATCCAAATAATTTCTTGAGCCGTAGTACATGCAGCTACAAATTCAGACTCTGTAGTTGAAAGAGCAATAGTGCTCTGTTTACGCGAGCCCCATGATACTAGGCTATCACCTAATTTTAATATAAACCCAGAAACAGATTTTCGAGTTGTATGATCGCTTGCATAGTCAGCATCGCTGAACGCCAGTATTTTTGAACAATCGTTCGCTCTTTTATAAATAAGGCCATACCCTAATGTACCTTTAATGTACTTAATAATTCGTTTGATCGCATTCCAGTGAATTTTTGATGGATTTTCAGCAAATCGGCTAAGAACTCCCACTGAAAAAGTAATATCTGGACGTGTAACTGTTGATAGGAACATTAAGCTCCCGGTTGCTTCTTTATACGGTACATTTAAACTTGTTTCGTTAATATTTTCATAAATAGAAGAAAAACTATTAGGATCGGCTGGTGCGCGTACGCTATTTGCATCTAGTAATTTAAATTTATTTACTATTTTTTCAGCGTACGATCTTTGATGAATAAGCATGGATTGGTCAAATAAATAATCAATTTCAATTCCTAAAAATATTTTTAAATCGCTTGTTTTAATATCAAAATTAGTTTTAAGATATTTTAGGAATTCATGAATTCTTTTCTTGTTTTTACAAGCAATAGCTCCGTCGTCAACATAAATAATTAAAATTAATTTATCTTCCGATCCTTTGCTTTAAAAACACAAGGATCTGCATCGGTTGGATGCAAATTAAATCTTTTTAAGCAGTCCACCAATTTTGTGTTCCAGCACCTAGCCGATTGCTTCAATCCGTACAGGCTTTTTCGTAATAAACAAACCTTATTCGTACCGTCTTCAAAACCTTCGGGTTGTTTCATATAAATAGTTTCCTGTAACTCGCCATTCAAAAATGCGGATTTTACATCAAATTGTTTTGTGTAAATATTATGCGAGGAAACTATAGCTAAGAAAACGCGGATCGAATTATATCGTGCTACGGGGCTGAATATATCTTTATAATCAATGTCTACTTTTTAAACATATCCTTTTATAACAAGCCTAGCTTTAAAACTTGGATCTTCACAATTGGCATTGTCTTTTATTTTAAAAACCCAGCGATTGGATAAAATTTTAGCATTAGAAGGAGAATTTACTAATATCCAAGTTTTGTTTTGACTCAAAGCTAAAATTTCTTCCTTCATAGCTACCATCCACGCATCCGAATTTTTGTCCTTAATCGCTTCATCGTAATTATTCGGTTCTTCCATCTGCGCGATTAATAGTTCATCGATATCTTCCGAATCAAAGGTGTAATTGTATATCGCATCGCCCCTATCAGGTGGTTAAATATTGTCGCGATTACTTAAGTTATATCTATTTTCTTGCCTTTCTTCAGGCTCTTGAACATTTTCATTCAAAACATTTTCCAAATTATTTTGCACATTAGCATTTTTTAAATTATCATTTTGCAGATTTTCAATTTCTACTTCATTTACAGGCATTTGCGCATCAACAGGAATATTGTTTGATATTTTCGTTTTCCTCAGTAAAATTTTCGTTATTCTTGTTTGGCACTTCGAAAGTACAAAATTCATAGTCATACATGCTTTCGGAATTCTTTTCAAAATTATCAATTTTAATTCATTTTTAAATAAAACATCGCGGTGTTTTTCTACTCTATTTTTTTCAGAATTGAAAACTCGGTAGCCTTTTGTACAATCGTCGTAACCAACAAAAATACCAATCTTCGATTTTGCATCCCATTTTTGACGATGATTTTTATTTACATGTGTATATACTTCAGTGCCGAATACTTCAAAATATTTAAAAACGTTACTTTTATTATGCCAAATTTCGTATGGAGTCTTGTTAGGCACGCTTGTTTTTCTACTTCTATTCAAAGTGTACGCGGACGTGTTGACAGCTTCAGCCCATAGGCGTTTTGGTAAATTCTTGGACAACAACATCGTGCGCGACGCTTCGACAAGCGTCCGATTTTCGCGCTCGGCCTTGCCGTTTTGTTGGGGAGTATATACTACTAAACGCTGGTGCTTGATTCCGTTTTTAAACAGTATATCATCAAGCTCTTTATTTACAAATTCCAAACCATTATCGGTTCTAAAAATATTTATTTTCATATTTGTTTCTTTCTCAAATCGTTGCATGAAATTTATAAAACAATCCTTCACTTCGCTTTTATGCTCTATAAAATACATGGTAACGTAGCTTGAAAAGTCATCTTTGAATAATAAAAAGTATCGCGAATTGCCAACTGACTTTATTTCCATAGGCCCGCAAAGATCAGAATGTATAATTTCACCAACTTTAGTCGTACGAGTTTCGCTTATTGGAAAAGGACTCCTGGGCATTTTTCCTAACACGCATGCATCGCAAAAAGAAGGTGATTCTTCTACCTTAATGCCGTTTCGGTCCAAGAAACCTTTTAAGTGTGAAAAATTTTGGTGCGCGAGGCGCTCGTGCCAAAGCTGCAACGAGCCTTTGTTTTTGTTTACATTTTGCTCCGCCACGAAGGATTGCTCCAAGTTATCGATTTTAATATTTAACTTAAAAATGGACTCTTTATCAGATTTATTTCCCGTCAAAACAATCTCACCATTTTTACGGAACGCGCAATTTTTATTATCAGATTCAAAAACCATATTTCTTGCAAGAGCTGATCCCATCGAGAAAAGGTTAAATTTTATTTTGGGAATATATAAAACGTTCGAAAGATATTTTCTTTCCCACGTCTTTCCGTTAAACGCTAAAATATTAATGCGGCCTTTACCAACAGCATCAACACAACGACCGTCACCTAGGCAAATTCGCACATGAGCATTTTCAAGGTTGTCAAACCACTCGCGCCTATTCGACATATGCTCCGATGCTCCTGAGTCGAGAAGCCACGCTTCGTTTTGGTTAGTATCGTCGCGCGAAAATAACACAGTACCTATAAATGCGCCGTTGTTTCTATCTTCGTCGTTGGTGTGCTGCTGCTTCGAAGTACCCGACTGTTGGGCTGGCTTTCCGTGAAGACCCCAGCAGTCCCGCTTGTTGTGACCAAGCTTGCCGCAGTTCCAGCAGCCTTTCTTCTTTCTGGAATCTTCTCCCGGTTCGCTTTTCGAGGAATTCTTATTCGCTTCGGCGTTTTTCTTCGCGTGTTTCTTGTTTTTATTGCCCGCGTAGAATGCGTTATTTTCGGGATTTTTTTGAACTGCCATCCTTGTTTCCTCCATAATCAACCTCGACGTGAGATTTTCAACGGTTTTTTGATCCAATGCTGCCGAGTCCCATGCTGATTTAAAATGATTATAACTTGATGGCAAAGTCATTAAAATTTTCGTGATCAACATATTGTCCGAGATATCTTCTTTTAAGGATCTCAGCGTATTGCACAAGTCTTGTATTTTTGAAATGTGCGTGGCAATATCATCACTTGGATCTCGTATTAAAGTAAACCACTTTTGTTGCAATAAATGAACACTAGTTTCACTTTTGTTCTCGTACATAGAATGGAGCTTATGCCACATGTCCTTTGCAGATTGGCAACTCAAAATGTGGGTCATCGGTTGTCTTTCAATTGAAGTGACGATAAGTTTCTGTGCAATCCCATCCTTCTTGGTAAACTCCTTGAGTTTCTTTTCAAACTCTGTTTGTTGAGTTGCAGTTGCTTCTTGTCCAGGAGTTTAAGGCTTCATTTCAACACCGGTGACAACATCAAACACTTCTTGCGATATTAACATCACTCTTACTTGAAATTTCCACATCCCCCAATTTTCAATATTTTTTAATTTAGCAATTCTCACTAAATCATTTTCCATTTTTAAACTTGTTTTGCACTTTTGCACTTGGGCTGGCGAAGATTAAAAAAAAATTAATAAAACACTTTCCTATGGTAGTGGAAGGCCCATAACCTGTTATTAAATAAGAGTGTGGATTTACTCAGGAAATCTGTTTATTGAATATAAATACAGTGAATATACAAGAGTGATGCAGGATCGCACGACCGCTACTGCCGCGTGCAGCCTGGGGAGGGGCTAAGCAGTGACTGACTGCGCTACTACACTAGCGCCGAGACGAACGCACTTACGCGTAGCAAAGTCGAAAGAGAGGGCGCTCACGTAGGGCAAAATGCCCTTACATCTAATTATATACATATACAGCGCTTGATATTCTTTCTACTATACAACAGTTATTATTTTTGTTATAGTAATTTCTAGGGTCAGAAGTACTGTACTGCACATTAGGTGCTTGATCATCGTACGCAGGTCTTCCTTCATTTTTGTCCTCCATCTCTGTTAGTCTCTTGCACGGTTCTATTTCAGGCCTATCGGGGTCTTTTAATCTTCCATTTTTCGCGTCTCTCCATAGCTTTTTGCACCCGCTCGTAGAGTGCAGACAATGCTCCTGACAATATGAGCACCACTTAACATCCTGGTTGCCATCCCATTCGTCCGTATCACTCTTTTCCTCCGGCGCATCGCTAAATACTATGCTTATCCTTGGGTTTCTCTTACCAAAAAAACTCTCCCGTGTTGAATATGTGCTGAAATTATTGGGTGCCATTTGACGTAGATTTAACTCGTTGTCTATGTCTATAGCCGCTTCAATGGCCTCCTCCAGTGTTATAGGTTTTACCCCGACCACGTTCCAACTGTATGGCGCTTTCAACCCATAGATAAACTGTTTCGCTGACTCTCTATCTGCGGATTGCTTTAGGGCAGTTTTCTGAATTTGGGACAGCTGTGGGTTGGCATCATGAGTCATCATTATTCTATTATGCAGCTGTTGCATCCGGCTGCAGTACTGAATGACTGACTCGCTGTTCAGCTAAGTCAGTGACTTAAGTTGGGCTAGCTGTGTATCAATGCCTCCCATGCTCCCGAATCACCGTGATAGAGCGAGTAAAAATGCGTCTACGGTATTAAACAGCAATAACCGGGTGTGAAATTGATCTGCCGCCATCCCCCTAAGTTTGCCGCCTAGTATACCTATGAAGTATTTTTCGTACTGCCGTGGGACTGCTAGATTTGCTGTCCTCACCATCTGTTCAAAAAGCAAAAAGTTTATTGGATCTCCATTGAATATAGGGATGCCAATCGCCGCGCTATTGACATGGGACAGCGCACTATAGTGCATGCTAACAGGGTACGAGTTTTCCGCTCGCTGTTGACTCATGATGGGGCTTATGTAAGTTTGATGTGGCTGGGCTTGATGTTGCTGCTTTCGCAAAATGTATTCCTTGTTCATGTTATTATCCCGAAACGGCCAGTCAGATGACGGTGCTAACGGTTGGCCTCTCACCCGTTGATTTATTGGGCCTGTAGGTTCGTAGCTGGGTCCAGAATCATGCATCCTCGCGCCCGAAAAACTTGGGATTCCCGTTTGCTGCCTCCCATACATTCTTACTTCTTCCGACGTTCTTGACGTTAAGCCCCTATTGTTTTTATGGCCAAGTACTAATTCCCTACAATTTTGCGTTAGTGTTCCCTCCGAAAACTGTGGCGCACATTGCTGTGCTGATTGCTGCGCCGCTTGTTTTTCTCTTCTTCTGAACGCATGTTAAAGCGTATCCTGTGTATCCTTACTGTCGAACCTATCTCTTAAGTGCAAGTTTACGTCCCTCGAAATTTCGCTCATCCCATTTCCGGCTGTATAATCTGCATTCTTTAAGGGTGACATATTCGCCGCATCGTTTCTTACGGTGTTTTAATATTCTGCACCCGCCCCCATTATGCATGACGTTGTGTGTTTTGCCCAACTTTTGCAACGTAACAGCATACACGATAGTCATCGACAAATATATTTCACCAATAGAAATGTATAAAATCAACATCGCGGGGAAATAATATCTTATCGTGGGGAAAAATATTTTATTGTACAAGTATGTATTAGCTGATCAATCATCCAATAAATTTGTGTAATGAACTTGTATAAAAATAAAATTGTTTAATAAACAAGATTATAATATTCAGCATATAAGATATTGAATCATACACCATAAGTCATGACTTTTTTTTTTTTTTTTTTTTTCATTCTATAATACACTCAAACGATTGCAATATCGATTTTAAGACACGGTACATATATAACCCAAAATATTTTTTCCCGCGTCTACATTTTTAATGACGAGTGATTTTGTCAGTATTTAATAAAAACAGGGTAACGAATCATCATCATCGCAATGCTTCTGAACAGCATAGTTAAATTATTTGTACTCTTGTAGATAACCTCAAAAATATGTCAAGCAGTCGTAAATGGTTTGGGCGCGTTAGTTGTTTTTAAAAAAATGATAGAAAATTGTGTGCTTAGTGTTTCATTAACATCATTGTCTTTTAAAATCAGTAAACTTACGGTTACTATTACTTTTTCTACTTATTTTTCTCTGAGATACAAAAAAATTAGAAAAGTTTTAACTCTTCCAAAAGTCATTGTAAAAATAATTCATTTTCATTCAACAATGTCATCGTCTAATTTAACATCGAATAGCAAGTCACAATAGTTAACACAATGCAATCAACTTGAATTTTTGCACTAAGGAATATACGACAATTTTATGTACAAAAACTACAGCATCTTGAAAAAAAAAAAAAATTTCCAGATGCACTAGTATCCGACGATACAGGATACAAGTAAAGCCAAAATGAATTGTTACATAATTAAAGCATTAAAAAGCACTTGGCAATATTTTAGTTCATTTTGTATGGAAGAAAAAAGAACTTACTCGTGAACTTTGCGAAATAATGCAGAAATAAGGAAATAATAAAGAAAAACACGTCACTTTTACTTGCGTATTAGCATTTGTAATACTGTTAGTGCATATTTGTTGAATTTCGTCGTCTTGATACATTATTTGTATTTTATCCGATATATAAATATATAAATATATACAAAGAATAAACGAATCAATCGAAGCTCGCGACACCTCAAGTGTACGTCGTTTTCGAGCTCAAAAAGTAGTCTTTCTTCCTAATTACCCCTGGTTTCATTTTTTTAAAGAATTTTATCATTAGCATACGCTGTTTCTTGCCCATTTTTCCCACTCCATTCGAGTTTTGCGGCTATGCTTTAAAAATACGGTCAGTATTTCTGACTCTGACTCGTTTTCCGGATACGAGGGACTTTTGTCCTCCCTAACACTCATTACGTAGATCGTTTATTATTATTCTTTTTTTTTGTTTTCCCTTATTTTTTGCCTGTATAAAAGCGTTCAAACACTTATAAATAAATTTCTGTACGATTCTTTTCGTTCCTATTTCACGCATAGACATGTAAGAAAAATAGACTGCTTGTTCTTTGTACGGTGCTGACGCACAAGTAGGAGACACACCTTTGGCAATGTGCGAGAGAGACAGATACCCACGTTCGATGTTGTGTCTTGTACTTGTGCTTCAGCGCCGTACATAAGAACGAGCAGTCTATTTTTCTTAGATATCTATGATTTCACGATGATAAAACCGCTTTACTTAAACATTTATCGTGTGTCTAATTTTATTATTATTTATTATTTATTATTTCCTCGCTTTCAACCTCATTTATTTTCTTCACGATCCGCAATCTTTCTGATACCCGATAAATTACTCTAGTGACGCACTACTGATATTAGGAGGAGGATATCAAACGCAAAACGAATATAACAAAAAAAAAAATTTGTATCTATTTTAATTTTGTATATAAATTTGTAAGTACTTACCATATGTTCCCGGCTAGAACGATGGCAACCCTTCACATCCTTGTTTGATCGATCTCCTATCGTAGTCCCGGGTATCCTCTGCCTTGGTCCTTGGTTTGAAGTTGCTTTTCTTCTTACTCTGGCCACTCTTTGTTTCGCTGATCCCTCTCGTAGCAGTTCCTTGTTCACTTCGTGGCACGACACTGTGTCTTTCCCAAAAATCATGAGAGTCGATACTTTACCGTCAACAAAAACCAAAAAAAAAAATTTTACTTTTATTTAATCGTGATGACCATCCCACTTGTGACACCAAAAGTGTTGCGTAAGATTCTATGGTCTTGGGGTGCGCACGAAGTAAACAGTTGAGAAACTAGTATCAACGTCTTTATTTATGCAAAAACGAGAGAAGAGCGCGTCGCGTGTGTATGACTTTCGTCCTTGCCGGTTCCAGCCAGAGAGCCTCCCTTCAGTATCCTATCTGCTTAAGCCTCGGCTCTCTCCCACTACAATTATCTGTAGTAGGCCCCGTAAAGAGGGGGCGCACGTACGTATAGCTATGATATCGTACGTAACATTGGTTTTTTGCTTATATCTCTTGTTCCATTGCTTTTAAAGAATTTTTTTGACCACCGATCTCTTTGTCATCAAATTTCCTATAGAATGGAAACTTTTGCAAATCCATTCTTTATTGTTAATAACACGTTAAAGGCAGGCAAGAGCGGAAAAAATTTTTTATACTAATGAATGATTTTTGTTTTTTTGTTAATTAATTTTTTTAAAGTGGAACTTTAAAGTGTTATCACAAACTTAACGGTCGGTTTGTAGACATTTCGCTGCGATAAAAATATTGTTTTTAATGTTCGTAATGATGAAATTTATTTTTGCGAATTTGACGATTTACCGCCAAAAAATTTATATTGCTACTCAAACAATTGTAAATATCTCAGTCAATTTTGCATACTTTCTTTCCCAACAAACGTTATTGCATTTGTCTTAAAAAAACGCTGACTGAAAAAAAAAGAAACCTCTAGTTCATTCTGAAGCCGAGATAAAAGAAATTGGCGTTTTTGCAATAACAGACTACACATCACTTTTTATTTCATCACTACACATAATTTATTAACATTACTAATATGTCGAAGCTGACTATATTAAGAAGCACTGTCCCAAATTTCAGAAGGCCTAGCTTTATAGTTTATGAGATGTAGTGATGTAAAGTAGTACATTTTACCAAAAATTTGACGAAAATGTAGCAAACAGATGACTAGACCTGAACTGCTCATGTGCGACTACATTCACTGATGAAAGTTCATCGTTACGGGAAAAGAAAGGTGGACAGTCAGCTCGAATCTCGACGCATCAAACTTATAACGCGTATTGTTCCACGATAAGCCTCTTACAAACAGAGTTGGCATTTTTTTTATTTAAAAAAATTTTTTTTTTTTAATACATTTTCTTAGAAAATCTTTCATTACGATTAAATAAAATCCCTAATAGTTTAACTTGTACAGAAATGTGTCAATACTGTTCAGAAAAAATTGCTCTAATATCGAGCACGTTGAAGTTCAATTGATAAAGTAGACTGCATATACGACGATTTATCAGAAATTCCTTTAACCTTGGACAAAATTTTAATGTATCAGAAAAAGCCAAAATTTGATATACACAAAAATTTGAATAAAAATATTTCTTATTATCGTCATCTTGTATTTAATTTGTTAATTAAATGTGTTCAACGTTTTATACTATGATTGTAACAGTATATTCACGTAAAACAATGTTTTCAATTGTTTAAGTTGCAATAAAAATTTTATGATGGTAAATTGTATTGTGTTAATTGGTAAATTGTGTAGTCTGTTATTGCAAAAAAGCCAATTTCTTGGATCTCTGCTTCAAAGTGAGCTAGAGCATTCTTTTTTTTAAGCTAGGGGGCTGCCCCCTGCAAGCTCCGTGCGCCAACTTCCAAAATTAAATCAAACATTTATTTTCAACATTTTTAAAGAAAAATACAATTGTTATATATTTGTCGTAACACGTAATATTTTAATCTTTATCGACTTACAAATTTAAATGACTTTTCACTGATTTTTCAAAATCTCATTTTCAAATCTGTGCGCTTGATCAGTCTCAACCCATAACACGATGAATAAACAGGCTTCATCATGTAACCCATTTATTTTTTTAGACAGAATTCATGTTTTTTTGTAACAAATGCAATGACTTTTGTTGGGAAAGAAAGTATGCAAAATTGACTGAGACAGTTGCAATTGTTTGAGTTGCAATAAAAAATTTTTGGTTGTAAATTGTCAAAATCTACAAAAATCATTTTTTTAATTTTTTATCAATACTAACATTAAAAGCAATGTTTTTAACGCAGCGAAATATCGATAAACCGACCATGAAGTCTGTAGTAACACTTTTAAAGTTTCAGTTTAAAAAAATTAAGTAACAAAAACCAATTATTTTGTCATTTTACATATAGTTATTTGTTATACAATTTAATATCCATATTTGCTCACGGTTATGTTTAAATCAACATTATAGTTTTTTTTACGTCAATCCAAAGTTTTTCGGTATAAAAAATTTTTTTTCGCTCTTTCCTATCGTTAACGTGTTATTAACAATAAAGAATAGATTTGCAAAAGTTTCTATTTCACAGGAAATGTGATGACGAAGTGATCGGTGGTCAAACAATTTCGTTAAGAGCAAAGAGAGAGGAGATATAAGCAAAAAACTAAATAAAAAGTTGGCATTTTTTCATAAATTGTTGATAAATAAATAAAGTCGACTTTTGATTTAAACAAAACTGTTTTTCTCGTATTCTTGGAAAAATTCTGTAGAGGACCAATTTTTTCTCTAATGGAAAACATAAGATTCAATCGTATTTTTTTTGTCTCCGGCCAATGGACTATGTTGGAATAAGATACCCAAGGTGCCAAAAAACCACTTAAGGAGGCTTGGGAGTATCATTCAGAGAGGCGAGGTACAGGGAGTCCCCCGTGCCACGCAGATATACCCCCTTTACCGCACACCTCCTCTTGCACTCTACAAACTTGAATCTTTAAGACTGTAATTGGTTATATTTTCGACAAATGCCTGGTAAGTCGTGATTTTTGAAGTTATACTTATATAGGTGCGTTATGCGCCGGGGTAAATCAATGATTTCAGATTTTGACTTTGAGAAAAAGTGTGACGGAAGTAAATTTTTCTTGATTCTCCCTCTTCGGCCTGCCCCTCGTGACGTACTTTCGGTTTCCTCTACACCACATGATGTCACATCACATCACCATGCCACACATTTAAAATTTTATGAATTTTATTTCTTTTTCTTTTAACCAATTTAAAAAAAAAAAAATTCCCAAAGAGATTTGAACCCTTGACCTTCTGCATAATGGTCGATGGCCCTTCTTCACACTGCTATGAGCGTGCCCAATGTAAGATTCTCGGTTACTTTATTTTGTTATACAGTTCGTAGCTTATTATTAATGTAAACTTTTATTTACTGTGTATTAATTCATTCAGTTTGATTATACATTAAATNACGGCTAAAGATTCTTTGACATTTTTTCTAAATTTTCAAAAATTGCAAAAAAAATTGTTTTTATACTCTACAAATACAATAATTGATTTTTATTGTGTTTTATTCTTTTGAAATTTGTTCATTCATGATTGAAGTAATTTTTTGACTGAAGGACGTTCTTCACCTACTTTGTGGAGGAAAGTTCAGAGAAGTGAAAGGAACACTAATGTGTATACAGTAAAGCTAGCAATTCTTTTTTTATGTGGATGTACTCATATACATGCTTTCATGCACACCTTATCCCCTCTTTATAAATTTATTTAAAATTCAACTTGTGAGTCTATTAGAAACTTCGATAGATTTTTCTAAAAGTAATCTTTTGCACCCAAAAAATTAGGAGATTCCTACAAATCATATGAATGCCATTTGATGTAATTTTTTCATATGGTTACGTGTTAAATATCGATTTTTTTAAATGCATCATGTATACAATAATAGTATAGTCAAACGAGCTGCAATGTTCGCAGATATTTTTTATGCTATTTCAATATACGTTTGACGTTTGACGTTTGAATAATATCTGTCTAAAAAACCTATGTGTGATGAACGTCCTGAAGGAACATTCACTGGCATGTAATACTACCCTATTGAAGAAAACTATACTACTGGATGGTTTTTCTTAATTTTCTATATACAATTATATCTTAGGTAATAAATATGGACGAGAAATAAGTGTGGGATCGTACGCGATAGATGTGAGCGTGACGTTACAGATGTAATCAGCGTAGGCAGAATATTGTTCTTAAATCACCGGAAGATTCAATGAAAGTGCACAGTCTTGGACTGGTCAACCTGTATATTATTTTTATTGTATTGTGCCGTAATATGTTGTTTATAATTGTTAACTCATTGAATATGAATTGAAATCACACCTAATCAACGTAGGTATACTCATTACCACGATAGTTGCACCACCTTCGTACACAAAATTGTTTCATTGAAGGTATTTTTATACTCAAAATTATATTGTTTGCCACATAATTTCATAAAAGTATAACTTTATACTTGGGTACCCAAGCACCCACTGTGTACTGGTTTTTGTCGTGCATTTCTTTTTACTAAGGTATGTATAAAAACTTTTTTTTTTTTTTTTTAAATCCAACACAATTATAATGTACCATAGTTTTTAATTAAAAGGCAACCTAATCTTATTCTCTCATAAGAGACCGTGTTAAACTGACAAAATTTAATAATATTTTTCTCGAAAACTTCCCTGGTAAATAATATAAAAAAATTTATGTGCATTCTTGATATGCTCAAATATAACATACATTTTTTTTGGCAAGATTCTACATTTTCAATTTTTCTCCCAAACCTCCTTAACTGATTTGTAAAAGGTATAATGGATATTTTTCTACTGATATCTAGACTGCCAGAGTCCTCCTTTACGCAGGAAAGCCTGCACGTGGCCAGCTGATTAGGTAAAGTCTCTGTCGGTTTTAATAAGGGTTCGTAAAGCGAGATGGATGGTTCATTAAAAAAGATTCTTTCATTAAACTTGATGACAGCTGAGGCGTGATTCAGGCAATCGTTGAGCCCTGCAAATAGTACCCAATGGGAAGAATGACCGAGTCGTCTATGAAACAAGAGGCCCGCACGAACGACTCACATACTTGGGAAACAAGGAGGATAATTGAGGAAAAAAGAACAAGGATAGTAGATATTAGGGATATCGAATACGTAAAAATCCTGCTGGGTATAAAGATGCCGCCTGCAGCGATGCTGTAGAAGAGCCATCATGGCGTTTCAAATATATACATAGGTAGTGTCGACCGCCTTAAGACTTAAAGATGACTATCACTCCTTTGTTTGCATGTACATAAGTTGAGGCTGCTGTTACCATCTGCTTGCGATTCTTAAGATTTTAGTTAGTGTTCAGTTCAGCATTAAACTATCAATAAGTGTTTTTTATATTGCCTGGAAAACCTAGCATTTCTTTTCCTTGAATCTTTTTCTAGTTGCACAACTGTCATCGAGCCATTTATTAAACTTACTTTCGTCCGATTCATTGGAAATTCTGTGCTTGTTTGCGTTTCTTTAATTATCTTTATATCTGTACACATTCTCAGTTCAAGAATGGTAGATATGTATTTGTATATCTATATATACATCGTGACGCCATGATGGCTCTTTAGAAGCAGCGCTGTAGGTAGCAGAATTTGTGGTCAAACAAACTTTTTTTTTTTTTTTTTCTAATCAAAAAATTCATTTCACACTTGAATAAGAAAGCATTTTAAAATTAATATTTAACATAGAATGTAATGGTCATACTTAAACGTACGGGAAAAATTGTTAAAAATCATTTTAAACATTTCAATTGTTTATATGAATTACAATTTTGTATAAGTTCTCTTAGTAGAACCTTCTTTTTCTTGAAATTTACTACTTTTATTTTTTTTCTCTTAAATAGAGTCGAAGTTTTTATCATTTGAATGCGAGTTTTTGAGTAAAAAATCACAAAAATCTTGAATATCTTGAAAAAAAGGAAATCCGATTTATTTTTAATGTAGAACCTGTAAAAAGTTTCAATTTTTTTGTATTCCTTACGTTTTTAAAAAAAATTACCCATAAACACGAATTCACACATGCACGTGCATGTCGACAATCCGGACAAAGACTATGCCTTTTTTGGTCCTGGATAAAAACTGGCCTTTCGACGGCCCCGGGGTTCTATCACGGCTTTCGATATATCGCAAAAGTCAGTATTCTTTTCGATAATTTGAGTAAAATTATGGTAGAGCGCATGCGCAGTCTAAGAAACAACGAAAAAAATACTTACTTTTGCGAGATATTGAAAGCCGTGATAGAGCCCCAGGCAAAGAATATGCCCCTTTTTTTAGTCCAGACGAAGACTGCCCTTTTTTTTCGAGTCTGGGCAAAGACAAGCAGCCTATGCCTTTTTTATGAGCCAGAAAGTAGACTTTCCCCCTTTTTTATAGTCTGGACAAAAACTATGACCTTTTTTTAATCTAAACAAAAAGTATGCCCTTTTCTCAAGTCTAGATAAAGACTTTGCCTTGTTTGGGAGCCAAGACGAAGACTGCCTTTTGCCAGCTAAAAATATGTCCTTTCTTCGCGTCTTGACGAAAACTTTTTTTTTTTTTTTTATTTTTTTTTTTTTTTTTTCTTAACCTAGATCTATATCTTTTTCGCGATCTGGTATAAATTAATTTTTTTTCTGTTCTAGAACAAATGCTATAAGATTTGCAATAGTTTAAAATACTTGATTAGCTACTTTCCTACAAATTAAAAATTCATCAATAACTTATTAATGAAAAATTTAATGTGACTCTACGAGGTACACAAGCAATATTGATACACTTATTATCGTATCAATCGGCACACATATAGATGGTAGCACTTTCATGTAAGCACTCTTAAAACTACCTATGTCCTTTTTAATAACAAATATACCGAAGATTAAAAATAAAAATTCACTTTTATTTTCTATTTCAAGAAGTTTTGAAGAAAAAAGTTAGAATGAAAAAAATATACTCCTCGGGTATAGATTGAATACAGAATCTCCTGTTTACTAGACAGATGCTCTACAAGTAGAGCTATCAAAGAACCGTATATTCACTCGGACCGTAGGTTTGGATAAGTTCTCGTTCCTAATTGTTTAAGCTATTTTCACCTCAAGCTAGATTTTAATACATGTATTATATGTATTAAAGAGAAGGTTGTGTGTTCGATCCGTGTTTTCTTATTTTTACTTATTTTTTAAGAATTTCTTGAAATAGAAAATGAAAGTGAATTTTAATTTTCAATCTTAAGTATATTTGCTATAGAAAAGGTCATGGGTGATTTTGAGAGTTCTTACATAAAAGTGCCGTCATTTATATATGTGTCAATTTATATACAATAATAAGTGTATCAATATTGCTGGTATACCTCATAAAGTCACATCAAATTTCCAATTTATCAAAAAGCATAAAAATAATTTTGCAATATCAACTTATTAGTCAGTAAATACGTTAACAGCGTAGAAAAACATAATTTATGATTTTACTAATTGTAGAAATATCTAATTACAAACATAAATGCAAGGTAAGCTTAGATTAATAGCATTTATTGCTAAATTAACGATCGCCCACTGTCATTTTTATGTACATACTTTCATCGTTCTTTTAAATAATGAAAAAGCTCAAATAATATATGGGAGTATGTTTATTGCACTCTTGATATACCATCGTTTTATTACGAAGATGAAAATTTTATTTTAACCACATTAATCATTTAAATTTTTTTTGTTAATATTTGGGTATTTTTCATAATAACGCAATGAAATGCCAACTTTTAATTAACTTGATTGAAGTGTTGAAATAATAGATCCATAATTCCTTAAAAGTTTCAAATACTTATTCGTATTTCAATACTGTGAACATATTTTGTTAACATATTTATAATCAGAATGTTTTCAAGCGCATTGTATTCGTTTTAGTGTTTCTTATTTTTGCGCATTTTTTTACGGTAATCCAAAGCATGTATTCGCGACCACGCTTGTAATTTACATAAACATAGATTACGTCTCTCTCGCGAGCGCCTGCAGCACAAGTGCTGACCGGCACCTCAGTCGAGTGCGTTGATCGATCTCAAATATTCGTGTGTAACTTGATGACCTAAAATGAACTCAAGTATTTAAGTTTTTTGTTTTTCTTCCCTGCACCTCTCTTGGTTTGCTCATAGGTTATGGGCCCAGGTCAGATGCGAACCTAAAGGAAAGGTTCAATAGGACAAAGAACAAAATGTGCCGAAAGTATACTCCCAAGTCGCGACCGTTGTCCGGCCAGTTTCAAGATGGCGAACGTTAGTATATTGCATGTGACGTAACTCGAAGTGCTCACGCGAGATAACTACGACACGTGGAGGATACAGGCTGAGTTCTTACTAACAAAAAGTGATACATGGCAGTACGTATCCGGAGAAGAGGCCGAGCCAAGTATAAGCGGCACTAAAGCAGCTCTAACCACAGCCCAGTCAGAGCATAAAAAGTTATTATTAGAAGAACGCAAAGTCAAGGCCAATCTGATCCTGTCTATTGGTCCGTCAGAGCTCAAATAAATCCGTGGATGCATCACCTCAAAGGATATCTAGCAAAAACTAGAGTCAATTTACGCATCTAAGGGACTGGCTTGCAAAACCACGCTGATGAAACGGCTCACCCAACACCGTATGCAAGATGGCGATGACATCAAACAGTACATAAAAGAGTTCTTTAATGTCGTCAACAAGCAAAAAGCGATGGAAAACAACGTTAATAGTGAGTTGCTGACCATCATGCTGCTGTATAGCTTACCCAGCAGCTTCGAAAACTTCCGCTGCGCAATAGAATCTCGTGACAAGCTACCCGATGCGAAGGCTCTAAAAGTGTAAATCTTAAAAGAATATAGTGCCTGTCAACAAAAGAGTGGAGACGGCAGCGGCGCTCTTTTCGCGTTCTACAACAACCGCAAGTTCGATCAAAATTCAAAAAGTGGATCCAACTCTGCCGGTGCAAAAGGCGAACAACGTCCGCCCAAGCCTAAGTAAAAATGCGGAGGCTGCCAAAAAAAGGGCACAAGGAATCTAATTATTTCAAAAAGAAGGCTGCTATGGAGAGCCCCAGCGAGACAGAGAAGGTCGACTCCTGTTTCTCAGCTGTCGTAGGAGGCCACGCAGTGGACGAAGTTTGGTGCATCGACAGTAGCTACACGTCGCACACGTACAACATAAAGGAGGCATTCACTAACGTGGTACCAGTAAACAGCGAACTCAAGCTCGCGAGCAACAACATGACCGTGGTAGAAGCCAGAGGAGACGTGCTTATTGCGACCCAAGAAAATGCGAGCGAGATAGTCTCTCTGAGAAATACTTTGTACGCGCCAAACCTTCGCACAAACCTGCTATCGGTCGTTAAGATTGTCGATCGTAATCACGAAATAATAATCAGTAAAAACCGCGTAGGGGTTAGGGATCTCAGCAAAAACCTAAAAGTTGTCGCTAACCAAATCGGTGACCAAATCTGTTTTTCCTCGAAGGCTCTACGAAGCATACCGCAGCATTGCCTTCGCAATACGACGCCACGAGTGTCACCCTCGTCTTAGGCACTTGAATTTCCAAGACATGATATACATGTCGAAAAATAAGAGCATGACTGGGTTCAAGTACACTCCCATAGACGCAGGCCCACGTGACATCTGCATCGCCGGGAAAATGCCGACCATTCCGTTCGGAAAGAGTGAAAGTTTTACCACCGACCTTCTCAAGCTGGTACATACCGATGTGTGCGGCCCCATGTGGACCTCATCAATGGGAGGAGCTAAGTTCTTCATTGATGACAAAAGCCGATGGTGCACCGTCTATTTCATCAAGCGCAAGAGCGAAGCCACCCAAAAGTTTAGAGTTCAAAAACATAGCCGAGAACCAAACTGGTCGAAAAATAAAAACCATTCAATCCAACGGACGCGAGTTTCTGAAGGGTGGCATGAAAGAAGTGCTCAGCGAGGCTGGGATAAAAAATCGACTCACCGCGCCGCACACGCCACAATAGAACGGTATTGCCGAGCCGGTATCGCAGAGTCGACAAGAGGGTCACCCTGTCCTTACCGTCTTGGGTGCTTTATAGACCTGGAAGCTTCCGACGACAAAAGTCGATTCAAGAAAGTCCGTTCAAGGGGGTACACAGACATTTAGGAGAGCGGAAGAACCTTCCTGCTGGCGTACGTAGGTGATCTCATCATTGCGTCAGAAAACGCATCTCGAGTCTACGAAATAAAGCAACTACTCTCCGAGAACTTTGAACTGATGCATCTTATCTGCATCTTATGCATCTTAGATTTGTTAAACATTTCCCAGCGGCCGGTAGATCTTTACGAGCAGATTAAACAACGCGTGATATCTATTTTCGGCGGCTCGTCCGAGCGTCGCCTCTGCCAGCTCTTGCGCAATCAGGTATCGCTTGAAGGCAAACCTTCAATGATTTTAAACCGTATGCGTGCCTTGGAGACAGGGTGGGGAGATGAGGTCCTTACGATCGTTTTTCTGGAGCAACTATTTCCCGGCTGTCTTGCAGCTCTCGCCATCCATAATATAGCTTCTCTCACCAGCTTGGCAGAGGCAGAAGATAGATACTGCGACTCTCTTGCATCTGAAAACGTTCATGTCTTGGCTGTCAAGCTTTTAAATCAGGCGGCACCTTTACCCTCGCGTTCACCTCTTGATTCGGCGACTAAGCCTCCAATCTCTTCCATGGACTATAGACCTTTTGAATTTTTCTAAAAAATTCCCGACAGTGTAACCACTTTAAAACAAAATGTTGATCGTCTCATGGGTGTAAGGTCTCTAAACCGTAATCGTTCGAGGTCGCGAAATCGAAAAAACCACTTAAGCAACAGAAATACTGGAAACAACCAAGTCGCTTCTAATTCAAATTCAACTTAAGGTAACCTTTGTTATATGCATTAAAAGTATGGCGACAAAGCCTTTCGGTACAAGGGCACTTGTTCGTGGACCAAGCCGTCGGAAAACAAGGTTGCCCTCGTGTGGAAGTGGCGAGCAAGGTTCCCTTTAGGACAAAATGTTTTCACATTCGCAACGTCTCGTCTGGTCTTCTTACCTTGTTGACACAGGAACAGAAATCTTCTTGCTGCCCAAGACTGATCCTTCAGACAGACCCACTAACTTTGAACTTTTTGCAGCAAATGATTCCTTAATACACACTTATGGTGAAGTAGACCTGGTGCTAAATTTGCGCTTGAAACGTAATTTTTCCTGAAAATTCCTGCGTGCTGATGTTCTTAGCCCCATACTGGGGGCAGACTTCCTGCACTTCTTTGGATTAATTATCGACGTTTCACGCCATAGGCTCATTGACCCTTATTCAAACGCTTATCCAATTGGCTGTTTCAGAATGCCCGTCTTGCCTACCGTCAGTCTTTATTCCTCTAGCTCTCAAATTTCTCAAATTCTTGCGGACTTTCCTGAAGTCACAGGTGAAAAACCTGCTCAGTATATTACGGCTAAAGACGTTTTTCACCACATAGAAACTTACGGTCCCCTGGTAACCGAACGCACTCGTAGTCTCGATCCAGAAAAGTACCAAATAGTCAAAGAAGAATTCGAGCAGCTTGTTAAAAGTGGTACCTGCAGATACTTCAATAGCTCCTGGGCTAGCCCAATTCACATGGTGCGCAAGAAGGATAACACTTGGAGAATTCGCAGGGACTATCACTGTCTCAACTCTCGAACGGTTCTCGATAAGTTCATCATACCCTATCTTCACGATTACTCTGTTCTCTTGTCGGGTAACAGAGTTTTTTTCAAAACTTGACCTATATAGAGCCTATTACCAGATTTCTATCGCGCCCACTGATATTAAGACTGCAGTTAAGACCCTGTTTGGTCTGTTTGAGTACGTTTTTATGCCCTTTGGCCTTCGCACCGCGTCGCAGTCTTTTCAAAGATATATTAATCAGATTTTAGGTGATCTGGACTTTATTTTCGTCTATCTTGGCAACATTATAGTCTTCTCTTCCTCTCTTGAGAAACACGATTATCATCTTAAGACGGTTTTTGAATGTCAAAAAAAACCACCCTCTGCCTCAATTAAGCCAAATGCGAATTCCACAAATCGTAAATCGTTTTTCTTGGCCACCTCATCGACAAGAATGGCTCAAGGCCGTGCAAAAAGAAGGTTCAGGCCATTGCCGATTTCCCCAGACTTAAGATGGTCATTGAGCTCCGAAGGTTTTTGGGCCTTGACAATTTTTATCTGCGTGGCCTCGCTAATGCCGCATCTGTTCAGGCTCCTCTCTACACATTTACGCACGACTCTAAAAAAAATGACTGCCTGCTAATAGATTGGATGGAAGAATCCGTCAAAGCCTTTGATGACACCAAGAACAGTCTCATCAATGATTGCCAGCTCGTGCATCCTTTCGCAACCGCTCCTAAGCATCTCTTTACTGATGCCTCTGATTTTGATATGGGGGTAACTCTTGAACAATTGCTTGACGGAAGCTGGAAGCCGCAAGCGTTTTTTTCTTATAAGTTCTCCTCGGCTCCGTGCAACTACAGTACTTACGATAAAGAGCTTACTGCTATCTTTTATTTTACTGCTATCAAGTATTTTAAATATTTTGTTGAGGGACTTAATTTTAAAATTATGACCGATCACAAGCCTTTAACCTACGCTTTCACACAGAAGTCTGACAAAGCCTCCTCGTAACAGCGCCAACAGTTCTGCTTTATTTCTTAATTTTCGACAGGAATCGAGCACCTTCCTGACCCTGACAACGTCGCAGCTGACGCTCTGACACGTATTGACATAATTTGACTTCCGACAGACATTGAGATGCCAGAGCTCATCCAGCATCAGCAGTAAGACGACGAGCTAAAGTCTCTTCTGGAATCTTCAAACTGCTCGCTCAGTCTCAAAAGCACAGAGTTAAGTCACGACCATCTTTGCTTATTTTTGTGATTTAACCGGTAAAATTCTTCGACCATATATTCCTAAAACTTTGCGTAAGCGCATTTTCGATACCTTTCACAATGTCTCGCATCCTGGGACTAAAGTCACGGACAGGTTAATCTGACAAAAATACGTATGGCCCAACATGCACCGTAACATAGAAGCATGGTGCCAAGGGTGTCTTGATTGTCAACAATCAAAGATTTTTCGTCACGTTGTTAACGAACCCGGTCAGTTCGTCGCCTCTGACGACAGGTTTCGTCATGTTCATATGGATATAGTTGGTCCTCTAAAAACCTGTGAAGAATTTTTGTGTATTCTCACTACTATTGATCATTTCTCTTGATGGGTAGAGGCCATCCCTCTTAATGACACCCAAGCCTCTACGGTCCTGTATGCCTCCCAAGAAACTTGGGTAGCTCGTTTTGGGGCTCCGAGATTCGTCACCACCGATCAGGGATCGCAGTTGAAGTTTGCCATCTTTAACGCTTATCTTTCCTTTATCGGTTGCCAGCGCAAAAGGACTGTAGCCTATCATCCAGCTGCCAATGGCCTCATTGAACATTGGCACCGCTCTTTTAAAGCTGCTCTCAGGTGTCACAATAACCCGAACACATCAACGGTTCTTCTCGGCCCACGCACGGCAGTTCACAGTGGTACAGGAGCCTGCCCTGCTAAGTTCTTGTACAGCACTACTTTACGTCTGCCTGGTGAGTTTTTTATCCCAGATAATTTTTTGGCTGACCCTCAGATCTTCATTGAGGACTGCAGAGAGCACATAAGAGTACTCAAGCCGGTGCCCGTGGAACATCGCCACAGGGTTGGCCCATTTTTCTTCAAAGATTTTTGTTAACGTTTTTCGTCACAATCCAACTGCCAAATCTCTTGAGCGCCCTTATTCTGGTACTTATTAGATAATCGAGCGAATCTCTGATCTCGACTATAAGATCGACATCGATGGCACACCCAAAGTTGTCACCACCGAGCAGCTTAAACCAGCTAACTTTGTACCTGAAGATCTTGTGGCACCAACTTATATTAAAAAACTATCTTATGTACAAATCTCTGTTCATGTACACATAAATATATTTATTGTTCCGTTAAGACAAATTGTATCTCACGTTAATTGTAACTAACTACAAAAAAATTCAGTTCGTCTTGTATTGCGATTTAAACAGTAATGTTTTTATTAAGTTGCGTTTAAACACTTTTCTATACGTTGTTTTAATAACGTTATATACTCATTATTTCAGCGACAGCATTCCATTTCTATATTTTTGTTACTTGTATCAGTTTGTTAAAGATTCAGCATGAATGGCCACAGCGTGTACATTTTCCTTTTATTTGTGCTGTCTCGGGGGGGAGTGATGTAGGGATCCGACCCTGCTGCTCAACTGTCGGTAAAAGAGTAGGCTCCTTAGCCTTCCTCCACTCCTCTCTCTCCCGCGTCTCTGCTCGTCGTGATAGGCCACTGCGCGGACAGAGAAGTCTCGACCGCCATTGCGAGCACACATATTGTAGCTTCCTTCGAGAAGCTTTTCATTCAAGTCCTTATGAAACTTTTCTTGTTAATGTTAACAAGCAGTTAATTACTTCACCTTCCTCCTTGACTTCTGGATACGGCAGCCAGGGGACTGCCAACTTAAGGCGAACCATAGGCAACACTCATCCCATATCGCTGTGGCCAGCACTGCCATTTCGGCAATGTTGTACTGCCGATACGGCCGTACAAATTTTTCAGTGTACGGTATAAGAAGTATATCTGATCGTGCTACACGAGTTATACAGTGGTTCCGTCGCAGCATAACCTGCATGGCTAAGGATGCTTGGAGTAGCAATAGTTTTAATACTTGATGTTACATGTGTACCATATATATATATATATATATATGTACATACATAGTTGAGATGTTTATACATGTTTATTGTGTATCTTACGAATTTCAACTCGTGTGGTTGTTGCTTTTCAAGTGCGTTGTAAATTTTATTGTTTTAATCACACCGTAATCCTGCCACGTTTAGAAGCTGTTAATGCTCATTTGCATTAATTAACGACTTTTTTTTTAAATACCCGATCAATCAGATTTAGGCTCGTCTGAGAACCTACTATTTTATATCCTTAAAAGACTTGTAACCTCAAAATCCAGAGAAGTACATGCTACAGGCTTTCAACTATAAAATCCACGAAGTTTTATCCTTAGAGTATTGAATATTATAACCTTAAAATCTATGAAGTTTTGTATAATCAACATCCATAAACAAATATAATATACTGTGTAACTTATTGGAGAGCTTGAGGTGAATATAGAGGTGGTTGGGAGAGAAACTCGGACATTCTCTCTTTTTAAACTCGTACTTTTTCTGTCCTTAGCAGTAAGATAGTAGAGAGCTGAACCAGCAGAACAGGGAAGCCTTTTCTAACCGAAGCTTGAACAAAAATTACGTTTTGCTCTTGGAAGTTCTTTATTCCATTCTCGATGACATCGGTTTTTTTATTTATATTATTTCAATAACATTATAAAAGAGATTTAATTGACTCTATATTATGTATTTCATTTGAATATTTTATGTCTTCGAGGCCATGTACAATAAATTACATAAATGAATTAATAAAAAAATTATTGGTTTTTGGATAATATCAACTTACCGTGGAAACGTCTAATTCTTATAACTTTGTTTCACGCATGTAGCTTTCGACGCATCGCAAAAAAGTGTTTGCAACATTACTTATCAATTTAAATAAAAGATAAATAAAAAAAATTAAATCAAAACGATGAATCACATTGAAAAAAAATCTGCTGACAGTAAGGACTGATTTAAAAGTCTAGAATATAACATTAATAACTTAGTAACATAACTTGTAAATGAATTTCGTTCTCTTCTAATTACTTTCTTTGCAATTTTGCATACATAAATAAAATATTTACTGGAGAAAACTAAGCCAATTTTTTTGTTCAAAATAAAAGAAATTTCTTTTTTGTAACGGTTATCAAAAGACATTTTGTTACGACCGCTTTTCAAGCTGCCACGACACACACACTGGACAATAAATCTTATTTTTTATGCTTTTAACAATTGAACCGGCAATGTAAAAAACTGTATCGTTTTGATACTCGTTTAAGCACCATCCAGTACTTTTGATTTAATCGTGATCTACCAAAAGTGATGTAAGATAAGCGTTGGAATCAACACTTTTTGGATGGATTTTTAAAATCTACGTATCGTTTGGGATTGTACAATTTCCTTCGACGTCGATATTATTGACATAGCTTACTATTTTCTTATATGCACATTGAAATTGAGAGCATAAAAGATTATTTTATATTATAGGCACCCATTTTTTTGATGACTGAAAAAAAGTTTAAAGGTAATCTTACCACTTTTGTAGATCTTTATTAGAAAATTTTTGTAGAAAATTTATTACCGGAAGACTTGATCCAGGACTTGAATCTATTTTAGAAAACCATTGCCTTATTGTTTGCGGGTAGGGCAGGGCAATAAGAAACTGTTCTCGTAGATATATCTATACTTACAAGCTGAAGTAGAATAAAAAAAAGTGTGCAGCGTTAAAGTTGTAGAACATATAATTAAAAGTAAGTGCCTTTTTATCCCCATGCGTAACTTTTACACTGAGCAAGATTTGGTGCTGCAGTTGTCTCACCCCCTACAACAGCTATACCAAATCACGATTAGTCTGCTGTTTTTGAGTACTTCAGTAGTTATGCACCAGTCCAAACAGTAAAGTGTCCCAAAGTAGCATCGTAGTATTACCTATAGTGTGGTTCGACTTCTACATAAACCATAAGTTAAATGCAGTGCATATACAGGTCTTATGCAGCTCTCATGTTAACTGGTATCGCTGACGCACTAAACTTCCAAACTAACACTATACTATCTGTAGTACTCTGACGGCGACAAATCTTTCTCAGTGTACATTTGACAATAAAATGGGGTGCCAACACAGTGTTGACGATTCTCGCTCTCATACGTCTCCTTTTTCCTTCGTATACCTTGGATTTATTCTCCTACAATGGAAAAGAATACTTCACTATATACTATACTCTATACACTACCCTATGTTTCATGTCGTCACATAAACTGCGCTGCAGTGACTCTGCTCGCACCACGCGAGCCACAAGAGCACGTCCACTGCTTCCCGTTCATTCTGGACCATAAAGAGCTTCTGCTTTTCCTAGCCCCACACTAACCTACAAACACTCACACAAATGCTCGTATATGCATAGACTTTTGATTTCAAAACATTTCTTTTTTATTGTTCCCGTGCGGTAATACTTATTTTGAAATTCAGTATCATTTTGAAAAAATATTCAGCTTTTTTTTTTAGGATGGCAGTTCAGCTATAACCACTAATTTATTATTTTTTCTCATCATAATTTTTATGAACTGTAGAAAAAGCTCCAGAGGCTATCAATGAACATATACAACTTGAAGATCTATCTCAACGAATGTTCCGATAGCTAAGATGGCTAAGGTTTATGCCACTGCCTGAATTGTTTTGCCGTCTTAGAATCAATCCTAACTATCGGCAGATTTTTTTTTTTTTTAATGTGATTTATCATTCTAGTTNTGGAAATAAACTTAGAAACATAAAAGATGGTTTAAGTCTTCGAAGTACTAAAAAAGATTTTGTTTACTACAAACAAATGGAATTAAAAATTGAGGATTTCTTAGCTCGAGTATTTTTTTCCGTTATCGCTGCTGTGTCTCAGCGGCCCAGTAGTTATCCTTTTTTTCTCTCCTCAGCGGATGTATGTGTAGAACATTCATCCAATCATACAACAATATTTGTCTGCATACATATATTATATTTTCTAGCTTATATTTACATTTCTAATAATTTCTTGTTTGTGGTTACAACCACTTGTAACTGACAGTATAGATTTCAAGAAAAAAAAAGTTTCAAGCTCATTCATAATTTCCACAAATTTATAGTGTTTTTTTTTTTTTTTTTTTTTTTAAGAAATGATTAAGCTGTTTCGATACAATAATATTTTTATTTGACTATGCAATAATCATAATCTTCGGATTATAATCATAAACGCACTCTCATGTTATTCATTAAAATCGTTTACAATACTTATTAACAAAAAAAACCACTGTTAATGCCTTAATTAAAAATAAGGTCTTTATTTTCTGCATTACCCTGGTAAGTTATAGTTTCCTTTTTTTATTAACAAATTAATAAGATATTTTAAAAAATCCTTATGCCTTAGAAATTTGCCAAATGATTTTATTTCATTATTGCTCGAAAAGCTGTTTTATTATTCTTTTTGCAGTCTGAAATTAAAACTAAGTTATATGCCTAGGTGAGGATTTAAAACAATTTTAAATTTTTACAAAAATGTTTTCTATTGTGTTTATCAAATGTTTTTACTGATAAAAATTTTAACATGCAGTAATTGGCAGTAGACGGACGCTGATGATTTGCCTTGTTAATTTAGACCAATTATGAACTTTAGTTGAGGAGCCCTTATTTATAACAGTCCGCAAGAAAAAAGCTTCAAGTGCTAACCAAAGAATCAATCTAGATCTATGAGATCTGTTTTTCATGACTGTTCAGATTTCTGTTCAATAATTTTCAAGGGCATTAAGTTTTGATACGTACATAGGCTAATTAAAACTTTGTTCTAGAATCAGCATTTTATAATAAAAATTGAAATTGTACATTCAATTAATACAATAAGTATATCTGCTGTACCTAAAAATTTTTTACAACAAAAGACGGTAAATAAATGTTTAGGGAGTTTTGTTTAAGTTTTCTTGTGCCTTCGGATTTTTTCTCTCTTGCATTGGATAATTATAATTTTTTGGGAGTTTTAAAATGTAACAATTATACTTATATTATAAGAAACTATTTTATTATTATGGAATTACGAAATGGCCTTGCCCACAAGAAGTATTAACTTACCAAATTATTCAATAGANCGGATTATTGCTCTCTTATATTAGATGTTTATATCTTGGGAGTTTTAAAATGTATATATTTATTTGGACGCATCGCAAAAAAGTGTTTGCAACATTACTTATAAATTTAAATACAAGAAATTAAACTAGAATGATAAATCACATTAAAAAAAAAAAAAATCTGCCGATAGTTAGGATTGATTCTAAGACGGCAAAACAATTCAGGCAGTGGCATAAACCTTAGCCATCTTAGCTATTGGAACATTCGTTGAGATAGATCTTCAAGTTGCATATGTTCATTGATAGCCTCATTGAAAAGAAATTATTAGAAATGTAAATATAAGCTAGAAAATATAATAAATGTATGCAGACAAATATTGTTGTATGATTGGATGAATGTTCTACTTTGCTGGTAAGTATTATATTTGATATTATTGTAATAAAGGTAAGTTTTCTTGTGCCTTCGGATTATTGCTCTCTTATATTAGATGTTTATATCTTGGGAGTTTTAAAATGTATATATTTATTTGGACGCATCGCAAAAAAGTGTTTGCAACATTACTTATAAATTTAAATACAAAAAATTAAACTAGAATGATAAATCACATTAAAAAAAAAAAAAATCTGCCGATAGTTAGGATTGATTCTAAGACGGCAAAACAATTCAGGCAGTGGCATAAACCTTAGCCATCTTAGCTATCGGAACATTCGTTGAGATAGATCTTCAAGTTGCATATGTTCATTGATAGCCTCTGGAGCTTGTCCTACAGTTCATAAAAATCATAATGAGAAAAAATAATAAATTAGTGGTTGTAGCTGAACTGCCACCCTTAGAAAAGAAGCTGAATATTTTTTCAAAATGATACTGAATTTCAAAATAAGTATTACGGCACGGGAACAATAAAAAAGTAATGTTTTGAAATCAAAAGTCTATGCACATAATTGATGCATATAATGAGCATTTAGTTCCACGATTCAATTAAATAAGATTAATAGATAACACTAAAGCAAGAGCGAGAGCAAGAGTCAGTTAAATATATGTAGCATATACTCAGTTACAGTCAAAAGAGAAAAAACTTGTGTCATCGCTTACTTTGGTTGTGCGCTCAGCTATGTAGCTATAGTCGACATTTCCATCTCTTTCCTCGTAGACGCATATTCGCTATACCCCTTCCATGTGTCTCCAAAATGGGCGCCTAAATGCTTATTTCTACGCGAATCCACTCTTCTTCTTGTAGGCGCACACTGTTGGATATGAGTCTGACACTCTCGAAAAATGTGCTTCCGGGATGGCTGGCAAATGTGGGTTGCCCCGATTAGTGCCAAAAAGTCGTCTCTCATCGTAGCATTGGCGTTAGCAATATCTCTACTTATGTCTGCGCAAGTTCTCGCTTTTGGCTATGGCCATCGTCGATGCTGCTATCGCGTATTTCTTTTTGCAGTTACTCTCGACATAGCTACTGCTATTCTGATAGTCGTGTACTCATTTCCTCGTCCTTTTCCGTTATCGCTGCTGTGTCTCAGCGGCCCAGTAGTTATCCTTTTTTTCTCTCCTCAGCGGATGTATGTATGATGTCCTTCGGGATTTCTTGGGATTTCTTGATTTTCATAGCAAATACTCAAACTAAAAAAATAGCTAAAGACAATATATTTACCCGTATTAAAAGTGATTGTTCGTATTAGGATTTTATTTTTAAGTTTTCCTCCAGTTATAATGGCAGCTTTACTATTATATACAAATAATTTACTTAAATAATTTATAATCGTACGCTATTTACAAACCGTCATCTATACTTCACTGTCTACTAAAGCTATGTGTGTTTTTGTTGCCATTTTTTGTCCATACTAATTTTTACTATCTACCATGTAATGTCAACTCTACTGAATTTATGCACGGTCTTTTTTAAATTTTAAGTTGCATGTCATGTAATAATGAATTACTCATACAGAGTTCCAACGGTGTATATATTAATGGTGTAAAAATAGAGGAAAAAAAGTCGATTCCACTAAATGACAATGATATCGTTGGTATTGGCTGTAATGAAATAAAAAACTTAGACGATTCAATGTATGTTTTCAGAGTGAAAAAAAAGGTAACAAATCTGTTAAACAATTTATCCTAAATACTTTCATGTTAATGAAACTTATCTAGTGAAATTTTTAGATACTTAACTTGAATCATGGTGACAACGGTATTCCATTTGTTAGTAGTTCTAGTAACAACTGTTTAGAATCTGACAGGCAGTCTCTCAAGGAGCAATCAAAGGCACGTAAATCTGATCTAAACAGCGTACCATCTAAAATTGTGAAATGCTCTGATCATCGTGTACAAATAAGTTGTACCAATGAGGATGACTGTATAGAAATAATTGAATGTACGAGTACTTCGAACACAGAAGGAGGTCAAAGTATTCCTAAATCTAAAACGAATGACGTAAATTTTTGTACAAGTAATGTTGTGAGCACCAAACAAGAAATTTCAGAAGTTATACCTGATGTCATTGAATTATCAGATTCTGAAGATGTAAAATGTAAAATTAATGTAGAATGCTTAAATAATGGTACTTGTACAAAAAACATAGAAATTAAATCAACAAAAATCAGTGAATATGAGAGTGTATCACTAACCAATGATATTCCAAATACGGCTATTAGTATACCTTCTAATCATGAACATGCAAATAATCAAGAGCAACTTAATGATGCGAATCATGATATAGTTTCTGTAAAAGAAGAACCAGACTGGAGTCATTTTTCACAGATTGACGTAGTCGAAATAGACAATGATCACGATAATAATGTCAGTATATTTACATATTCACAAAATTTCGAACAAGCAGCCAACATTAAGGTAGAGTGTGAAAACGAGGATGACCAACTTCAATCTTCCTTATTTTTTGATGATGAAGATGACAATATTATAACAATTCTGGACAGCGATGAGGATAATATAGGAGCAGAAAATAATCAAGTTGATTATTCGCAATTAATCCCTCCCATCAAAATAGAGCCAGAATTAAGAGTTGAGATTAGGGCAGATAGTCAAAAATCAGTTGATACTTTCCAAGTTGATGAACATTTAGCTCAACCCAACTTGAGAGTAGAAGTATCAGCTAGCAGTAAACCATGTGTTACTTATGTTGAAGCATCAACTTTAGGTATTCATGAGCAAAGTGAAAGTGTAATAATTAATACTGTTAAAATCTCTAATGTACCAGAGAAACAGAAAACTTTTTCACCAGTTAATAACAAAGATGTAGAAGAGCATGTGTTATCCAGCATCAGCAAAAGACCAAAACCATCGGAGCAGGAATCAGAGAAATCATCTTTAAAAGATAAAGTACAAAAAAAAATTGGTATTGAAATAGTAGAACCGCATCATTTAAAAACAAGTAGACGAAGTAGAAACTCTGAAAAGGATTCCAGAAGTAGATCAAAAAGCAGACATGAATTTCGACAAAGAAAAAGTCATTCCAAGCTTACAAAACACAAAGATACAACCCGTTCCTCCAAGAAAAAAGGTAAAAATAGGGAATTTGATAATGACAAGGATATGAATAAAGAATTAAATTTTAAAAATCTAAAAAGTAATAAAAAAAATTCTGCCCATGAAGACCTAAACAGTAATAATACTAGCAAAGAATTATTCAACATGTCTAATGAAAACTCTATTGGTAATACATCAAACTCAAAGCTGCAAAACCAAAGTAGGCCAAAATATAGAACAACCAAAGTTAAAGTTAAAGTCAGCCAAAAGTCTCGTGGGGATATGCTTTGCGATTCGATGCTAACATTAAGACCAGAACAAAAGAAAAACAAAAACTTAGATGAAGCTCCAATAAAGCCACCACTAACACGACTTGATCCGGTGTTTGTTATCCCACGCCGTCAAATGCCTTCTTCAACTAATTATAATAATATTAATGTTGGTGTTGTTTCAAGTACTGATTCTATTCCCGATAGACTAAACAGTCCACCTCCATTGAATTCGTCCACGGATACGCTTGCAGTAATACCAAACATAGTAAATCATGCAGAAGACTCGCCTCCTCGAAATAATTCACCTTCGCCTTCAACTATAGAGCCGATGTATACTGATGCACCTTTTAAGGATCAAAATTTAAAACCATCTCTAACAATTCCTTCTTTATTAAATAATAGACGTAAAACTGTTTCGTTTAATGATACACCTGCTGTCAAAGAGTTTCAGATTATAGATGGAAATAAACTTAGAAACATAAAAGATGGTTTAAGTCTTCGAAGTACTAAAAAAGATTTTGTTTACTACAAACAAATGGAATTAAAAATTGAGGATTTCTTAGCTCGAGTATTTGTATGGGAACCTATTTGGCTTCAGCAGCAAAACGAAGTAAAATCTTTACCTCCTATAGTTAAACACAATGATAAACAACCACTGCCTCTAGTTTTCAACTCATTTCAACAGTATTACAAAAGAATGGAAGTGCTTCTATTATTAGAAACATGGCAGCAATTATTAAAAGAGTTCCAATGCACTGGTATAAGGTAAGATGCAAAACAGTTATTATATAAATTTAAAAAATCGATTTCAATTTTCTTACATAGGGTGAAAATGCAGCTGCTGCTTTTTACCTGTGGTTCTCGCAAAATTATAACTTTCGCCCCGTTCATAAAAAAAAATACAATTTACTTAGGCACAAAAGTACAACTACCGTGCCGTTTTGGTGCTCAAGTTCGTACTTGTCACCAAGGGATGTACTATTTTATTAAATTTATGGGTCATTTTATCATAACCAACTATTTCATAGGCTTCAATAGACATCTTAAAGGGGGTTTTAATTTTCCTAATATTTTTTGGTACTGTCTGTAACCAAACCAAGTTATTATTTTTCGGATATTGTTGAAACTGCTAAAAATAAAAATGCTCCTAATAGTGTGATAGAATTAACTGTTTCGAATAAATAGGAAATCAATAGTAGCACAAAAATGTATTTACGGCTAGTTTTTATATTTTTAACAAACTGTATTACTTTCTAACATCTAAAAAGTTTAACAAAAGCCCCCCTAAAAATGGTTAAAGTAGTTAAAACAGGTTTTTTGTATCTAAAAGAAAAACTCAAAATCTTACAGAAAAAAGTTACATAGAGTTCGAATCAGTTCAGCGGTTTTCTTGCCAATTGCAAAAAATCATGTATTTTAGCTATTTTAAAAAGAATCTATAATTCATGCTCTAATTAATATTAATAGCTAAAATTTAAATGCAGGTTTTAATTTACATATTGGTTTTAGAGTCCTCAGAATGCTTACGAAATTTCAGCAAGATCGGTTAAATTTTTTCTATCCATTAAGAAATGTAAAATGAAGGATCTTTTCCAAAAATAACCTTTAAAAATAATAACCTAACATACCCCAATTTACTAAAATCGCTTTTGTTCGTTGAGAGTTGATCTATAACAACTAAAAATGCCGTTACATTTAATTACGGGCAAGGACGTTGAACATTGATTGCAAAAAAATGTATCTCCACGCTCTGCGTACGAGGCCAAGTGGTGTGGCGAAGTATCACACTATTATAGGAACGAGCTCTAAGGGAATTGTGGTGAGATCGAAATTTTGACGTACCAACTTGACTTCTTGATCAAAGAAAGCGCTTATTCATAATTGCTTTTAAGAAAATACTAACTCAGATTTGAGTTTAAACAAATGATAATTTAGAGAATTTTTTGTTTTTTTATAATTTGTAGTGGCAGTACCGCCTGTTTCATTTAACAGGTATGAAAAATTTAAAAGTTACAAAAATGACGAAATCAATGTTGAGACAAAATTTATTGTGATACGATATCCAACTAACTGCTCATTCTGCTGATTGATGTTGTTCATGCCTTCGCATATAATAGCTAAATATGGAGCAGACCTGTAAGCATATTTTTATTGAATCGTGTTTTAAGTCAATAAACAAGTATTCTCTCGCAACAGAAAATTATTGATGGGTACGCAGGTAACCCAATTGAAAATTCTAATGGAACTCTTTAGCTTGCTGGGAAGGGCCAAGGTATGTAGCCACGGTCGCGTCCATGTTGAAATTATTAGTATTTAAAATGGGGATTGAGGTTGGCACTGTCTAGGGCCAATAGCTTAGTATCTTCTGTCTCACTTTTCTTCGTATGTATATGAAACTTTGATAGGTACACTATAGTGTAGTGTATATATATTAGAGTTTAGAGCAGTTTAAGTGTATTTTTCATGACAAGGTAACATAAACATCCAAAAAGTTTGATATGGAAATCTATTTATTACAAATATTAGAAAATAAGTGATTAAGTAAATCGTATTACAATACTAACTAATAAAAGAGTACAAAAGCAGTTTATCGTACTTATTGCTTTGGACTTGAGTCACTGTAGCCGAGATGGTTTAGTTGTTACTATACAAATTTGTATACAAACCAGTGGACAGTGGGTGTTTGGGTACCCTAGTATGAAGTTATACTTCCATGGAATAACTATGGAGTTATATAGCAAATAATATAATTATGAGTATAAAAATACCTTCTATAATATAATATTGTGTAGAAAGATGGTGCAATCATCTTGGAAATGAGTATATCTATGTTGATTGGGTATGGTTTTAATTAATATTTTAATTTTGAATAAGTTAACGATTATAAACAATATATTACGGCACAATACAATACAAACAATATATAGGCTGGCCAGCACAAGACGGTATGCTTTCACCAAATCTTCCGATGATTTCAAAACTGCCTAGGCTGATTACATCTCTAATGTCACGCTCACACACTTATTACTAGTCCATATTGAATAGCCTAAATATAATCTAGAAAATATAATCCAAAATGGATTTAGAAGATTAAGAAAAACCATCCTGCAGTACCACTTTCTTCAATATTACATGCCAGTGAATGTCCCTTCAAGACTTTCATAACACACAGGTTTTTTGTACAGGTATTATTCACATCAAACATACATTCGAGATAGTATGAAAAATATACAAAAAATTGCAAATCTTTTAACTGTACCCTTTTTTTATATGTTTAATTTTAAAAAATCGCAAACAAACATAACACCTTATGAAAAGATCACGTAAAATTGCATTGATATTATCTATAGAAATCTCTTAATTTTTTTAGTATAATAGATTACTTTTTGAAAAACCTATAAGATTTTTAAATAGATCCACATGATGATTTTTAAATAAATTTGGGAAGAGGGGATCAAGTATGCGTAAAAGCAAGTGTGTAAGTATATCCGTAGGAGAAAAACAATTGCCAGCTTTGCTGTACATATTTGCGCTCCCCTTACTTCTCTAAACTTTTCCCCCGGTAACTATTTGAAGAACGTCCTTAAGTCAAAAAATCACCTCAATCACAATGCAGTTAAAATTTAATTAACAATTTACATGAAAAGTAAAAATTTATTTTTTTCTCATGTTTAAATACTTATTTCTATATATTTATAGTTTCCCTACTGTCCATCTGTAACAGTAACTTTTCATTGGATAAGCATATCAGTGATAAAATAATTTTATCTGCTCTTGGAATTATGTTTTTGAACTCCACAGATTGGAAAAAAGGAAAAGCAGCTAGAATTAGTAAAAACAATACAAATGCTAATGGCCAAAATAAATTATGTTTTACTATCAGATTTTATTTTGTGTACAATGTGATGTGTCCAAAACTGTATGGATAAATAAGTATGATTTATTTTTCAAAAAGCTTGAATTATTTTCTTGTAGATCCATGATAATTTAATTTTTTGTTGTATGCTTCCTTATGACTATTCTCCTAAATAATAAATTACTAATCTTGAATAGAGAAAAATGTATCTCAGATTTTCCTATTTAAAATGACATTGATATAAAAGCTCTTAATCCGAGGTAATATAAGAAGGCTCCCAAGGTTGTGCCTAGCGTTCCCCTGTTTTATGACGTCATCTAAATTCTGTACCTTAGCCATATTGGAACTAAGATAGGTTAGCTGGGCTGTCAAAATCGTGCCAAGATACCGCCCCGTTTAGATTTCCAATCGGGAAACTAGTTAGATTTTAAATAAATATTAGCATAAGTGTTAAGTCCTGACATCTTTTAAATTATTAATTTGCAATCCATGGTTTTGCCATATTCTAATGGAATAATATGTACAAAAAAATCGAAGTGTATTTTTTTTGAAAAAAAAAAAAAAAAAAAAAAAAAATGTGTTACATAAATTTTTTTATCAACTACTTGACACTTACAATCATGTTTATTTATAATTTGGCCAGTTAATATCATAGAGTGTACAAAAACTGTTGTTTTTACATTTTCTTAAGTAGCTATTATTCATTTTTTTACGGCGAAACACTTGTTAGTTAATTTAAAATTTAATTTAAAAACAATGTACTTACATCCCTACTCCATATGCAGCCATGTAAAGGCTCCCCCAGAGCATCCTGTCCTGGTTTGCGAAAGTTCTCCCCAGACTGCGCTCGTATCCTTCTTCGTAACCCAATTCTTCGAACTTGTATCTTAACAAAATTAATAACAATAGTAATAAATGATCT
Source organism: Copidosoma floridanum (assembly GCF_000648655.2). Next base: position 728,908 of record NW_019379924.1, read on the forward strand.
TAAAGTTTCGAAAAAATAAGCTAGCTTTTCACTTTAGTTCAGCAGGATCCTCTAGGTGGCGTCGAAGTCAAATCGAAGCCATCTGCAATCAAAGTGAGTCTAGTTACAATAGAAAATGGTCAATTCCCATAGTCGTTCTCCGGCAGTACATCAAGTGCAGACTTAGTAGTCGTGCAGCTGGGTATCCAAGCTACCGACAACACTCTTCTCCAATACACAGTAGGCTCATGTCGAATGTCACCCTGAATCGCCAAGATTATTAGTGTTCTGAAACAATAAACGTTCTGAACGCCAATGTCCGTGGCATAATACTAGGAGTCGTCCAGTCTACGCACAATATACTCTAACACTTCAGCCACTTCAGCTGGAAATTTCATCAGCCTTTTCCTTAAGGTAGTTGTTTCCCAATATATAGGTCAATCTTATACATAGATATACAGTATACATATATCATTCCGTATTCAAAATATCAGAGTGAAATGTGAATGCCTTTGCGTATACTTATACATACATAAACATTTACATCTATCTACTTGTATTCATGTAACAATGCGACGTTGCCACATATGCTATACTTACTTGGTTATTTTCCAAAATCAAACGAAGAGCACTTTTTTGATTACTATTACTTGAAAACTAAGTGGTAAAAAATTCTCGAAAAAATGTATTTGTTTCTTTACTGTCTAAGGTAGTTTTCAGTAGTTTTCAATTATTTATAGATATGCAGTAAGTTACACTTTTTAAAATAATGGGGCTATGTAGTGTTTGCACCATTTCTCCAATGTTAAGAGTGATTTTTTGACGAGGATATTTCAATAACGACTTGGTAAATCGGTCTTAAAGTTTGTATACATACTTCTCGACGCTTATATTAGTTTTGCAAATTGAAAATATCCCTCAATGGATGTACAGTTTAAATTTCAGAGCATGTCGCCGACCAAAATCGAAAAAAATACATTCAAAATTTGAATTTTTATCATTGGTCTTAGAAAGCAATAAAATTTTTCACCAAAAGTTTTAGCTTTTTTAGGCTAAAAGTTGAGCCACATGCTACAAAAACTAGGATTATGTTGTTTGAACATTCTTGTTTCTAATGAAATTGCGAAAGTCGAAAGTTGTCAAGTGAAAAAAAATATATGACATGTTGGAAGTCCGAAACTGGAGGTTAACCTCAGTACGTAAACAAGCAGATTCATATCTAATACATATTAGGCCCTGCTACTTAATGTTTTCCGGTGTGATAGTCTAATGTCACACTAATGGATAGTACAAAGATGATGAGCCACGTTGATCATTCGTCCCAACAGCATACTTATGGAGGAGGTATTCTCCAGACTCACTTTCCCGACCAACGATAAGTGGTTAGTTATCTTAGTTATCTGGGGTACGACCCAAAGACGAGATATTCTTTGGCCAGCGGCGTACCTTCCTACAGCGTGATCTCTGTATGCAGAGACTCCGAGGGTAAGAATCAAGCTATCCACAGCCAGATCTCTATCATTGAGAATAATAATAAAAAAATGACAGAAAGTATTACCACTGGCCCTTTTCAGGGTCATCATAAGTTTTTACGTTAACTTAATAATCATTCATCTCAACGGTTTTTTTAGGGCCATCTTACATCGAAATACCTTGTTTAATTATATGTTACAGCTTAACAAAGTAGAAAAAAAACAGCCTTTAGGACTCACAAAAGTTTTAGCAATACCTATAGTCGCTAAAGAGCGAATTGAAAAAAAAAATTAAATGCTTCAAATGCATACATTTTTAGGCATCAAAAAACTGATGCAGAACATTCATCGAGATTGAAACATTAGTGTAAAAATCGATGAATAAGGAATCCATCATGTGAGAAATAACCTTTTCATATAACCCTGACAGTAATCACTTGAATCTTCCAACTTTTCAAATACGTAGAATGATATGTATTTATATTTATTGCAGCACTAAAAAATAGAGAGATTAGACTCCAGGATTTTGTTGCTGTGATATTCCATTCAGTAAGTCTCGGTTGATGCCAAGACAGGGGGGGGGGGCGCTAGTTATACATACACTAGCAGCCCCTGAAGCAGCTTTGCGCGCCTCTATAAAATATTTGTTCTCATTTTTACTTAAATGTTATTTTTTTTTGCTACACTTTAATTAAATTTAAACAATTTTAGAATGCGCAACTAAGTATAGTCAGTCTTCACTAGCTTACTATTCGTTAATGCTCAAAATATTCAATTTCGTTTACTTTCAAATTTCATATTATTCTATATTATACACCATTCAATGTATGTCACACTAACAGGTCACGTACTCAATCCCCATATTTTACCAGGCTAGTTTTTTTAGTTTAATTGTAGTAAATTTTTAGTAAAAAAAAATTAATTTTGTAGAACCCACCGGTCTCAAGAAAACAGGTGATCTGATAGCGTGATATAACGCCAGCAGATCACACACACGTATTGTTGATCGTGGGCTCAAAAAAAATTTTAATTGGCAGTATACATTGTAGCTAATTCGTAGTGAATAATTAGTGAAAAAGGTAATTTTGCTGAGGTAACCCTACGTTGGCACAAGCTTTGCTTTTGTACAGTGCCTTACTAGTCTGTGAGCCAGATAGTATTTTTTGTCAGTTATTTCCTCTCAAGCGATAACTCGTGAAATGCTTCAGAGAGCTGTGTTAGACAGTATGGTGAACGTCAGCTGCCACTCCGTGGGTGGGTGGACCAGTGGCAGCCTCTCAATGACACAAAAAAAAGCGGTTTTCAATCATTTTCTCCCGACTCAAAACTTGTGGAATGATTGTTAACATAATTATTCGAAGGTTAAAGAAAGTCAGCTGGCCGTACCATGGTGGATTGTACGTCAGCTGGCCACACGAACATGCGGAAAAAAATTTCGCGTTCAGTGATATCCTCTTACTTGAAAATGTGTCAGATGATACTTTATATGCTATTTTAAAAAAATAAAAACGTCAGCTGGCTCTAACTTGGTGAAAAGGTCGTCAGCTGATGCAGTCAAAGATGGAGTACGAAAGCGGACGTGCGTACCGATCGCTTTTTTATGTACGTCAGCTGACGGGTTTTCCACCAACATAGAGTCAGCTGACGTAATAATTTTTTTGAAATGTCATGTAAACTATCATGTGACACATTTTCAAGTGAGAGGAAATGACATAATTATAGTAATTCGACATTAAACTGTATGCACATACAGAATTAGGTAATTTTTAACCTTATATTGTAATTAAAATAATTAAAATAATATTCTTAATATATTTTTAACTATTGTAACATCCGGATATATTTCTATAAAATTAATATTTAAATTAATTGTAACATTGAAAAAATATATCTAACACGTGTGTATTTGCTTATGTATTATATAACATTACATCCAACGCAGTTTATGAAAACTAGCCCTGCTTGTACATTCTCCCTATATCTATATTAACAAAATGTAATAAGCCCCACCTTTCGATTTTGGAACAGGCAGAAAGCAGTTGAGCCCCAACCTTTACTATACGTAAGACTTCTTTGTAAAGAGTACGGGAGCCATTTGATTCGTTTGAAAAGTAGCACAGTGTTGGATGAATTTTCATGCGCTGAAACGTCCAACGTAAGTCTTTTTTGCGTTTTTTGTCGGAAAACAACGTCAAAATTAAAAGAATTCTCCGAAGAAAGTTTAAATAAATGTATCGAAGTGTTTGATATTCGGAAAAAAAATAGTTTAGTGGGCAAAAAATATAAAGACACAGTGCTTCCTTCGCAACGTAATAAATTTCAGCTGTACCATAGCGAATGCTACCGGCGGCTTACAGCTTTGCCGCCGAAGTACAGAATATCAAAATGTACATCATCAACAGAAGCAGCACCATAGTGAAAGTGAAGCTAATAAATCATTTATTAGTATCGCAAAAAACAAGAAAAAATATGATGATTTTCCAATAAATACTATTATATACATTTCACTTTAAAAAAATTAAATAATTGCATTGATTAATTAAAAAACTTCATGTATTTATTGATATACTTACCAATTTTTGTAAATTAAACACCGTTATGACATTTCCTCTTACTTGAAAATGTGTCACATGATAGTTTACATGACATTTAAAAAAAATAATTACGTCAGCTGACTCTATGTTGGTGGAAAACCCGTCAGCTGACGTACATAAAAAAACGATCGGTACGCACGTCCGCTTTCGTACTCCATCTTTGACTGCATCAGCTGACTACCTTACCACCAAGTTAGAGCCAGCTGACGTTTTTATTTCTTAAAAATAGCATATAAAGTATCATCTGACACATTTTCAAGTGAGAGGATATCACTGAGAGCGAAATTTTTTTCCGGATGTTCGTGTGGCCAGCTGACGTACAATCCACCATGGTACGGTCAGCTGACTTTCTTTACCCTTCGAACAATTATGTTAACAATCATTCCACAAGTTTTGAATCGGGAGAAAATGATTGAAAACCACTTTTTTTCGCGTCATTGAGAGGCTGCCGCTGGTTCACCCACCCACGGAGTGGCAGCTGACGTTCACCATGCTGTCTAACACAGCTCTCTGAAGCATTTCACGAGTTATTGCTTGAGAGGAAATTGGTCAAGGAAATCTGTTGCTGGCTCACGGACTATACGTATCGATGAAACGCGGGGCTAGCTCAGATCTAGGTAGGGAGCCAACGTAGAAAAATTAGTGCAGGAAATATAACTCTGAAAAAGAAAGAAAAAGTTGACAATTATTGTACTGCCAAATGAAAGTATTTTTTTTTCTTACTTTAATAATAAACGAATTATAATATTCAATTGTATTAAATATTGTAAATTTATTCAATTAATAATTAATTTCAGTTACATTAAAATGTTCGTTACTATCTCTAGCCGCTCTTCTCCCGTCCCACTTCTTGGAACATAGAAATATAGTTACAAGAACAGACAAAACCATTTTTAAAGTTTTTCAACTTTTCATATTTAGGTTATGTCGTTTTATAAAATACGCTACTCCAAACTCAAACTGCTCCAATAGACGTATACATGTATTTCGTACAATCATGATTGTACACACGAGGCACTTTATATTTGTCGGGACGATGAAAAATATTACCTGTTAGATGACAGTAAGTCTTTGTCATATTATAGCTTACAGGACGCCATTGAACGTGTGTAGACAAATTTTTCCGTCCGATATAACGTGGCTTAAGTGTATGTATGTATGCATATACGTATAAGAGAAAGTGAGACAAAACATACATAACTTGGCTCCCTAGCTGGTGCCAACCTCACGCCCCGTTTAATATTTAAAAAATTTAATGTTGGCACGACCGCGGCAGCCTACTTTGGCTGGATCTTGCGAGCTCGGTAGTGAAGCTTACATTTTTGATCGGGATATTATCCATCTAATATATCGGTAAGTTTAAAAACAGGAACCCATTTTATTTTACTTCATTATAGATGTATAAATATATATATTCATTAGAGCGCGCGGTGGCTCGGTCGGCTAGGTCGTGGATTGGCACGCGGGAGACCGTGGTTCAATTCCCGGCCATAGAGCGACTTTTTCGGGCAAGTACCTCTGTGATTGTTCACATGTGCTTTTTCACCACGCAATGCTCCTCGAGGAGGGTTTAGGCGACCTTCTCGCAGCAAAA
>NW_019379924.1:739844-755827 GCF_000648655.2 Copidosoma floridanum
GGTCACACTCCCGCAAGGAGTGCGTATTTAATACACTTGTGCGAGTGTGTCTGTTCCCCCTTCCCGCGTATTGTATAAAACATTTGATGAGGCTTGCCGCGAGTAGGTCTGGCTCGAGCAGCACGCTTGTGGGACTCTCCCCGTCCAGACTTCGAGCGAAGTAGACGTACCTACGCAACAGCAATTATACTCGAGCAAGCAGTATAACGCAGCAAAGTCGTTTTTCGGGCTAAAGATGTGCCCAAGCAGCAGCAACACCGCAGAGATTTACTACTCCACGCTGGATTTGTAATTTTTAGTATCTTTATCTCTTAAAGGCCTAAACAATAGAGGCAGCATTCAACTAGATAAGAACTGCACGAACGGCTAGCTAATCGTCGTGTCGAGGCAGTGATCTTGTTGAAGCGTTGTAAATTTTATCTGCACGATCGACTCGCTATTCGTCGAATCGGCAGACAAATTTGAAGCGTAGACAGCTCGCTTTGTAAAGCTGATCTAGTCTGAATTTTGAGTATTCTTTGATAGCGTCGCGATATTCCATTATCTCAGAAATTATTGTTAATCTCTTTCTCTTTGGTAAATATATTTGTTGATTGTTTAAAGTAAAACCATTTTGTAAATCCTTTCACTACCCCTCGCAGAAGCTCGAATTTATTCCAGAAAATTAGACAACAAATTTTCACTGTCTTTAACTCGGCAGCAGTCCGAATTTGCCCTGGGTTTTTCCATTCGAGGCTTTCGAAGCTTCTCGAGTCTCGAGAAAAGCCCAGCATATATAAATAAATATACAGGTTTATTAATAATAATTTAAATTTTTTGCTTCGTTTCACAATTTATTGCTTACTCTGAGTAAGGCTGTAATGTATTTTTAAATCGACTACAAATATTTGTTCAATGGTAAAAAATTTTAAAATCTGATGTAAGAGATTGGAAAACGAAAAATTAATACATTTAAAATTTCTGGGCATTTAGGAACTAATACGTGTACTCAAAAATTTAGTAAATGTAATATGTTTTCGATTAATAAAGTCATTCTGACTTCTCATAACGATTACACGTATTACAACGCGTACTATTACTTCATCAGAATGCAAAAATTTCAACGTAAGATGTACAAATTTTTATGTATTTATGTAATAGTGATAATTTTTAAAAAGTTGGAGATCTGAAAACCTTATTATTGAATATTTAAAAAACTAAGTTTCAAAAAAATTTATGTAATTAATAAACATTTTCTCAGTATTTAAAAAAAAAGTTTTGTTTTTCATTATTAATAACCATAAAAAATATATATTCTTTATTTTTCGAGAGAATCAACGAAAAACCTAGCCTATAAAATTAAGCGAGAATACAAACGAACTTTCCCTTATTTTGTGAGTGGCTGTGGAGGAGGGGTGCGCCGTGGAGGAGTATTTGTGGGGCTATGGCGGAAATGGGGTGAGCCTCACCTAAATCGCTGTATAATATAATGACAAGCTTTGAGTCTTCAAAATCCATAGTATGCATGTACAGGCGCTATCTGCCGGTGCACAGGGTTCTCGTTGACAGAGCTACTGCAGCACTGAGAGGCTCCCACCTCTTCACTTTAATCTCGACAGAGCCAGCAAGCACATCTCCCCGTGCTATATATCTGTAAGACTTACCTGAACTTTTTAGAGTTTTTTTCGTGCATCATTATATCTTTTGTACAACAATATATTTATTTTCTATAATAAACTCAAGTATTCATTTATTGTGTGTACCTGTCATCATCCTAAGTCCTAGTGAGTTTAACAGATTATAGGCCAAGCACACCTTCGAGGGGACGACTTGGTCGCATGATGAAAGATTTTAGCGGAGAAATACAGTGAGTATCCGTTCTGTTTTTTTTCTCTTTAGAGTGTTAGGTTTTGTTTCTTTTATCAGACTGTAAATGTGCTCGTGTGTTAGCACAAAGCAAGGTGCCTCTTTAGACGGGCCAAAATTGGCGGCGTCGTGCTATCATTGGCAAAGGAATTTTTTTGCATAAAAATGTTCATTAGATCCCACAGATTAAGAAACTTCATGTTGCCACCGCGCAACCTGGTCACAATTTGTTTAAACTAACTTTTTTAAAACAAATTAGTAAAAGTGATTTTTTCGATCTAAAAAAAATATAGTCAGTTTCTTTGAGTCATTCTGAACAAAAAACCAATTAGGATGTATATACCTAAACCCCACAGTTTTCGAGCAAAAAATTCCCAAAGATCTGAAAAATGCGAATTTTTCAATTTTCAGAGCGTTGGTAAGGAATGAAAATAAAACATTTTTGGAAAGTGCACCACGTAAACATAAAGTGTTAACCTTCCTCTACAACTTCCAAAAAACGAAAATTGAAAAAAGTAATGGCAACTGTTTTTTTACAATAAACATTTAAGCTATTTCCGTGCGTGCCCGAGCTAACTCCCAGTACTAGTGTATGACTATATATATCATCGACACGGCAAGCGCACTCGGGCTCGCTCTTTTGTGATGATATATATAGTCATACACTAGTATTGGGAGTTAGCTCGAGCGCAGTGTTTCTAATAACCAAGAGTTCTCGCGCATGCGCACAACGGTTTTACTCTCTCTCCAACCAAGCTAGCAGTGGAGGGAGAGCTTCCCCTACCTTTACCTTTAACCCAAGCTCCCCTCGCTCTAACACCTTAAATATAATCTTATATCTTAGAGGGGTATGCTCGACGTTGGTCGAGCGGGCTACGTCTTTTGCCCGCGTATAGAATCTGACCAATATGCCATCGATCCTTCATCAATGCATTTTTTTTTTTTTTTTTTTTTTTATCATTCATTCAAGCGTCATTTTTTAAAACAGTCATTTTATTTATTAAATACTTTTTTGAAAAGCATCACATTTTTTGTTAAAAAATAATCTTTAGATCCCTTTAAATTCGATTTATAATTTAAATAATGTAATGTTAAACAGGAAATATTTTTTGGTATGTTTATAATAATATTTTTGACTTGTTTATAAACTCTCTTTTCAAGTAAAAAAACTTTTTTATCATGTATTTACATGCTTCTGCAGCAAATAATATTTTTTCCATACCACCTTGCGGTAAGTATCTTGGTCTGTTGTTTTTTAAAGAAAAAATTAAATTCCGCAACAATACTTAGTTTTAAAAAAAACTAGATAATGTGACATAGAATTTAGTAAAATTCAATAAAAAATACCTTTCGCACTGTAATTATCTTTGCTGATTTATTTTTTCTTCAAATGGTTTCCTACGCCTAACTCCACTCGTAATCAATATTTCATATAATAAATATTTTTATTACTAAAGGAGACTAGTTGAGAGTTTAATTATTTAAAAAGTTTTTCAGGTTACTATGAATGGTAAATATTGAAAAAAAAATAGCTATTCCAGTAGTGCTAAGCATAACTTTAAATCAATTTACTAAATAAATTTTACTAAATTCTATGTCACATTATTTAGTTTTTTTTAAAATTAAGTATTGTTGTGGAATTTTAATTTTTTCTTTAAAAAACAACAGACCAAGATACTTACCGCAAGGTGGTATGGAAAAAATATTATTTGCTGCAGAAGCATGTAAATACATGATAAAAAAGTTTTTTTACTTGAAAAGAGAGTTTATAAACAAGTCAAAAATATTATTATAAACATACCAAAAAATATTTCCTGTTTAACATTACATTACTTAAATTATTAATCGAATTTAAAGGGATCTAAAGATTATTTTTTAACAAAAAATGTGATGCTTTTCAAAAAAGTATTTAATAAATAAAATGACTGTTTTAAAAAATGACGCTTGAATGAATGATAAAAAAAAAAAAAAAAAAAAAAATGCATTGATGAAGGATCGATGGCATATTGGTCAGATTCTATACGCGGGCAAAAGACGTAGCCCGCTCGACCAACGTCGAGCATACCCTTCTAAGATATAAGATTATATTTAAGGTGTTAGAGCGAGGGGAGCTTGGGTTAAAGGTAAAGGTAGGGGGAGCTCTCCCTCCACTACTAGCTTGGTCGGAGAGAGAGTAAAACCGTTGTGCGCATGCGCGAGATCTCTTGGTTGTTAGAAACACTGCTCGGGCGCGCACGGAAACAGCTTAAATGTTTATTGTAAAAAAACAGTTGCTATTACTTTTTTCAATTATGGTTTTTTGGAAGTTGTAGAGGAAGGTTAACAGTTCATGTTTACGTGGTGTACCTTCCAAAAATGTTTCATTTTCATTCCTCACCAACGCTCTGAAAATTGAAAAATTCGCATTTTTCAGATCTTTGGCAATTTTTTGCTCGAAAACTGTGGGGTTTAGGTATATACATCCCACTTGGTTTTTTGTTCAGAATGACTCAAAAAAACTGAATAAATTTTTTCTAGATCGAAAAAATCACTTTTACTAATTTGTTAAAAAAAAGTTAGTTTAAACATATTGTGACCAGGTTGCGCGGTGGCAACATGAAGTTTCTTAATCTGTGGGATTTAATAAACATATTTATGCAAAAAAATTTTTTTGCTATTGATCGAGCACGACGCCACCAATTTTGACCGTCTAGTTCCTTTTCTCTTATGTTCGACGTTGTATACAAGGTGAGCATGTGCCTTTGGTTAAAAAATGAGCTCGTGCAAACACCTCGTGTGCACACGGTTACGAAAAGCCTCCATCTTCGTATCACGTACACAAAGACTCACTCACGCTTGCATCGATTAGAACGTTTAGTGCAGAGACAAGAAATTTTTTTTCATCTGGAGTTTGGTGTTTTTCGATGTAGAAGTACCTAAAGGTACTTAACTTACAAGGAGTGCTGTAAGTTGTTACTCTCGTACTCTTTGATGTTTTACGGTAGTACCGTCTGTGTGTGTGAACGCGCCCATACATGAAATACATGCATGCTAATTTTTTCTTTGTTTCGTATATTCAGATTTTCATGCAATGCACCTCTTCTAAGGTGCACAACATCAGTTGCCAAACAGAGTAGCATTGTTTTACCAAGTGTATCACGCACATAGTCTATGACTGAAGAATGGAAGCGCTGCTCAACGGCAGCGTGAGTGTATACACAATTAATGTGTAAATAATTATTAAATAAAAAATTGTATTTATTTTTTATTACAGGAACATGATTATTAACCAATTTTTATTATAATTTCCTAATTACGTTATCATTACAGTAGTAACTTCTAAGGTTTTAACATCACTGACGCTGCCATTGCACGGTGCTTCAGTTCTTCAGTCATAGACTGTATGCGTGATACACTTGATAAAACAACTCTGAAACAGAGCAATGTCATACTTGTGAATTCAGAGCCTGTAACCACTAGAACACTACCTAGAGACAGCTGTTCAGATGCTTAAGTTGTTCTACAAACGAAAGGAGGTGAGAAAAGAAAATTTTTTGTTTTACTTTTTATTCAAATGATTGGACAGTGATCATATGTTAGGGAGGTTTGTTGAGACGTTGGCACTATAAAAATACTAATAGCCTCAATTTTTGGTAAATAATCTAAACAACTCAGAGTTATTATTCACAGTATGAGAAACTTCTTCGCAACATTTTCAACCGACCGAAAGCACCAAACGAGACCAAAAGACTACGTAGTCTCGCAATATTAGAGAGAAGCAGTCAGAGATCCAAGAATTCTGGAATACAGTTGTCGATAAGCATCTGTTGGATTTGCCCAATAAAACGGAACAATTTGCTGTTGCCATGTCCAGCGCAACAGAGAGAATCCCAAAATTCGTGTCTACAACTTCAATGACCAATGCACTTAACTCGCTGTCAACTAAAATTGACAACCTGACACGAGCCACAGACTCAATCAATAATGCTCAGAGAACTTTCAAAAATTCAAAGGTACCTCCTTTCATGCCTCTGCTCTTAATAACCAGAGATTTCAGAGAAGTCCTAATATACATGAAAGTATTACAAACAATAATTTTAATTCAACTTCTGGCCTTGACATTGATAATGACAACCGTAATCAAAGGTTACTCAATCAAGATATTCCAAAGGCCTTTAAAATTTTGGAAAACTTGAATATTTAATTAGATAGTCCAAGACGTTTAAGTGACTCAAGTGAATTTACTTCCAAACCGTTTTTTAAGAAAAGTTATGTGCTTACCTATTAATGTTTGGTTTGATCGTTTAACCTCAGATTTAAAGACTAGTGACCGTCTAGATATCATTGAAAATGATAACTTAAAAGAAAAATATACCTTAGCCGAAATTGAATCAAAGAAAAATTCAGTCAGGGAAATGGTAATTAATCACATAAAAGAATACTATCACAAAAAAATTGTAAATAAGCAGGATCCTAGAGAAATCCTAAATAAACTAAAAAGTTTTAGAATGGCTAAAGCAAATATCACAGTTTCTTCAGTCAGAGCGAATCTATATCGTCATAAAATAACATCGAAAGAAAAAGTCAATGACTTTATTGATAAGTTTGACAACGCAGTTAGAGAATATAAAAATTCAGACGGTATGGTACTTTTGGCTAAAGAAGAAAAGAAGTTGGCGTTCTATCAAGTGGTAGCAGACAGATTTTCAGAGCTGCGTACCACTAACACGGTTCAGCGTCATACTACAAACGCAGAAATGAATAAGTAAGTAAGTTTATTAAGCCATGTGGTTCAATCACGTTATGGCTGCAAAAAGTTTACAGAGTAATAAATTACAATAAGTGCGCAGTACAAAGAAAGAAAATTATAAATTACATAAAAATCAGAGACGATAAAGTGGCAGTATAGTCGTACATAATACATCTCACTTTTAAACATGATCACAGGTAGAATATGATGTAAATCGATATTGGTACTTAGAGTAAGTGTCGTAGTAATAGATTATAATATTAGTAAATATTTAAAGATTAACAAATATAGATGACTGACGCAGTATCAAATAGGAATTAAAGGAAGATATCATGAGTGAGTTCAAAAGTAATTCTATACAAACAAATAAAAATAAGAGTAGGATAAGATAGTATAGATACAGTAATGGATGAAGATAAAAAATTTAAAAGGTAATCATCAAATGAGTTTTAACATCTAAAATATCAGTGTACAACTTAAACGCTTATAGTCTGGTAGATAATATGTTCTCACTGACCCAATCACATTTATTCTGGCTCACGAGAAAGGCGAATAGCACTGTCTTAAAATTATCAATTTTGTTAGGATCAAATACAGTAACTTTTACCTTCTTTAAAAAAAGTGATGATTGAGCAATAAAAGAACGCCTGTTAAATTCAGTTTTGAACTATGGGATAAGGAAATGTTGTACTGGTAGTCGAGAAAAACGTCGAAAATCAGTAAAATCAGTAGTCAGGAGGTATTAGGTAGCAATATAAGTAGGGCAGCCAGAGGACATAACATAATAAGACTGTAAACCCAGGAAGTAGTCCCGTCGCCTGGGGGCACAGAGCCATTCTAACTTTAGGTGATAAGGAGTAACTCTAGAGCGCCAGCCTATGTTCCCAAAGACAAATCGAACGCATCCATTGAGAACACAATGTAGTCGGAGATTTAGCGTTTCATTAATGCCATGATATGTAGTCAAAGATAGGGAAAACTTAACTTTAAACCAATTACTTTTTTAACGAGAACGAGACGACATGCTTGTCAAATTTAAACTATTAAGGCAGTTCATGACGTCAGATAGCGTAGGCTCTTTTTTACTGTCACTCGACATTATCACTGTGTTCACAGAAAATACAGATAGGGAAGAATTGAGCAGTCGTCGACTTTTTGATGAATTCAGCGAGTCTGGAGATAATGACCTACGAGGTCTTTTAGAACTTATGTTAAATTTAGTAGTGACAAAATTATCAGAAAGAGGCGATAAAATTACATAATTACGCAGATAATTATAAGTAAGTACTGAGACAGAGCAACAAGAGAAAAGCGATGTGGGCTTACAATAATACCAGCTACTGTGGGTTCATTTGGAGCGACAAAGCTTGTAATATGCTGTATAGTGCACGCGCTTATTAGTTTTAGCTGCGGAAAATTTTAAACTTCGGCAGACAAAACATGACTTTTTATTCATAGTATATACGCTTATCTATATATAACGCAGTGTATGTACTGCCACAAAGATAAAATAGATAACAGAAATATTATTTATAGTATATAGAAGGTGTAACGTAAACAAACAAAATGTCTCAATTTGTAGTGGAAATAGTTAATTAAAAGTATAGTTGTAATGGCTTCACTAATTAAATTTGGACTTTGATAGGCGATAATATATAATTTACAGGTGTGTATTAGTCGACGTTCTCAACATTTTGACGAGAAACAATGTAACATAGATGTATGGGTGAAAAATAGGCAAAACGTTTTTTTAACAGATTAACTCATAAGTTGCACAGCACAGTCAACCTGTCGTAAGCCAAGGCAGGATCGCTTGTAAAAGATTTGCAGGAATGGCAAGAAGACGTTTGAGCGGAAGTCCAACAGATGCAGCAGTGTCGAAGATGGGCACTGATTATTCAAAGCCTCGTCGTGTGGATGCAGGTAATTGGATAATGGAAGTGTATAGGCAACTTTAGGTAGAAGCAGGAAAACAAACGGACTCCTTGGCTCAACAGGAGAGCTTCCACTTTTATGCTCTCAGTAAGTTAGAGCCAGACAGAAGTGTGAGTACCTGCAACAGTGTAAAATATCTCAACGAAGTACAACGAGGCACAGGTAAGATTAGTTTCAACATAAAATGTATGAAATAATTAGTGCGAGAAACACGTCTACTCTTACTCACCGCTTGATTGATAGAGCCTAGAAGATAGGAAAATATGCATTATACAGTTGCAGGTAGAAAGAAATTCTACAGAGATTAATTTGAAGGATGCCAAAGCAAATCTGGCTGTGGGAATTCAGAGATCAATAGATCGAACTGACAGTACCATCAAGTGCTACCGGTGCAACAAATTTGGTCATAGAATGAATTCTGGCCTGCTACGTACGTATGGACTTTAGTCGCCCGCTACGTACATATGGACTTTACTGTTTCTATTGTCAGGACTTTGAGTACCATAAAAAAGATTCTTACCCCAACAAGCGAAACAACAACAAAATGCAAAATTCAAGGCTATGTTGATAAGTTACCATGAAATCGATTTTCTCTTTAAACCTAAATTAACTTTGTTCCTGATTTTAGAGCTACTTATCACTTAGTAAAAGAATAATTTTAACAAATTTCAGAAAATAAAAATAATTCTGCCAATAAAGATGATCCTGCCTGTATCATCATTAATAATAAAAAAGATTTAATCTTCACACTAAATTCAGATGAACAATTTAAATTGATTTATGTGATGGTTGCAAAGCATATCTCTAATAATCTGATTTCGCTAAGAAAATTTGCTAATAGAGGGCTAGGTATATACTTAGATAAGAAAACTTTATAAATCTTCAACATACAAACAGGCACCACCTACATCTCGGAGATGTATGAAAAATCGAATTGGCTGATAGAGTTAGGAGTTGATAACAGTCAAGACAATATTCAGAAGAAAAATCATAATAAATATCAATGTTTAGCACAAATAGTTTCACTCAATGACTCCATAGCGCAACATCAGACGTACATCATAGATATTTACGACCGTCAAATTCAGAGTTATTGAATGAGTCTCTCATTCAGCAGTCTGAGATTAGGAGGGAAAAGAGAAATGAATCCGACAAATCAAACGAAAATTTAAAAGTTAATAATTCCTCAAATCAAAATGAATACACGTTTAGTGAAAATTGTCTCGACCTAGACAACTGTAATGCACAGCAAATAGAGAAAACGATATCAGATGTAAGCACTGATAGCTTCGTTAACATGTGAATTGATTAAAATAGAAAAGTTACCCCTTTCAGAAGTTAGAGTCAGAGCTAATAAACTGTTAGAAATAATAGACGTGGATACAATGGATCCCATAAAATAGGGCTCTCATCCTGGAGAAAATAGATTGATAACAGTATTTATAGATGACTGCTCAAGATAAGCCAAAGCATATTCCGTTGAAAATAAAACTCAGGCTGAAGACTATTTAGAATAATACTTGAAACACACTAAAGGTCTATTGAGTTCAAATGCAAAAGCAAGCTACATCTGAGCAGACAACGGTTCGGAATTTACGTGGGGATATTTTTCAGTTGTAACAAAAAGAGGAAACACACTAAGTGAATTTGGTCTACTTCACATTCCTGAATTAAACAGTACTGCAGAACACTTAGATAAATCAGCACAATGAATAATTATAGCACTTATGTTAGACTCGGGTCTGCCTGTCAGTATGTGGTCTTTGGCAACTGAGGTAGCCATCCGCTTACAAAACAGAACTCTTCACTATAGTATTGATTTAGAAACATCTGTCAGTAAAGATCAGAAGTCTCATCTAGACACAATCAAACGTTTTATATGCCTGGCTTACGCCAAAATTCCAATACCTCAAAATAAATTTTCAGAGAAAACACTCAAGGCTATTTTAGTAAGTTTTATCTCAACAGGATACCTACCGTGGCATCCACAAATTAAAAAAGTTTTTTTTCTCGTCATGTCATTCAATAAAAAATTAGTAAACAAAAACATTAAAAAGAACATAAAAGATTCAGGTAAAACTAAATTAAAGGGAAATTGAAAGAGGGTGAGAGTGATAAAACAAATATATTAAAGGATGATTCAGAGAGCAACATTTTCAATAGCATGTCTAAATCAAAGAGAGGCTTACCAAAAAATAGAGAGACCGAACAGATAACAGATGAGGTTAAGCAGAAAAAGAGGAAACTAACCGATAAAACAGCTTCTATCAACCCACCTGGACTCACCTGAGACAGGAGATGAAAGTCACACATTCAAAGCTTACCGAGTTTGCACTCTCAGAAAAGACTAAGAAAGTAAACATGAATTTAGAGGATGAGCTAACTCATACATTCATAGCTTAAACAAATCAAGATCCTATCAATTTTAGAGAACCCCTAAATTCAGAAAATAATTAAAAATAATTAAAAGCTAGTAGAGATAAGCTAAATCTATGGAGTCCAACAAAGTATGGGAAGTCACAGACAAACCTAGAGTAAATACGAATGGTACTAGAATGAACAAAATAAATTACAAATGAATATTTGAAAGAAAAATAAGTCCAGATGGAAAAACCATCTATAATACTTGTTAAGTTGTCGGAGGCTGTAAAGATAAAAGCGAATATGAAATGAGAGAACATACACTCTAGTCTCAAGATTGTCAGTTATGATAACGGCATTAAGGATTGTTCACATATACGTTTTTTAAATTTATCAGATGGACGTAAAGTCTGCTTTTCTTAACGGTACCTCAAAAAAAGCAATTTTTATGAAAATTCCTAATGAAATCGACTGTGATACTGATTTTAAAAATAAAAAGGTCTGTAGACTAAAAAGATTAATTTAGTCTAAGGATTAATTCAAAGCGGTGGAATGAACGCTTTTTAGAAAAAGCTTTGAAAATAGACCTGAAAAACAAGTAGCTATGGTACTAGTACTATGTGTAGAAGAAACCTTACTGGCTAAGAATGACAAAAATAAGCTTTTGGAGTTTAAAGTGATTTTAAGCACAACATTCCAGATGAAAGATTTAGGGGAACCAAAAAGTTTCTAGGCATCAAAATTTTCAGAGATAGGGGCAATCCTATTTTGACACTTTTTTAAACAGAATATACTGCTGAAATCCTAGAAAAATTTAACAGGATAGTAAACCTCAGAGATTTCCAATAATCGCTAGACTAAAGCTACTAAACCAGGTATATCCTTTGTGGTCAGCTGTTTGTACAGTAGATAACTAAAACTCACAGAGAATCATTGTAAAGAAGTCAGAAGAATGTTCAGATATATTAGAAGTACCCAAGAGCTAGGATTGATTTGCAGAGGTAAAAAAAAAAAAAACCTGTGTGCCATGACAGACACTTGCTTCGGAGATCTAGAGGATTCTACAACAACAGGTGATTTTATAATAAAACTGTTAAGAGACACTATGGTAAAACCACAACCATATGTCACATGACAAAATCAACCTGCCAAGCTAAGTATTTGGCTATGCGCGACATCTGACAAGAGTTAATCACTCTAGACAAAACAATAAAAAATATGATAGGTAAAACACTACATCCCGTCATTATTTGACGTTACAACCATTATATCTTTTGTGTAACAATATAATTCTTTTATGTAATAAACTCAAGTATTGATTTGTTATGTGTGCCTGTCGTCATCCTCAATCCTAGAAAGTCTAACATATAGTCATATATGTATGCTAGTGGGGCTTTGCCTCCTGCGTGCTTTATGCGTTATCCCCCTCCCGCTCTCCCCCACAAAAAAGTTTGTAATAAATAGCCCCCCCACAAAATAAGGTAAAATTCGATCGTTTTATACGTGATTTTGACATAGTTAAAAAGATGCTAGCCCCATATTTAGCCACGCCACGCCCCCTACATCCCCCACAGGTTTTTTCGGGCCCCCCTCCAGCCCCCACACTGTATTAACGTACCAAGCAGAATAATAAAATGTATGCACCTGATTATTTTAAACATATTGTAGTTACGTAATTTAACTTGTATCACTTAACTAGGATTGCTTGCATATTGATACACCCAGCACATATAATTACTCTTACACCTTTATTAAGAGGTGCATAGTAGCAAATATATACACCTATAAATTACGTGTAGTTATACTTTACATATGTTAGTGGGGCTCCGCCCCCTGCGCGCTCGGCACGCCAACCCCCACCCCCTTGTTGTGTTATAAGTCTAATTTTTCAAAATAAACTTTGCATTGATATCTTATAGAGCCTTACAAAAGGTTAAAATTAATTGTTAGTATGAAACAAAATATGTCAAAGTATATTTGACTGAATTCGGAAGACTACGGCATTTTTCGAAAATACTCGGGAATACATGTTCTACGCTAGGAATGGATTACTGGGCTGCTTTAAAGGAAATATGAAGAACAAGCTGCTAATTTTGAATAAAAGTAATAAAGTTTAACTAAAAAAAGAGACGTGCCCTTGACTTTTTTTTTTGGTGGGCTTTATTATACTTTCTAGTGGCCCCCTTTTTTAAATGAGCTGTCTATTCTGTATGTGTCAATAGATATTTTTTAAACCTCGTTCTTAACTCTTATAACTATATCTGCCCCCTGCGTGCTCTGTGCACCAACTCCCGTAATTGCAAATATAGATTCACGAAGTATGGAAAAAAACACGAATTATACTAAGGAGGTTCGGTAGTGTTAGCGGGGGGAAATCTCAGAGAGGCAAGGGTAGGGAGAGCGTCTGGCAACGTTGTGAATTTTTTCGGCTGCTGGCACGTCGTCTACTGTTGTTGTCGTCTACTGCTGTTGTCGTCGTCTACTGATGACAGTGTACTTATTTATTCGGTTGAATTTTTTAAAATTAAATTTTCAATTAAAAAAGGAGTTTTTACTATTCATTACATTTCAAAGCGCGCGCTAAAAGCAGCGTAGCCAAGTCGTCTGCTGTGAGCACATTTTTTGCTATTTTTTAATAGAAATTTGTGGTAGGGCTCTCTCAAACTTTGACAAAATATTATTTTGACAATAATCTTTTATTTAAAAAAAAAAGCAAGTTCATTTAGCCGTTTTTTTTTAATGTGAAATTTAAGTGATTTCTCCATAAGCCTACATGTTAAAATATTGTGTTTTCAGGTCAATATATCTTGAAAACGGTGTGGTTAAACCCTTCAAAAATTTAGCTGTAATTTGATACTATTATCCCAAAGAACATATCAAAATTTCAAAAATTTTCATCATAAAAAATTATCACTACCGAACCTCCTTAACTGTTACTTAAAATTGATATATGTAATGAATGTATATTGGTTATAATTATTAACATGAATTTTTAACAATCATTTTTTATTTTCCCTGACTTATGCCTAATTTTTATATATTCAAAACAACAACTTATTAAAAGATTTCAAATATCGTCAAAAATTAAAAAATTACGATATTGTCAGAATTACAAACTGATTTTGTTTTAACAGTATCGTTAGTTGATTGGTTTTTTTCTCTCAATTTTTTATAACTAAAATTTTGGCCCATTTGTATTTTTTTCTTCATTTACTTTTACTTCGTTAAATTCATTTTAAATAGTTACCAAATGTCTAAACAAAAATGTGACAGTGAATTAGACTTCCAAATTGCAACGAATAAAAAAATTCTTCCTTTTCCATTTACAGAGAACTTTCTAACAGTAGCTTGGACAGGTATTGCTTCTATTCTGCTTCCAAAGGGAATGACCACTCACAGAACTTGTCTTTGACTGAAGCACTGTAGAAGGTGCGTTCTTCCAGTTTGAGCCAAATAAACAAAAATTACGTAATGTAGAAGTAATTATTTGGGATAAAGCTTTTATGATACCGAAAAAAGCGTTAGAAATCGTCGATAAGACTTTAAAAGATTTATTTAGTAGTAATAAACCTTTTGAAAATAAAATGATAATATTAGGTGGAGACTTTCGTTAAATTCTCTGAGTAGTAAAAACGGAAACAAAATTACTATTGTTCAAGAAACCATAAAATTTTCCAATTTTTGGCCTTTGTTTAATATTTTTATTTAAGAAATAATACACGTTTGATTGATAAAAAATTTTCTTTATTGCTACTGGATATAGGAGAAGGCAAAATTAAAACTTTTAGAATTCCTCAGACATGGAAAACAAATGATATATGTTCTAAAATTTTTTAATAATGATGAAGATTCTTTGATAAAAAAAGCTATATTAACATTTCACAATGAATACACACATTTTTTGAACAAAAAAATTTTAAATAATATGGTAGGAACTTTAGGAACGTATTATAGTATTGATAAAGCAACTCACAAAGGAGTAGATAATTCAGATGATCATATTCATATTAATTTCCCTACAGAGTATTTAAATAGTATTAAAGAAGGTCTTCCTCCACACGAATTAAAATTTGAAAATTGACGCTATTTTTATGTTAATACGAAACTTAAACATATCTGAAGGACTTTGCAATCGTACAAGATTACGAATTACAAAATTATTCAAATAAAACATCGAAGCTGGAATCATCATAGGTGAAAAAAAAAGAAATAATGTCTTTAGTTCAAGAATAACACTAAATACAAACAATCTTTCTTCGCTACCATTTATATTGTACAGAAAACAATTTTCATTAACCTTAGCTTTTTCTATGACTATCAATAAATCTCAAGATCAAAGTTTTGATGCCGTAGGATTAGAATTACCTTAGAATTAGGATTACCTTAAAAAACCATTATTTTCTCATGGGCAATTGTATGTTGCATTGTGTAGATGTAGAAACCCAAAAAAAAATTTTCATTCAAATTAAATCAAAATACAAATTTGAAATTGAAAACATTGTTTGGAATGAGATTTTAGAGTAACAAAAAAACTATTCCATAGTTCATTACTATTTTGATACTTTCTTGCAAACTTTTTCTTTTATCAAAAAAGCAAATTTCAGTACCGTCTAGTACCCAGATTTGTGAAATCATAAACAATCCGTTTTATGTAACATGTTTTCAGATACACCATCATGGATGCAAAATTTTATCAGTCTGACAAATGTAACTCTATATTTTCAAATTAAGAGTGTCTATCATCGCTCGAAAAAGTTTACAAAAAAAAATTATTTGTATGTAATCTATGTAGCATTAAAATATTAGAGAAGAAAAACTATTTGCGTTACAGAAAGGAATGCCAAAACATTAAGAAAAATTTTAAGTGTATGGAATGCGAGAAATGTTTCAAAAGAAATAATCACTTACAGAGACATTTGAAAAGTCATGAAAAAAACGTTCAAAAAAATATTTGTCAAAATTGTAGGAAAGGTTATGTCAGAACAGAGCACCTAAAGAGACATTTTAGAGTATGTAATTAAAATAGACATCGTTAGTCAGTTAATTGTAACAAAATTTTTTGCTATGGTCAAAATCAAATTATATGTGAAAATAAGACCATTTGTAACAGTTA
>NW_019379925.1:0-10263 GCF_000648655.2 Copidosoma floridanum
TAACAAATAGATATAATCAGAACCAAAATATATGTTTTAACTTAATTTTTTTCAGCTGAACGAAATAAAAGCTCGACTGGAGCGTGTAAGTTCTACTCTTGCTGGTAAAGAAACTAAGCTATTAAAAGTTTCCCAAACGAAAAATGCGGCGATGGGAAAACTAAGTGACAAAATATCAGTTTTGACTTCGTTGCTCGGTGAAAAAGACAATGAAATTTTTTGCCAGCAAGAGAATCTCAAGGAGAAAGAAAATTTAATACAAACGACAATGGATGACTCTAAAATTTTATATAGTTCGTTAGAAATGATTCACGCAAAAATCAAGGAATCAGGAAATGTTCTAGACCTCCGTAGAAAACTAAAGCACGAGCGTAGGAAAAACGCTAAGCTATCAAAGATAATCACGATGTTAAAGACTGATTTAGAGATGGACACTTTGAGGCCACGTAACATATAGGACGAATAGAAATTAAGATCAGCAGCTCAAAACTACTACTTTTTTACCACGGGTATTAAGTACATTGTGGGTGCACTCTACTTGCAACGTTTGCTCTTACTTTGTTTTAATATTTAAAAACAATTAAGACAAAAGTTCTGCAGATTCGTATGGTTATAACACAAAAAAATTAAATATTCACACAGCGTTACTATCTCAGGCCCAAAATGTACATGTTTACAATAGCAGACATCAAACAGTCGGTGTTGTTACGTTTTGTATTATGATTCATAAGTATTTTATTTTAACAAAAATAGAAAAACTTATTTGATCCAAGAATGAATATTGTGGTGCTGGTCTGTTAACTGATATTAAGCAAAGCTTACTGTCCAGTTCTTAGAATTAGTTAAAAGTACATACGTATGTATAAGCATTTCTTTATATATCAAAATCCACTTCCAAGAAGAGAATTGTTAAAAATCATATAAAAAAACACCCGCTACTGTTTATTCCCAGGCTTAAACTTCAGAAATACAATAGAACCTCTTAACCACTAGAAATTAAGCTAGATAATTTCTTTACATTAGAGCTATAATATTCAATTCAATAGTTGCCAACAATATTGGATTTTAATTGATTCATCTATATGTATCTGTCATCCTCGAAAAAGAAAAAATCTTATCCTATAGGCAGAATTGCATTCCTAAGAAATTTAGCACATAAAAAAAAGTTTTTTTTAGGGCTGCAGCCATTTTTTAGGTTTTTTGCAAATTTCTCAATACTATGACTGCACAAACTAAAACATAGGTCAATAGAATCCTCTCAAATAAGGATGAATCATTTGAGCCTTTGAACGTTACGCTATGTTAATATTTTATAATTTTGTGTGCTAACCTCACAAGTCTGCATTAATAAGTCATTTAATTTTTTTATATTAAAATCATAGTATATTAGATACTTAATAAATTCTATGTTATACTATAAAAGACTTCAGCAAAACAAACTAGTGCAATAGTCACGTCTGTAAATTTATTACTGTTAAGAATGCATGCTTTTTAGTAAGTAAGCTTTTTTCTAAATATGTACTGCCCTAATTTTCTCTAAATACCAAGCCACTAACTTGAGGATTTCTATATAAAGGATTGTGGTAACGCTGATAAGTAGAATAGCGTCCTTCGCTAAAAAGCGGACACAAATACTGTTACTTGATTACCGTGTAATAATTGATTAGCAATCACGTAAATGTAATGAGACAGTTTCTATAGAATCTTGATAGATATTTCACCTGTCTATTAGGTGACTATAACTTAATTTTTTAAAATTATTTTAGTGTTAGAGATTCTACATTTATGTATATAATAAACAAAATATTTTATGAAAAAAAATGTAATACGTATCTAAGTACATAAGACGTATAATAGTTAAGAAATTATTGTCAAGTTATTAACAATATTTATTTAAGAATTGGAATAATTAGAAAAGGTATCATTGTAAATATTCAATACCATTAAGATCTCCTAAGGTATGAATTAACGTTTGTATTATATATAATTCGCATCTATGTTGTAGCTTACTACTAGTTATAAATTTTTGAGTAAATATAATACGTTGTACCTTACATAAGAATTTTGCTTTTTTATTTTAATGATATCTTCTAAGCATAACAAATGCAAGAAAATATCAATGCGTGTGATATTTAAGTAAATTGTTGGTACATTCTTGATATTATAACGCTATTAAGCAGTATAAAAAACTCTACTGTAAATTGATATGAAACTGCTAAAAGGCCTTTAAAAATTTCAATCTTGAGATTAAATAGAGAATAAAATTTTCTAGCGATTGTTGATTTTGGCTTCAGAACTTGATTCTTTTGATTTGACCTTATTCTCCAAACACAAAAAATTAAATGTTTTGAAAAGTATTAAACGTTTTTTATTCTTATTAGTTTATTTTGTGAAATTCTTTGTACAATATTTACAGTTACTCACTGACAATCGTTAACAACTATTAATCTCAAACAGATTTTTCGTGTAACGTAGTTTTACATAATTTTTAAAGAGCTAATAATAAATAAAAGTGAAGGAAACAACTGCTTTTATAAGTATTTTGGTAGTGCATACTGCAACATTACACTGTTATATTATAAAAACAAGATTTTGTTCTTGACTAGAGATTAAATAGAGAAAAAAAATTTCTAGCGGATTCCTATTTTGTTTTCATAATCAGGTTTTTTTATTTAACTGGAATCTACAAACACAAAACATAAAATGTTTTGAAAGGTATTCAACATATCTCGTACTTGTTAATTCATTTTGTCAAATCGTGAAATTGTTTGTACAAAATTTATAGTTACATAGTGACGATAGTTGACAACCACTAATCCCAAACAGTTTTTGTGTAACACAGTTGTATAAAATTCTTTATGAAAAACTGGTTATAAATATTACTAGTACAAAAAACAGTCACTTCTATTAGTATTTTGGTAGTGCATACTATAACATCATACTGTAATATAATAAATACACGATGGCGAACATAACTGCGATATTAAAAGTAAAAAAAAATATTTCTCATGCTTTCAATTTATTTCTCAAAACAGTTTTAATTTGGGTTTTTAAAAATTTACCTATCATCGCAAATAGCGATTATTCAAAATTACTGGAGTTTTATAAGCAGAAAGTAGCATATTTATTTAGACATATTTTGGAAATAATCATAGTATACACCTAAAATGATAATACCAATTATTAACATTAATATGAGTCAAAATTTATCTGTTCTTCAACACCCTTTGCTAGTTGTTAAGCTATTGTAATAGAACGCACTAATATTTATTTAATTTTTTGTTCCACTTTATATATTGCTATGATCATAGGAGGAAGAGAAAACTTTAGGTACGTACATGAATACTTATGTACGCAACCACGTTACACATTGAAAAACGTCTTCATCAATATTCTCAGATTCCTTAGGAATATGAATAGTTAAGTAAGTATAATAAGTACAATTGATACTGTCGTGTTAAGTAACAAACTTTTCTGAACTACAAATGATATTTTTTATGAACTTTAGTGTGAACAGTTGTAATCTTTAACTTTTTTTTTTCATTTGATACATTAATCCGATGTCAATGCGGGGTATTATTTTATAATGTTATGGTATAACTGATCAGTTTGACAACTATCTTTCAGTCAAAGTATTTTACCAAGTTTAAAAATAAAAGTTGTTGGTTTTTGGTAAGGGGTGCTTCGCGAGAATGATCAACACTTATTATTTCAAGGACCTTTATCTAAGATACCGTAATCATAGGCAAGATAGCGCGTGTGTTTCCTTTAAAGGCTCATCGTGTACTCCCCCGATAGACTCCCTCCTTGCTCGCGCTTTCCTTCCCTTGGCCCTAGGGCTCCTCGTTACAAGATTTGATAAGATAGAGCGTAGAGTCTCACCTGTACTATCGTACATTACACGTCCGAGGCCGCGACGTCGTTGTCCTCGACGACGCTGACTTTTTACTTTATGTAGAGCCTGTGTACTTGTTTGCAATCTTATCTGTGTGTGCTGTTTTGTGTTCTGTTGTTTATACTGCTTATGAAGTTTAGTATTTTACACTCATTCTTTCATTTAATTATAGGGAACCGCTGTTCTCTTTACGTTAATATTTTTGCTCTTCCAATTATTCAATTTCTTCTCATCGTGTGTCGACTGTATAACAATATAATTGGGTATGCGCTTTGCCTTGTGTTACAATTATATACAAAATTGCCGTGAGGTGGGCATTTGCTCAAAACTACTTTACATTAAGTGTTTTCTTACAATGTAGTTTTCATTTTAACTTTCACATGCGTCTATTTACCAAAAAAAAGAATTCCGTCTCTTACCGTACCCACACTTAGCACCAAAACTGTTACGTTGGGAATATATTGGTAAGGAGGTGTTTCGCAAGAATGATCAACACTTATGATTTCAAGGATCTTAATTCAAGATACCGTAATCATAGGCAAGGTAGCAAGTATGTTTCCCTCGAAGGCTAGTCGTGTACTCCCCCGATAGACTCTCTCCTTGCTTGCGCTTTCCTTCCCTTGGCCCTAGGACCCCTCGTTACGAGATTTGAGGAGAGAGAGCGTAGATTCTTATCCATACTATCGTACGTTACACCATAAAATAAAAAATAAAGAAAAACTTACCACTCTGACTAGCTTAAAACATCTTACAAATATTAGAAAAACGTTGATTCTGAAACTTTCAGTACTGTTATATTATTTCAATATTCGTAAATGGCTTATTACTAACGATAGTTAATTGATAATGTTATTGCGAATAATTTAAAACGAAATTTTTTTTTCTAGAATAGTATTTCTCAAGTTTTCGAGGAAAAAGAATTTTTTTTTTTTCATTTCTTATATTTTTGTATTTAATAGTGCCACCCCTATGCCATGGCATGGTTGGTGTAGGCAGTACACCACTGATTTCTTCGTTACTCGAGCGAGAAGTTATACTTTTATAGCATATAATGTATGAATAAAAATACACTTTTTATAAAAAGATATCTTTAATAAACTTTAACGTATCAAATGTGATGCAATTATCCTTGGAATTATGATACTTGTGGTTTAAGTATGGTTTGAATAAGTACTCTTAAGTTAAACAGTTAAAAAAATATATTATGTAGGTAAGAAAAGTTTAATGTAAAACCATGATTAGACATTTGCCAGGCTGGCCAGTACGAGGCTACACGCTGCCATCAAATTGTTTATTTTTTCGAAACAATTTTCTACACTGACAAAATTTTTAACGTTACGATATCATCGGTCACATACATCTACACATATTTATTCTTAGTTTAAAAAAGTTTATCTTAAATAGGGTAGGGTATTATACGCCAGTGGTAGTAGTTTAACTCAAAAAATTACTTTATTTACAAGTTTAAAAATTTTGGAAGTATTAAACGTGATCAAAATCATTTTCATAGAACCATAAAGCTAAAACTAGCCTCACTTTAAATAAGTATCATCAGAAATAAATCAGACCTCACGGCCCCCGAGGCTTGAAATTTTTTTTTGGTCTAATACAACTTAAAAACAATAGAAATCATTGCGATTCAATACCCAGAAAATTTCTATACGCTTTTTAGACAGACAAAGGTCTTAATACTTGGAGATTATTTCCTGACACAATTCCTAAGGGGTATTTAAGCCGTTAGTAGCCACCAGGCTTGAAAAATACAACCTTCCATCGTCACATATACACGAGTGAACGATAAAATGAGCCAAAAATTTTGTATACGGACTGTAAAATTTTTGTAGTTCATGACTGTGTCTCATTCAAGTATAAGTGCTTCAATTTTATCTATTATAACGTCGAAGCTTCTAAAATATTGCTTGGTGAGTATTCTTACGTCACCATCAGGTCTGTGCAACAAACTTAATATAATTATTAGCCTGTAGGCGTTTTTTTGTTAAAAATCAATCGGTAAGTGTAATGATACTGTATATACAATCAGGCGTGTTGCGCATTGCTCTACGTTAACTGATTATGAAAGAAATAATTGTATCCTTCAATCTATGATCCCTTTAATCAGTTAGCCATTGTATCGAATTTCATGCTTAAACTTGTTTATTTTCATTCTTAAAAATCGATTTGATGGGGTGTACACTTACTCTTTGCTATATAAAACATTTTTACTATAATTTGACGGTCTATTTCAATAATATTTAAAATGTATTTTGAGGTCATTAAAACCTTAGATTTTTTTGTGTCACTGAATGAGACAAGATAGCAACACAAGATTTATCAGACTAGATAAAGATCTCAGTACTTCTAATCTACTTAACAAGAATGTGTAACATGATTATTGATATCATACATTTTTAAATGTGTGCCAATTACATTATCGATACACTTATGAGGTTTAAGAATTGCAACGAGGACTTAATTGAGCCGAACGTATGCTCTCATAGTATCGTGTGTTAGGGATTTCTGCAGTTACTGCAGGGTTTTACGCCTAAAAAAAATTACGTTTAAAAAACTTTAAAAAAAGTTTTTTCGTTTATGTTCAGAAAAAGTTTTTTTGAAGTTTTTTCTTTAGACAGAGCAAAGATTGGTCAGAACTTTGAACGCAAGTTTAAAAAAAGTTCCTACAAACTTAATAAAAAGTTTTTTTCTAAATTAAATAAATTTTTTCTTGCTTTTCGACAATTAACTTTGTCTAAGTTATAAGTAAATGTATCTGAAAAAAAGTTCAAAAATAGTTTTATCAAAGCTAATACTAAAATGTAACTTGCAAAAAAGTTTAAAAAAACTTTATTTAAGGTTTAAATGGAATTTCAATAAACTCAATAAATACTTTTAAATGATGTCAAAATGAGTATTCAATAAATTAAAAGTAGTATTCTTTTATATCTCTTTATTTTATTTCATTTTCAGATCATTAAATTTTGTTATTCAGTACAATTTGTGTTTAATATTCAAACAAAAACATAAATATCTGACATTTTTAATTTGAACAGCAATCAACTTATGAGTTCTTTGAAAATTGAAAATATATGGAACACAATCATCTAGTTCGTAATAATAGAAAGCTTTTTCAACAACGCGTTTAATTTCTTACAACAGCATAACTTTAATATTTTTTTGTACAATTTTCGCATTCGGAAAAACGTAGGCATTAACAGGTAAGTATTAAATTTTCTAGTAATCCGTAAATATTAGTATAATTGATAATAAATATAATACAAGAAGAAAATGCTTTTTTTGAAGCATATGCATTAACTTTAGAAAATATTCTAGAACTTAATAATCTATTAAACTTATAACATTTAATGTTATCAAACTGGATATTTTTCCTACTTAGGGAATTAAATACGTCCTCAGAAACAGCTTTATTAACTTTACCTACCACGTACATGTCATGGCCGATTTTTTTAAAATTACGTCTATGTGTACCTCTCTTTTTAATACTTTTGCAATAATAATAAACATCAGTTTCTTCTCCCAACAGTTTATTTTTCATTCCTGTAGAATTTAGAAGTGTAATAATAGAAGAGCAAATTTGAAGTTTAGGACTGTTCGAATCATTAACGTACCTTTTAAAAATTGCATTCAAATTCTCAAAAGGGAAACAGGTCATGACCTAGAGAGGACAAAAACTTTCCTACCTCATTAGCTAAGTGAAATAACAAATTTACATTACACGCCATGCTCTTTGGTTCGTACAAGTTTCCAAATTATCTTACAAATTCTGATAACAAAATTTTTGTATCATTTATTATTTTTTGGCTTGTACTAGATGCATTTAACAAACTTATTCCGAAAACTAATAAAATGAAATGTTAAAAAATTTTTTTTCGACATTATCCTTTTTAACAGAGGTAGACTAAACGCCAGTGAGAATAATTTTGATTCTGATGCTTTCCAATATTTATAATCATTTGCTTGTTTAGGAATTCTTTAAATTAACTATGGCATTTTAATGGCTTTTATCCTTGTATTAATCATGTCAATATAAACATGTAGGGAAAGGGGATGCGTGCAACTTGTCCCATCGAACTGGTGAAACATTAGTTTTTTTTATGATCCCTTATAACACGCAATGCATCTAGTCAATTGCCGTTAATTCAACATAATTTTTGACGAATAAGCCTAACGGAGAAGAGTCTTTTAGTATAGATACAACATTTCCTGATTCGTGAGCTAGTTTTGCAAGTATTTTTGTCTCCTCTGTAATTCTACAATTAAAGTTTTCAACAAATGAGTACGTCTGCACATTTTCAGCTTTTACAGTTTCAATTGTACAGTTTTAACAGCCATTTTTAACACTGTATTGAGTTCCAGCGTAAAAATAATTTTGTATAGAAAAACTTTAAAAAAAGTTTAGTTTGATAAAAGTTATACGAAGTTTTTTGACGCATCATTTCAGAACTTTTTTAAAACTATTTATCTAGTACAAAAAAACTTCTTTCAAACTTTAATGTAACTCTTATTTCACTTTTAAAAAGTTAATATTATTTAATCGAAGTAAAAAATAAAATTCAAGTTTTATAAGTACTATTTTTGTACATGTTTACCTTACGTTTTAAAATCTTGTTTAAAAGTTATTAAAAAGCTCGTTGAAATTTTTATAATATTTTTGAGAAATTTAATTTTTGTTTCTTAAAACATTTTTCAAAGTTTTTATCAAGTTCCCGTATTTTTGTTTTTTAATGACATAAATAAAGTGTTTGAAGCATAATGTAGCCTTTATTATTATTTACACTTTAAAATGAACAAAAAAATTGTATTTTTGAGGTAAAAAAAAATCAGTTATTACAAACAAATATTATTAAACAATAAGATAAGTATAGTAACTTCAAGAAAATAAATAAATGATAAGATAAGTATTTAATCTCTTTCTCTCTCTCATTCTCTCACTCTCTATCTCTCTCTCTCTCTCTCTCTCTCTCTCTCTTTATGACATATATGTCTTTCAATACTATTATCTGCGACTATCTTGTATCTTGGACCTGCGTGTCCTCTAAACTCATCTCATGTACTTAATGCTAAAGCTACTATGGACCATTGGTCCTTAGCCTAATAAATCCACTCTACTCTACTCTACTCTATAAATTTTTCAATTTTTTGTTTTTTTTGGTATTGCTTCCTTCAAACATTCTCTTCTTTGTAATGATGCTTGATTTTTTTTTTTTTTTATTAGCTATTGACTCGTCTACTTTTTTTAATTCTTCTAAATGTCTAAGTTCTAACTCTGTTCTCCGTCTTCTCAATTATTTCTCTTCTGATTTAATCGTACTACAATTTAAATCTTTTATATCTTCTACCACCGTTTTCTCCTCATTATTTTGCTCTTTAATGTCTTTAACTGTTGATTTGCTTTTATTTCTTCTTTCACTATAATTTATTTTGCCTTTTTTATTTTGAGACATTTTTTCACCTTTTTTATTTGCCGTTCTTAGTTGTGCGCAATAAGCTGTTATACATTCCCTATATTTAAATTTTGCAAAATGTAAAATCCTTTTTTTTTGTCTGGTTTTTTTTATGTCTCATGTTCTCCCTTTCACACTCCGATGTCTACAATGTTATCATTCAAACACAATTTTCATCGACCCTAAACTTTGTTAATGTTGTAACAAAATTATTTCAAATTTTTCAACTTTAATAAAATAACATAAGAGAGTATAAATTCAAATCTTAAGTAAAAAAATAATAAATTCTTGCTTATCCTTGCGCGTTTAAAACAATAGTCTTAAGTTCCATGGTTATCATTTTGTTTTTTTTTATATTTCTTTGACAAATATAATCATTATAAATAAGTAACTTAGCGAAATTAAAGCAATAAGTTTTAGAAGTGTTACGCTTAATAATTAGTTAATGATAAAATTAACCAAAAAATATTCCTAAGATATCGATTTCCATATTTCACACTTGTCAAGGTTTTTACTGCCAGTGGATCAAAATTTTTGTGTTCTGGAGCACTTATTATAGAAATTTTTGTCGTAATAAGTGCTTGTTGCTTATTTAGCTTCAGTTCGATGTTAAACAGTGTTGTTGTTGGCACGATTTCGCACGACAACAAAAGTGTACAGAAAATCTGAATTATTAATACTTTTATTCACAAAAACTAAAAGTCTCAGTAAAACATGTTATTCTCATGATATGCGTAACTTTTATTGTACTAAAATTTCTTTTAAAGTAATTTCATAGTAATGACAAGCACGGCATAGTTTCTTGCTGTTGGAAGAGAAAGTTAATATCAAAAATATGTACACAAGGGCTTTACAAGACTAAGACAAGACCAACATTAGCATCACTCTTGTATTGAAATTGAAAACTCT
>NW_019379925.1:10353-28745 GCF_000648655.2 Copidosoma floridanum
GTGAACCTGTGTATCAGGAGACGAACTGAACTGGTCCCGGCACAGGCCGTCGATGCCAGCAGCAGCAGCGTAATGAAGCGCCGAGACGATCAGGAGGGGGGGCCGACCGACAGTATATCGTCGAACGAAACAGTAGGCAACGTGCCAACTCTCTACTAATTTTTTAGCTTTTTTCAGCGTTTCATTATTAAGAACTATGTTGCAACTTATACTTTTAAAGCCTGTTTGGATAATCATAATCATTTTTTAGGGTGCTGATGCTCACGCGATAGAAGTATGTACGTCTTATTCAATTAATAATACTTTCTCTTATAAGCGACAGTGTTACGATTTTATCATATGGGGGTACGGTATTGCGCGATTCTGACACCGAAGGCGGCGCTGCGTGTCATGCACGGAGCGAATAGAAATTAATTTTCGTTAGTATGTTCGAGTCACTTACAGGCTACAGTCAATTAAGTAAGATCTCGACAAATGTAAGCGATCACGTAAAGCCTGTATAATGTGATATAATTGTAGGTTTTAGTGTTTTAAACTACGAGCGATTGTATATTTGTTGACCTTTTCATTAATTTTGTCATGATTTGTATTAAATTTATAGTGCTTGAAAAGGGCCTCATTCTAAAGTGGCCAAAACGTTGCTTTAATAAATAAATAAAGACCATTGGACAGCATTGACGTTGGAGTCATACTTTAATATTGCAATATCCTGCTGTTGTCAGATTCATAGTATTACTACAACAAACAAGTGTAGGAAAATTCAAAGCTTTATTCGAATCTCAGTATTGTGAATCAAATTTTGTTTACTATTAGAGTAAAGAAAGCGATTCTGACGACATTGAAGAGGAGTTCTTAAATTTTAGCATTACTTTTTTAAATACCCAAACAAGTGGCTGATTCTGGCAAAATGAACTCCAAAGCTCTTACGAAACACTAAGAGCTACAGCGGAAATTAATGTAGTAGATTGGTGGTGGGAACACGAAAATTTATATCTTTTTTTAGCAAGAATGACACGTGATAGATTAAGTATACTTTCATCATCAGTTCCAGATAAATGCACATTTTTGGAAGCTTGACTAATAATCACTAACACAAAAACCTCGTTAAATGGGTTCTTTCACGACTCCCGATCAAAGGTGTGACTGTCGAGTTGATACTTTGAAACTGCTGCTTAATTTTTAAAAGATTATTTGTCAGTATCGTTTATAGAGGTCAATTAAGTACTGATTCAAAATTTTAGATTAAATTATACGATATAAGAGTTCGTAAGAATGATTACTCAAATTCGCCGCTAACCTCAAAATACCAGCAGTGGATGCTTGCCTATGCTTTCAACAAAGGAAACGAAAATGTGTGCCTGTATTTTTTTTAATATCTTTATATCTTTTAATCAAGTCAGTGAACACATATATTTCGAGATAGCAGTATGTTTGGAATTGCATAAGCTTTATTGTGTCGGTTTTTTACTCAATTATGTTCAATAAATAAATAGCTAGGCTACAAACTTCAGTAAAAAATCCTTCGTAAGATTTCATATTATTCTGTTCATAATCATTTCATGAAAGAACCACCTTAAGGTGTCAAACCTTTCGCAGTTTGCTGTGCTTGAACTCGTGGATTAAAAGTCCCTTAACGAAAGATATTTGTGGAATCGATTTAAATATTTTACTATGAATATTATTTTGTTTATATGTATTGAATTCATGCACATTAAATTTTAATATTTTTGTGTAGTTTTTTTTTAATTGGCTTGCATCAAAATAAATTAAATTCCCAGAAATAAACATACGTTACTATAGTTGTAAGATTAAATACGGTCACCAGGAATCTTGTCAAGACAAGATTCTTGGTCTCCTGACTCTTGGTCTTGTCTCAAAATTTTTTTTCGACTTTTGTCTTGACTCTTGCCTCGAAAATAAAGACAAGACCAAAACAAGACCAAGATAACTCGTGGTCTTGCGTGAAGCTCTATAACACTGTTACACTGTTACACATAGTTAATCTGCTCAAGTTTAATAAAATCGTTAACAGAAATAGAAAAATAATTCTAATGAGCTACCGACGTCACCCATTTGGTTTTAGCTAAAAGCTTATGACGTTTAAGACACAAAAAATAGTGTATGGGTTAGAAAATATGACAAATCTTATTGAATTAGAAAATTATCAAGTGGATTTAGATTTGATCATGCTGGGTCTAAAAACAGTAAGCTAAAAAATTAAACGCATGAATGTTAATATCTTGGTGGAAAACGTTATACGTTTCTAGCTTTAGGTTGAAAAAGGTTTCTTTAACTTTTGTTAAAAAAAAAAATTTTCACATTTTTATCCATAATTGGCACATGAAAAGTCCGTTCAGAATTTTTTTTTCAGGTAGCTTATGTATTACGTGCGTTTAATGCTAAAAAACGTGGGAACATACTGCCATTAGTACAAAGGAAGCCTCAGATCACATTGTTGATGATATATGATCAAAGTAATGTTTTTTCATTGACTGCTTTATTTTTTTTATCTGATGAATTAGTGTATGAATTAGAAAATAAGTTGAGATACTACGGTATCTACTTTCATAATACGTCTTGAATTCAGTATTAAGGTAGCTTGGGCGATTTTTATCGGCTTGATCAAAATGCCTGAAATTCTGGAATTATGTAAATAAAGTATGCCAAATTTATTTGCAATAAAAAAAATACTGGAGTCAACGACTTAACTTTTTCGCAAATTGCTAATAAAAATTCACCAATTTAACATGCTGTTTTATGGGAATTGTCACTAAAACGGCTGTAACTCTAGAACGACGCCTCTTACGAAAAACAACGGAGCTCATGGACTCTTACCAACAGGAACGGGATTAAAGGTTTCTTACGAAAAGTAACGTCTCTAGGAGACTCTTACGAAGACAAACGGAACTCACGGGTTTCTTACGAACACAAATGGAACTCACCGATGTCTTACAAAAACCAACGGAACTCACGGGTTTCTTACAAAGACCAACGGAACTGGCAGGTTTCGTACAAAGACTAACGGAGCTCACTTCATTTTAACAAAAAACTAGTTAATAATACCACTAATAATAAAATAGCTACCTTCTATACATGTAACATAATGGAGTGCGCTTTAAGCATTTCATTTTTTTAAAAAAATAATAACGTCAAGTCAACGATGTTACCAGTGCCTTTAACAACGTAACAGTAAGACAAGGCGCTGGAAATATTTTATTTAATCCAAACTAACTTATTTATAAACAACTCAGTGTCATTATTTATATAATGCAACGCCTCACATACTTCTTTTTTCATGNTCTTCTTTAATACATTTGCTCGGGATAATATATTCACACTCTCCGTTGATTATTTTAAGGTTTAACATGGCGACATTTTTATTCAAAATAATAGTGGACAGGTTACTCTGTTTGGACTTTCCACTAAGAACAAAATGTTTAACACACGGATAACATCCCATGACGTCGATTGGATTAAAAGTGTAATTAATAACAAAACAATTGTAGACTTCCGAATACAAGGTAAGTGATACTTAAGCATTAGTTTTTTAAGGTTTTTAAAATACTTAAGTTAAGCCATAAGTCATGATTGACAGTTAATATGTTTTATTAGAGAAAAACTTAGGAATTATCGAGTTGATTGATAGTTAAGACCTGCCATTACAAGATTTTTGTGGTTAGAGTTTTATAAGAGGCTTCTTTTTTTATTTATTCAGTAAATTATAATACATCTTATGGTAGTTAGTAATTCGGGGCAAGTATGCGCACTTTCGTACATAATAATTTTTTAGGATCAGTAGATGAGGACTTAAAAAATGGTATTACGCCTCAGTTTTAGCATATCAACCCAGTTTCAGATAAAAATTTTTTAATCCAGCCTAAACAGTTGTATAAATTGATTATTAATGTTTGAGTTAAAGCTTCTCAAATGCGCACACTTGACTCGAATCGCGGGTAAGTTTGCGCATTTATGCGTGGTAAGTGTGCGCACTTCGGGTAAGTGTGCGCAGTGCCAATGTTACATTGTTACATTGTTATTGTTTGTAAATTACTTTGAAAAAACATATAAATAACTTAACTTACGTGAATACTGCATGAAAAAAATGAAATAATGATGCAAAACCTAATTTTAAAAGTCACTTCAAATCTGAGGTTAGATCATCGACTTATTACTAGAATAACATATATTGAGTACAATCAGCAATTCATCTCAACCTGCTATTTTACAGCAAACTCGTCAGCCAGACGTCGTAGATTTGTTATAGTCAATTCAAAAAATCTTTTATCCATATCCTTGCAGTGATTTACAAATTCTGCTTCTTGTTCTTCATTGAAAGTTAGAGTCCATCGACCCATCGATACTGCAGCTGAACCACGTTTAAGCCTCTTCCGCGGGCAAGATTCACTGATACCTACTGCACTTGCAGTACCTCTTTTACTCCTTCCATGCATCATCAGATGCTTTGCTTGAGCAATTTGTACAGTAACTACGCACGCGATCAGGTTTTTTTTAAATGTAATTTCGTGTTATTGTAAATGAAAGCTAAAAGAATACAGACGCCATTAATTAACCACTGTCAATTGAGTTCTTTACCACAAATTTATTAATTCTTAACAAATGGTAACTACGGGGTATGTGTGCGTACGTGCACCCTTACCCCCAGAGGCCTTTTTCTAAAGAAACACTTACAACTTTTCGAAGAATTAATCTAACCTCAAAATATTTGTAAGAAAAAATTTTATTTACCTGGATAGCGTAGCTGAAAAAAAAAGACACACTTTTACGTGACTCAACTAATTATCGATAAAACCTATGATTTTTATCTTTTCGTGAAAAAAGGCAACGACCCCTAGAGACAGGGTTTTTCTTGCATTAACTAATGTTCCGTAATAGTGGGAGTAACTAGCATCCAAAAATGGCCTCCTCTACCCTTCCCCCTCTGAGATAAAGCGAATGCGCACACTTACCCCGAATGACTTTATCACACATTATCTGTAACAAGTGGATAGGTATTCATTAAATAAGGGGAAAAAGTACAAATCGTAAAAAATAGGTAAACATTACCATGAAATGAAAGTTAATTCTTTCATAATCCAAAAAACGGTTTACTATTACGATGACTTTGTCATAAAATATTGTTTGCTACGTTAACAAAATATATTAGCTTTGTATACACGTTTTTATGGATGTTTATTCCGCACTCAGCTATAATAATAAAGTTCACACATTATATACATTCAACTAAGGTAAGCACTAGAACTGTGTGGCCTGGTGCTTGCCCTTTAGTCCAGGGGATATCGTTAATCTACTGAGAAAAATTATTTGGATGAAAATTTTTTGCAACATTTCATAAAAAATGTGCTCCTGTATAAGGAAGTATAGTTTGCCACGTGTCAATGTGGTCAAAAATTGTTTAGACAAAAGTTTTTCAAACAAATTCGTCAAAGTTGTTTTTTTGTTATGAAAAGAATTTTTTCATATTTTTTGGCACATTTGTAACA
Source organism: Copidosoma floridanum (assembly GCF_000648655.2). The sequence goes on from NW_019379925.1 coordinate 15,855, forward strand.
AAAAACTAATGGGGATGTATATACCAAGTTCCCACAGTTCACTCACATGAAGAAAATGCTTAGAAAATATGCCTGATCAAGTGATATAATGGTAGTGATTTTTATTAATAGATGAAAATATACGTCAAATGTAATGTATATTTGTTAGTTGTAATAATGTAGGAAAGAAATATATGTGAAAAAAGGTAAAGTAGCTGTCATTACCTCCAAGGAGTATTCTAATGATTTGATGGCTCAAAAATTAAAAAGTATGAAAAAAAAATCTTGTGATACTAAGAAAAAACAAGTTGTGATTAAGAACATTATTATTTTATAAAAACCTGTTAAGACTACAAAAAACACGCGAAGAAATCCTCTGAAAACTTAAAATCTTAACAAAATGGTACACTCAAATGAACATCAGAGTGCGGATTCTACTATTTGCAATCGGAATAATATATCGATTTCAGACTGCCCAATCCTTTTTGATACTGACTTTCCAGAGAAACAAAATTTATTAAATAATTTACTTTAATTTCATGCGGTGAATAACATATTCAAAAGCCAAAGAATGTTATTACAGAAATTTAATGTGTTCATGATTTAGTGTAATAAGTTCACTTACAATGTAAAGAAAGATTCGAAAATAAAAAAATAAATTACCTAACTTTTTTTTTGTAGCACACACTTTTTAACTATTACGTATCCCTTACGCTACGAATGCCCCAGTCCGTACTACACCATACCCCACCCATGGGGCAAAGTAAAGCTTTTTAAGAACGAGCAATTTTTTTTATTTTGAATTTTAAATGTTGCACAACAATTTTTTAACTTGTAGGCTAGGTTCACAAGTATCATACTTTTACAACACAATTTTTTAGATATTCTAATCCTCACTCCTTTAAGAAATACAGCTTAAGAAAGTTTGAGTGCCCTGCGTGCCCTGGTCTCCCCTACCGTACCTAGGGTAGAGTGTCATAAGGGTCCTTAAAAAATCAACGATATTTGACTGTAAATTTTTCAGTAAATATCTTTAGTTCGATAAAACCAAAGTACAAGATCAAGAAATTGCCAGAAAAATGTCGTGAAATTATAATTGTGAAAATAGGGAGTAGTTGCGAGCTAAGCCAAATTAATATTTCATACTTTTCTTCTCACTTTCTCTTAAGTTAAGTCATTGCCCTTGTATTTAAGAATTTAATATATTCTTTGTAAAAAAAAATACACGAGAATTTTAAAAAATTTTTGAGATGAAGGACGTTCACCACAGTTAAAGGGGAAATGTAAAGAGTGCAGTGAGGGGGGAGCGAGCACGTGGTAGCGCTGGCAACTGTTTTGCATGCATTTGTATACCTTTATATAGGCGTCTGATAGTGTTTTTTTTTTTTTTTTTTTTTTTTTTTTGTATAATTGCAAAAATTATTTGTCGATCTCTCTGAAAATTAATAATAATACCAGTTTTATGGTATTGCATCATACAAAAAAAAATTGGAAAAATTTTACATACCGTTTTCTAATAAATTCTATTTGTATGTGACTCCTTTACGTTAACTTGTAGTTTTTTAAACATTCAATATCTATAAACGGTGTTGTAAAACGGTCTCAAATTTTACATGTGACTTTCTAACATCATTAAGAGCATCCTGTTAAAATTTTAGGAAGATTGTACCCAAAACGCTATGTGTGATGAACGTCCTGAATCAAAGATTTCCGAAGATATAGTTGATTTCGTGACCACTGCTCATGAAAGTAGGTGTTAAATTGGTGAACTTTCAGTAGTAATTTGAAAAAAAGGTCGTTGACCCCAGTATTTTCTTATCGCAAATAAATTTGGCATATTTTATTTCAGAATTTTCAGAGTTTAAAAGGTTTTGATCGAGCCGATAAAAATTGCCTGAACCACCTTAATCTAATTTAACGTTAAACAAATTCTTTCTTAAAAGAATAATTTTTTCAGTTTCTTTACCATCAAACATGTACTATAATGTAACATAATATTATTTATGGCAACAGATGCTTAATTTTTATGAGTCAGCTTTTTAACATGTAAACTTTGGTTTTGTTAACAATATGTATCTATGATATTATTATTAACTCCTTCCAATTTTCTGAGATTTAAAAATTTAATCAATTTACCATTATATACGCAATTCAGCTTAAAATTGGCTTTTTCATAAGATATATTTGACTTTGGAAGTAATTTCCTCTTCTTATAATATATAATAAAATTTGTCATCATTTCAGACAGCTAATTGCATGACATTTACTGCTGAATTTCGAGGCTTGGTTCAACGCTAAAAGGCTTTTATTTTAAAAACTAATGTGTCCTAACGTTTACATCAACTCGCCATCAAAGAAAAAAAAATAAAAATTATGTCAACTTGTTGCTTGGCTCTATGCATCAGCTGGTCAATTAATAAAAATATTGCGAAGCATTGCTTAATCAATAAAACCCCTTCCAACAATAAAATCTTCGTGGAACAATTTATGTAAAATCATATCGCCCCACGTAATAACATTTTCGTTTCGGAAATTTTTTTAAGAGTTTGGTTAAATAAAAGTTTTTCCAAAGATTTTCCACGCACGATCCTGAAACATTTTTAAAACTTCAGTAAAACTAATAAAGAAATTTTTGGTAAACTAACAGATTACTTTTATTTCATTTTTTTTTTCATTTTGATGACATTTGTGTTAGTTTGAATAAACTTTTAAATAAGTTTCAAAATACCTTGGAAAAACTTTGTTATTAGTTATTTATAGTTTCATTTAAAAAAAAAAGGAATTGAAGAAAAAGGAAATTATGGCTAGTTTATTTTCAAGTAATAATTTTATAGTTACCTTACATTTATGACAAGAAATCACTGCGATTTTAATTTTAAACTGACTCATGTGTTTATAAATATATTCAAATAGTTGCAGTAAATTTTTTTACGTCACTGGTGCTCCGGAAGTGAAAATTACCGCTACGCGGCTGGGATTTTTTACTTACCGAGCACTAGGAGATGTAAAATAGTATACGCACCATGTTCGGAGGTTAAGAAATGACCTAGATTTCACATTAACCGATTATTCTTGTGAAATCTGCGACTTTCTTAACTTCGCTCACTAAATGCGTAATGTACTAAACTCTCGTACATATGACTCTAGTTCATTTTCATTTAATCTTACAGTAATACACAACTTTTTATCAGTTTCGTTTTAATAATATATATTAATAATATTTTTAACTTCAACAAGAATAATATCTGCATGAGCCTAATAATTGGGCTTAAATTAATATACTAAAGGCTACGGCCAATGACCACAGTGAGTATATGTATATATACAATGGAAATAGTTTTTTAACAAAGATATGAAAACTGTTTTTTTTTTCACTTAAATAGTTATTCATTCAGATTACATCTCGTAAGTTTTTGTAATGTTTGAAAATACGTGAGTGCAACAATAACGGGTTTTCGATATATTTTTTAAAAAGCATCAAAAGATTGACTACATTTAGTTATTAAAGCGTATTTTTATTAGAATCGTTTTAACTATAATATCAGTAAATTTTATCAAAAAACTTTCGTGGAACTACGTTTTTCAACCGTAATTTTTAGATAAAACTCAGTATACAACAAAAAGGAGTATTCGAAATTTAAGTACTTTTGTATGTACAGACGGATTAACAATTCTATTTGATAACTTTTTAAAAAAATTATTGAAACAAATTTTAATTATATTGTATTTATTCATACAAAACATACCTTAGGCCACAATTTATGTTAGTTGAGAGAGCTGCGCTGGGCAAAATAAGATCGTATGAGTTTAACCAAAGTAGTTCGAACCGCACAACTACCTATATTAATTTTGTTACTCAATACACTAGTACAGTAAATAGATCTAATAGATATTAGTCTTAGAGTCTTTGATCTTTTTTCATAGCTAGTTAACTAAATAATTCATGCTGACACGAATAAAAAAATTGGAGGGGGGTGGGGGCGAAATAATGTTTTCTTGTGTAATGAATAATTTATTTAAAAAATTCAGTTCAAGTTGCTTTTGTCCAGTTCAAACATCGTATCTGATCGCTACAAAATGATCACTTTTCATCATTAACCATAGTGGACTGTCTTACTACACTATACATTAATGTAAACAGAAAAGTGACAAAAGGCTTGCACTGCAAAAGCACGTTAATATACACACGTTAGTATGTACCTGTACTATCCACATAAGATTAGCCCAGACTTTGTGCTGTGAGAGCACGATCGCTGAGCTCCAGGGGCTCACCTCCACAAACTTCTACAGTTCAATGCTGCGCCGTACTGTGCGCGCACAAACTATAGTCAGCGTGGCTCTAATGCTTGTGCTTTACGAGTTCAATGCACATTTTAGCTAGTGTGACACAATCTTTGATCTTAGGTAGTCCAAATACTTGTGTAGTAGGAATTTAAAATAATTTGAACTCTATAAGCACACGTACTTGATCTTCTTATACTCAAAATTATTTTCTGTGTAGGGGCCCGAATTTTTCAACTTCATTAGCCAAGTGTAGCAATAAATGAACGTTGCATGTCATGTATTTTTTCCCATACAATGTTTCAAATTGCTGTACAAATTCTGTCAATGTAATCCTCACTTCATTAATTGTTCGCGCACAAAAACGAAACTTTAAAAGTTAACAAGAAGTTTTATTTGCACAAAGATTACAACAATCGATCAAACGTTAGGTTATTTACTGAAAAATAGCTAAGACGAGAACTTGACGACGCCTCACCTCTTTTCGATTTTTTAGTCAGACGAACGATTGATCAAAAACAAAAAAGCATCGTTCTTTAGCTACTCGATAAACAAATAATTGAACGCAAAACAATTCCATCGTTGCTAAGTGAACACCTGTGGCCTTCCGCCCATGAGAAAATCCCTTTAATTCCTCATGACGTAATCTCTAAAACTTGAGAAGCGTGGCCTTGGAAAACCCTCTTCGGTCATCTTGAACACGGCCTACGTTGCGGTAACACATTACCCGCAACGGTGGAATCAAAGCTTAGCAACAACAATTCGCAACAATAAAATATTAAAATAAACAAGAAAACTTCTGACTTTACAAAGTAATTCGTAACATTAATCATTTGCCGACTGATACTTGAGAAACTTAAGAATGAAATACCGTAAACTAATAAAGTATAATGATTGAAGTATTCAGATTTCATAATATTCTTCAAGACAGGCAAAACTATTAACTTGTAGGAACATCTTTAACTCTGAAGCTTTCCAATATGCAAATTCTGAAATTTTTCTCGGAATTCTCGGTAAAAATGGTGGCGTTCTTAACATTTTTATTTTTTCGTTGACAACACTTCTGAAGGCAAACAGAGATAATGGATGGGTTCGATTCTCCTCAGTAAACCACAAAGACAATAATCATTTCGTTACTCCTTGATAAACACAGTGCATCGCATCGATCGCAGTTGATTTCACGTAGTCTTGAATAAATCGACTCAAATTTGATGGACCTTTAACGCCAAAAACAATTTTTCCGGTCTTGCAAAATTTTTTGTTTGTTCTGTACTTCTCAATTAAAAATTTTGAATGTAGGGATACGTTTTAAGATTTTCTACTCTCTCTGTCTTCATTCTACAATTCTGACATCCATATTTTCCATTAAATTGTGTCATGTTCCAAAATAAGGCTTTCGCTGGTAAGTTGCAAGTACCACTGATCACCATTCCTCTAACAAGAACTTTGTTTTTTAGAGTTTGGTATTTCAAAATTCATGCCATGTACAACTGTTCAAAATCATCATGAAATACTTACGTAAATAATCTTGGAGATGGCTTTTTCTTACCTATCCATATTTCCGCAACAATCATATTTTCCTTTCTTATTTTTAAGTTATAAGGCAACTTGTTAATCATTAAATAAAATGGCCATATACTTGATTTTGACGATTTAAAAATCGGTATTCCATCACTATTCCAAGTAAAAGTGAGGTTGTTTTGATTTTGTGTAAACTCGCCTGACAGGGATTTGTAGATCGATCCGTGATGTATATCTTCATAGTTGAAAGCACTTTTTTTGTGTCTCGTAAATCTATGTGTCAAATTGTCCTAAATTTTCTCTTTTGAACATAAACTCTAACTGACTTATTATTGGAATTTCTAAAAAATAATTTGTATTCTCTTTATCGTTACACTCAGGACAAAATTCAGAGTTTGCTCTAACTTTGAACAACAGCTTGCACAGTAATAATAGCGTTTTAGGGGACAATCTATGCTTGAAAAAATTTTTTTTTAATTTACAAACTGTTTTTACGCACTTATTCGGTTGTATAATATAGTGCATCGCAATCAAAGATAATACACTAGCTGAAAGTGTGCTCGTAACGTTAAAAGAAATAGCAAATGTAAAAATGGATATTATACTTTCTGCAAGAATTATTAGAGCACTGTTGTAAATTGGCTTGTTGGCTTCATTGAAATCATCACTGCTACCATCGTCGTCTGACTAGTCACTACCGCTATCCGATGAATCATCTGCACTACCACTTTCTTTAGTAGATTCATCTTTGGTATCTACTTCATCAGATTCGTCTTCGTGAGAATTCTCTTCCGTTCTACTGTCAGATTGACTAAGTTGATGAGTTACATCATCATTTAAATAAAAAATTGTATCATTCTAGGCCACAATTTATGTTAGTTGAGAGAGCTGCGTGCATCTGTAACTTTGAAATTTGTTGTTATTACAATTTTTTTTATTTTTAGTAATGATTTAAATTTAATATGAGGAAATTTTTTTAAATTTTATGTCACTTAAAAATTTTTATACCAGTGAAAAAAATTCTTGCGCGTATCAGGGGAAAAGATAGAAAGAGAAATAGAGAAAAAGAGAGAGACAGAAAGCAAGAAAGAGAGTAACGTTTAGTTTAAAAATCCAGTATGTATGTTCATCAACATTAATGTTTTTTTAATAATTACTTGGAATATTTAGATCACAAGAACTTTTCTCAGATTGAGTGCTCGCGTCTTTCTGCATTTAGTCTATTTGACTGCATTTAGTGCTTTCTTCGCTGCTAGTCCAGTTTTCTGTAAATTAAATGCAAAAGTTAATCCTATCTTAAAAAGCAAAATATACTAAAGGTTATCTCATAGCAAATAAATTAACAATTAAATCATACCACTTGAAGACTCATTAAAGCTACATTCTATGGGATCATTGTCAGCATCCCTCTCGATTTCTTTTTTTAACTTTCTTCAGAATCGACATTTTTTACTGACCGAGTAGTCACAAATAGAACGCTTACGTTTCATGTTTGCAGATCCTTCTAGAAAACAATGAAATTAAAATACATATAACAGAAAATCAATATAAAAGCTTTTGATGATTCGCGTCTTGTCGAGATAAAAGAGTTTAAAACAATAAAACTACACACTGAAGAATAGTTGGGTGAGCCTCCATCTAAAATCACAGCAAACAGCGCCCTCCGAGTTTAGGCATTTAGTCGTCTCGGTTCGGAGGGAATAATCTCCCTGTTATTCCCTCCAAAACGAGAGATCCATACAAGAAAGCTCAGAGGGTAGTGATTTTAGATGAAATTTCACCCAACTATTTCCCAGTGTAGATGTGCGATGCGGCGTTTCACGTAATACGTGATATGCAGCACTCAAATACAAAATTTTTCGAGGTAGTACAAGCGCAGCTGGGACTTCATCCAGAGAAAAAAATGTTCACGCTTTTTCCTGTTTTATCCTTCAGATTGTATTTGTTAGGCTATGGTAGGTGATTGGAGACATAAAAAGTCTTATGCCGTGCATTTTTCATTACTACCATACACGACGTGAGCTTGAATTCATTTGACTTTTTGGCGCCGTAGGTAAGATTCAAGTATGTAAACCTGTTTAATACTGTTGATGCTTGAAAAAGTTATGTTGCGCAGCTGTGGGTTGATTATTCGATGATTACGTTTTGGAACCTTCCGCTGAAAAGATGCATAAATTTGAGCGAAGCGGACGAGCTGGGGCTATTGTTGAGACAACTTCGGTTACCGCAAATTATGAATTAATGATATCGTTTCTTCATAACAAATGCGTTTGGTACATGCATTGTTTCTACAATACACTCCGTTGCCTGTGACACATAGGTTAGTGCTTGTTTTTGTGATTTCTATTTAGCTATAATTTTTTAATGTGTATAAACAAAGCGACAGGCAATTATTATTTCACTTTTTTCAACAGCAATAAGTGTGAAACTTACGTGAACTAAAAAAATGTCTTTTTCTGCTTCTTTAAATGCCCGCTATATTTATAAATCTGCATGAAGAGGAAATTTACGGGTCTAACCGTCTAACGTATGAAGGTTATGAATTGTAGCAAGAGTGTTGCTGCCCTGTTGGCTGCGTCTATTTTGACGCAGTCAACTAATTTGTTACTTATAAATTTGCGAGGAATCGCGGCACAAAAAAACTACTCAATTGACAAATAATTAATTAAACCCCACCTAAAAAAACAGTTTTGCTGAATTTATCTGAACGGAGAATGGGAATGACTTGAGTAAAATAAATTTAAAATGCACCGATTATAAGCCACGAGCGAAGAAATATTTCGTGGCTCAAGGGAAAAACTCCGAAGAGAAAAATCCAAGAGAAGAAAAATTAACGAAAATACAAACAAGTGAGGTTAAACTTATAGTTAAACTTATAATTTATAATTTTGATATAAATTTCTTGTAATGAAGAGTGTGTACTTGTTTATTGTGTGTAGAAAACGTATACGTGTGCGTCCGCACGTGTCGCGAAAAACTCACGAATCGACAAACGTCGCACTGTCGGTGAAGCGGATTTCCGCCGTGCTTTACTCGCAGCACGCCGAGCTTCTCCGAAATGATGAAGATGACGATGATGATTAGGTGAAAAAGAGCGTGAGAGAAATTAACCCTGAAAAGGTGACTCCCAGATGCCCGTGTGCGTGATGATGATGAGAAAAGATGTAAAAGCCAGTAGGACGAATATAATACCCAACCAGAGATGAGTAGATGAGTCTACTAATCTCTGACTCAACTATGCCAAATACTCGAGATTGCAGTTCACAACTGTAGACCGCTTTGGATAGACAGATAATTCGGAACTAACCCAGCGTGCCAACCCAAAGTAGTCGCAAGACCCCCCTTCCCTTTTAATTCTCCCACCCACTGCAGTCGTCAGGACCCGTCAATCCCTTACACCTTCCTGATCAGAAAGCTTAAAAGGGCTTCATGTTGGGCCTACATTGGTTACCCAGTTACTTATGTAGGTCCAACCAGGGCAAATACATAGAGGTAGATGGCGGAGTGTAATGGGGGATTATGTGGGGCCAATATTGGCATCCCAATTAACCTATAAAGGACAGGATTAGAAAAATAAAGAGAGATTTGAAAATAAAATTTAATAATTAATGTAGGCAACGCATATCAGTCTAATTCGTAATGACATTTATTAGCATCATTTATTTGTAAATCATCCTCATTATTAAATACTTCCACTTCATTGATTATTCCACGCTTCAAAATTTTATAAATGTTTTATGTTATGTTTTCGACCGAGAGGTCGACTATTTTTGCAAAAATACTATCGTGTAGAAGGGAAAATCCCTACTGATATGGTCTTTTACTTTAATTTGAGGTAACATTACTTATAAGTATAAAAATTTAAAGATGTTTTTGTCCAACATAAGAGTGAGGAAGACAGTAAGCGCGTGGACAAACAACTGACAACATAAGGAGCAGACAATATTTACATTTTTACATCCAACCGTCAAGTTACCAGCAGTAGCTGACGCACTTGCATGCGCACATGGATATAGTTCTCACTGCTTACCGACTCAGCTCCAATGACAATGTGGCAACGTCGTGAGTTCATGCGGGCGCGCTATAGCCTTTCAACCCCATTAAGGGGTAGTTTAGAACGTATTTTCAATCGGCTCCCATTTAAAAGCTATTTGCCCTAAAAAATTCATTCCAACAAGGTTCGCATCAGAAAAAAATTGCTTTACACGCGGTTCTCAGGAAATGCAACCGTTATATATCATGCTGTATATATAACTCTCCGCTCTCGAATATTTCGATGCGTACAAGGAAAAGCTAGGTAGACGATAACTTTCTCGTCCCCAGTTAGCGCCCACACAGAGCCTCATTACAATCCTAGCTTGGTACACCTAGGCAACTCACATAGGCCCCAGCTAAATAGCTTGGGAGCCCTGCTAACTTTCCGATCGGGTTATGTGACCCGAACAGAAATATATTGAGGATACCTCCGTAGTTCGCGAGGACCTCTATAGGTATCCTACAGCGAACCTATACCAAGTGACGCGGCGTAAAGTTGGTCCTCTTTAGGTATCCTAAATAACCATGTATACATAACCAAACTTAGAGCATTTTTTCAGTCAATATATGTGTGAATTCAATAAAAACGAGGGACAGAAATAGAGTTAATCTGTGAGAGTAAGATAGTTGCTAGATTCAATAAACAAATTATGATGACAATCGTTTAATAAATGAAAAACAATCCTATCTATGTATATGTAAATTATCGATTAAATGAGATATTTTGTGTCTCAAAAGTACTTAAATTGCTTATACCTTTAATACTTAATGTAGTTATTTAACGTATAAGTATATATTAAGTATTGAAAGTATAAGCAATGTCAGTAATTTTGAGATGCAATTTCTTATACCTATACACAATAGGCTTAAGTATAATGCCAAAAGCTTACATTTTTCATCACTCTGCACATTTCTGTTAAATAATGATTATAATTGCGGCGTTTAAGTAGTCGTAATTTCTTTAATTATTGTACAGCACGTAAAAGTCATTTAAACAAGTAGTTATTTAACGTATAAGTATATATTAAGTATTGAAAGTATAAGCAATGTCAGTAATTTTGAGATGCAATTTCTTATACCTATACACAATAGGCTTAAGTATAATGCCAAAAGCTTACATTTTTCATCACTCTGCACATTTCTGTTAAATAATGATTATAGTTGCGGTGTTAAAGTAGTCGTAATTTTTTAAATTATTGTACAGCACGTAAAAATCATTTAAACAAGTATACATTTTTTACACCAATCTATTTTTTATTCTATATTAAAACACCTGTAGGTATAATAGTGTATTTCATTATAATTCTATCTCACTCTCTCACACTGAATTCATACANGCAGCCATGGGTTGATTATTCAATGATTGCATTTCGAAATAATTGGCCAAAAATCTGCATAAATTCGAGCGAAGCAAACGAACTGGGGCTATTGTTGAGACAAGTCTGGTAACCTCAAATTTTCAATTGACGATATCGTTTCTTCATAAAAAAAGCGTTTTGCACATGCGTTGTACCTACAATGCACCGTTGCCTGTGACACATAGGTTGGTAATTGTTTTTGTTTTCGTGATTTCTATATAGCTATAATTTTTGAATATGTATTTACAAAGTGACAGGCGATTATTATTTGACTTTTTTCAACAGCAGCAAAAGTGAAACTCACGCGAATTAAAAAAATGTCAAATAAATAGTGCTTAGTTTTGTAGACAGAGACAAGGCAAATAAGCACTGTAATTGCAGAAGATGTACGGAAAGGAAAAGCTAAATGGGGGAATTTATGGTATCGTTGTCAAGTTTTAAAAAAAAGCTGTAAGTCAAATAAAAATATAACCTTACAAGTTGGAGAAAAATCAAGAAATTTATTGTACGTGTGTTGCACATCACGGTATTATTGCAATTGTGCGAGTATTTAATAAGCACTAATGAGATTTCTCTCTCACGGAATTTAATGAACATCTGCATTATGTGCTGAGGCTTCGCAGTTGCTGAAACGCATCAAGTACAGTGAAATTTTGTGCGTGGTGGCTGTTTGATGCTAATATCAAAATGCTTGAAGCACCACGCTTCAAACCCGTAAAATTTCTTTCCCATGTGTAGCGCGATAACGCTAGCAAAATAATTTGTAATCTGGATGCCGTAAGGTTAGAGATGTAGATACAATTAACATATTGATTTTTCATCAACCTGTCGCTCATCTCTTTTATCTTCTCACCCTCTCAGGATTAAATAGAGTTCTGCGATACAAGTTACGCTAATCGCCTCTCCATGTGACCACTACCTTAAATCTACAATTTTAAATTATACTTATAGCAACGAATCTTTTACAGGTGACGAAAAATTGCTTGATTCATACTCGGTTACCACTAAAGGAACGGTTCTACCCGCTAATGATGAATCGTTGAACACCTCTGTACTTTTAGAACGGAAAAAAAGAGCGATAAAAAGTATTAGAAAAATGAAGACGATTGAAAAAAAGTAGATATAGCTGAAAATGAAAAAATATTGAAACAAAAAGCAGTATTCGAACTATCAGACAGTGACGCAGAAGAAAGAAAAACTGATGAAACTAAGGCCAACAAAAGTAGTGATGATAATGACTCTGAAATAGATGAAATCACCAATAGCAAGATCGAGAAAGATCATAATTCCAGTAACGAGGAAAGTAACACTTTTGAGTATGAAGATACCAACAAAAGAAAAAAGGGACAAGAACCAAAGTAATTAAATTTTTTTTTCCTATGTTTTCAACAATCAGGTTATAAAAATTTTCGACGTGTCTGACCAAAAAGGGTCATTTCTACTAAAAAATTCAAAAACGTTGACAGACAATTTAAATTTAAATTCGATTCCCATAGTAAATGCCGAATGCTAGGCCTCCCAATAAAAAATATTTATTCGAGTACACTACTTATGGGCTCTTCTATCACAATCTCTAATGATAAAGATAAGCAGCAACCAAGCAAAAATGAATTACCGTCACTAAGTAAGTCAATTAAATTTACAATTTGTTGTGCAATACTTCATTTTAAAAAAAAAAAAATTTTAATTTTTCAGTGATTCCAAATTATCGCTTATT
>NW_019379925.1:29136-42860 GCF_000648655.2 Copidosoma floridanum
GATGAATCTACTTTCTTCAGTAGATTCATCTTCGGTATCTACTCCATCAGATTCGTCTTTGTGAGAATTCTCTTCCATACTACTGTCAGATTGACTAAGCCGATGAGTTACATCTTCATTTAAATCAAAAATATTATCATTTAACATCAGAGTCTCCATCATCATGTTTATTGCAATTTGCGGTACATCTGTAACTTTAAAATTTATTGTTATTATAGTTTTTTATTTTTAATAATAATTCAAATTTAATGTACAGAGATTTTTTTCAAATTTTATGTCAACTAAAAATTTTTATACCAGTAAAAAAAAATGCTCGCGCGTATCAGGGGAGAAAGATAGAAAGAGAAATAGAGAAAGAGAAAGAGAGACAGAGAGCAAGAAAAAAGTAAAATTTATTTTAAAAAACCAGTATGTATGTGCATAAACATTATTATTTTTTTAATATTTACTTGGAATATTTAGATCACAAGAAATTTCCTCGAATTAAATGCTCGCGTCTTTCTGCATTTGATCAATTCCACTGCATTCAGTACTTTCTTTACTGCTACTCCAGTTTTCTATAAATTAAATGCAACAGTTAATCCTACGTTAAAAAGCAAAATAAACGAAAGGCTATCTCTTAGAAAATGTATTAACAATTGAATCATACCACTTGAAGATTCATCAGAGCTACATTCTGTGGAATCATTTTCAGCATCCCTCTCGATTTCTTCTTTTAACTTCCTTAAGAATCGATGTTTTCCACTAGCGGAGTAGTCACAAATCGAACGCTTACGTTTCACGTTTGCACATCATTTAAGGAAACAATGAATTAAATATATACACAACAGAAAATTGATGCAAAATCTTTTGATGATTTGCGTATTATCTAGATAAAACAGTTTAAAAGAATAAATCTACACACTGGAGAATAGTTGGGTGAGCCTCCGTCCAAAATCACAGCAAACAGCGCCCTCCAAGATTGGTAATTTAGTTGTCTCGGTTTGGAGGGAATAACCTCCTCGACGAATCGGAGATCAGCCACGCCAAGAAGGTACTGATAGCCGAACGCTTGGTGTGGCTGATTTCACGATTTGGGGTGTTAATCTCCCCGAAACGAGAGATCCATGCAATAAAGCTCAGAGGATGGTGATTATAGATGGAGGCTCACCCAACTATTTCTCAGTGTAGTTACGCGATGCGGCGTTACACGTAGTACGGGATATGCATCGTGCAAATACAACATTTTTTAGGGCAGTAAAAGCGCAGCTGGGACTTTATCCAGAGGAAAAAAATGTTCGCGCTTTTTCGTGTTTTATCTTTCAGAGGATATTTGTTAGGATATGATAGCCGATAGGAGACATAAAAAGTCTCATGCCGTGCATTTTTCACTACTACTATACACAACGTGAGCCTGCATTCATTCGAATTTTTGGCGCCTTACGTAAGATTCAAGTATTTAAATCTATTTAAAACTGTTGATGCTCGAAAAAGATCTGTTGCGCAGCCATGGGTTGATTATTCAATGATTGCATTTCGAAATAATTGGCCAAAAATCTGCATAAATTCGAGCGAAGCAAACGAACTGGGGCTATTGTTGAGACAAGTCTGGTAACCTCAAATTTTCAATTGACGATATCGTTTCTTCATAAAAAAAGCGTTTTGCACATGCGTTGTACCTACAATGCACCGTTGCCTGTGACACATAGGTTGGTAATTGTTTTTGTTTTCGTGATTTCTATATAGCTATAATTTTTGAATATGTATTTACAAAGTGACAGGCGATTATTATTTGACTTTTTTCAACAGCAGCAAAAGTGAAACTCACGCGAATTAAAAAAATGTCAAATAAATAGTGCTTAGTTTTGTAGACAGAGACAAGGCAAATAAGCACTGTAATTGCAGAAGATGTACGGAAAGGAAAAGCTAAATGGGGGAATTTATGGTATCGTTGTCAAGTTTTAAAAAAAAGCTGTAAGTCAAATAAAAATATAACCTTACAAGTTGGAGAAAAATCAAGAAATTTATTACACGTGTGTTGCACATCACGGTATTATTGCGCGTGTATTTAATAAGCGTTATTGTGATTTTTTTCTCTCACGGGATTGAATGAATATCTGCATAGCATGTTGAACTTTTTGTTAATTTTTTATCAACCTGCCACTCATTTCTCTCACCCTCTCACGGAATGAAATGGAGTTTCGTGGTATAAGTTACTCTTAACGCCTCTCCATGTGACCACTACCTTAAATCTACAATTTTAAATTATACTTATAGCAACGAATCTTTTACAGGTGACGAAAAATTGCTTGATTCATACTCGGTTACCACTAAAGGAACGGTTCTACCCGCTAATGATGAATCGTTGAACACCTCTGTACTTTTAGAACGGAAAAAAGAAGCAAAAAAGAGTAGTAAAAAGATGAAGCTGGTTGAAAAAAAAGGTAGATGACGCTGAAAGTGAAAAAATATTGAAACAAAAAGCAGTATTCGAATTACCAGACAGTAACACAAAAGAAAGAAAAACTAATGAAACTGAAGTCAACAAAAGTAGTGATGATAATGATTCTGAAATAGATGAATACACCAATGGGGAGAGCGAGAAAGAAGATCATAATTCCAGTAACCAGGGAAGTAACGCTGTTGACGATGAAGATGCCAATAAAACAAAAAAGGGACGAGGAACAAAGTAATAACAATTTTTCCCCCTACATTTTCAACCATTTGGTTATTAAAATTTTTTACTTGTCTGACCAAAAACGGTCATTTCTATTTAAAAATTCCAAAACTTTGACAGATATAGTTAAAGTTTCAATTTGATTCTTATAGTGGATGCCGAATACTAGGCCTCCCAGTAAGAAATAATTATTCGAGTACACTACTTATGGGCTCTTCTATCACATAAGATAAGCAACAACCAAGCAAGAATGAATTGCTGTCATTAAGTAAGTCAATGAAAATTTACAATTTATTGTGCAACTCTTCATTTTTTGAAAAAATTTTCAATTTTTAGTATCCATTGTAAATTGTGAAAAATGGACTTTAATAGCAGAAATAGTGCGGACGATTAAGATAGATGTAAGTTACTTTTATTTTTGTACACACAATTTAAATGTGCGTGCTTGTCTTTAAATTCTCTTCGCTTTCTTTCTTCTTTTTTTTTCTTTTCGTATTGGGCACCACTGCCAGTTCCTCTCTTTTTCTCTGCCGAGAAAGAAAACACAGTGCTTACAAGTGCTATTTGTTCGCTTATCGACTTGCAGTCGTCTGTCAGTTGTGAGGATAGGAATTCGCTCCGTGTAAGTCGCTGAAAGGGAGAGTTGATGGTCGATTCTGCGTGTCACTTTGGAGACGGCGACTGATAGAACAAATACTAAAAATAATAAAGTAGGAAAATCTCATTAAAACAATTTATATTTAAAAGTTTTGAATCAGATTTTTTGATTATAAATAAAGATAATTTTAAAAAAAAAAAAAAAAAAATTTATATTTAAAAGTTTTGAATCAGATTTTTTGATTATAAATAAAGATAATTTTTTTTCAGCCAAACATTACATAAAATATTTTGGGGGAGAAGTCCACAAACCGCTGCACAAATCAACAAAATCAAGATAAGGCAAGTGAAGTTTGAACAGATAAAAAACTTGTGAGTAATTAATTATGTTTTTCACATCGAAGCATTTTCCATTAAATACTAATTTACTTATAATTTCAAACGTTTAAAGGTACGTTTGACGGAAAATTCAATTCTTACTCTTCCTGAATGAAAGCTGGAGCTGTACAAGGAATTTTATCTTAAAAATTCTAAAAAAACGGTCAAAGCTTTAATGATTGATCTACTAGGTACTGAAAGATTGAAAAAAATGTCGCCAAGTGGTAGTAATAACCGAGAAAAAATACCAACTTATGTTTATGACGGTGTTTTCGGTAATTATTTCATTTATTAAAAGCCCCGTAAAATAAAATTGAACGTAAAACATCAAGTGACATATAGGAATATTCTTAAGCACTTGAGGAGTGGGAACCAGCGTGTAGATCAGCTTTCCCTGAGTCAAAATCCGTTTACAGAATAATTTTTTTTTTAATTATTTATTAAGTTAATGGATTTACAAAAGTGCTCAATTTTAGCGTGTTTAGAACGCCAATAGCAATGGCACGAGCTGCCAAGAAGTGCAGTGTCATCGATCGCAACAACATAGCAACAAACCTCTAGGTTGGTAAACAAAGTCTGAATAGATCCTCTAGCGTCCAGATGATGGCGCTCAAATGTGATTAAAATAGTAAAAACATGTAGCTATAAAATTATTAGAAGGAGATAAAGGGCTGAGTATCAGTAACATAAAAACAAATAAATAAGCGTACGAAAAGGTATTATTGTGAAATCATTCTACATACGATGAAATTGACAATGACGATGATGATGATAATGATAATGATAAAGATAATAAACATGATAATTAATATAATATAAGCAAGAAGATAAAATTGTAAACAACATTAATAATAATAATAAGTACTTATAATAAATACAAATGTTTAACTTAAGCGGCTATTAGGTGGAACTTGGGCCGCACTTGGGTAGTACTTGAGCAGTGGCGCTTGGGCGATACTTGGACGGCACTTTAGCGGTACTTGGACGGTACTTTGGCGGCACTTGGGCAGAATTTGAGCAGCGGCACATGGGCAGTACTTGGGTGGAACTTTGGCGGCACTTGCGCGGTACTTGGGTGGCACTTGGGCCGTACTTTGGCAGTACTTTGTCGGCACTTGGGCAGAATTTGAAGAATGGCACTTGGGCGGTACTTGGGCGGCACTTGGGCCGTACTTTGGCAGTACTTTGTCGGCACTTGGGCAGAATTTGAAGAGTGGCACTTGGGCGGTACTTGGGCGGCACTTGGGCCGTACTTTGGCGGTACTTTGTTGGCACTTGGGCAGAATTTGAGCAGCTGCACTTGGTTGGTACTTGGGCGGTACTTGGACAATACTTTGGCGGCACTTGCCAGAATTTAAACAGTGGCCACGGTACATCCCAACTGCCACCCAGGTACTGCCCAAGTGCCGCTGCTCAAATTCTGTCCAAGCACCGACAAAGTACCGCCAAAGTGCTGCCCAAGTACCGCCTAAGTGTCGCCCAAGTACCGCTCAAGTGCCGCTGCTCAAATTCTGCCCAAGTGCCGACAAACTACAGCCAAAGTACCGCCCAAGTGCCGCTCAAGTACGGCCCAAGTACCGCCCAAGTGCCGCTGCTCACATTCTGCGCAAGTTCCAAAAAAGTGCCGACAAAGTACCTCTCAAGTGCCACCCAAGTACGGCCCAAGTACCGCCCAAGAGCCGCTGCTCAAATTCTGCCTAAGTGCCGCCAAAGTACTGCGAAAGTACGGCCTGAGTGCCGCCAAAGTACTGCGAACGTACGGCCCAAGTGCCGCCCAAGTACCGCCCAAGTGCCGCTGCTCAAATTCTGCATAAGTGCCCACAAATTACCGCCAAAGTACGGCCCAAGTGCCGCCCAAGTACCACCCAAGTTCTGCATAAGTGCCCACAAATTACCGCCAAAGTACGGCCCAAGTGCCGCCCAAGTACCACCCAAGTTCCGCTGCACAAATTCTGCCCAAGTGCTGCCAAAGTACGGCCCAAGTGCCGCCCAAGTGCCGCCCAAGTGCCGCTGCTCAAATTCTGCCCAAGTGCCGACAAAGTACCACCAAAGTACGGCCCAAGTGCCACCCAAGTACCGCCCAAGTGCCGCTGCTCAAATTCTGGCAAGTGCCGCCAAAGTATTGTCCAAGTACCACCCTTGTGCCGCCCAAGTACCGCCCAAGTGCCACTGCTCAAATTCTGCCTAAGTGCCGCCAAAGTATTAAAATACCTAGAAGAATTAGAAATGATGGATAAAAAAATAGAAAATAAGAAAAAACTATGATGATGCTCGAAAGAGAAAATACACTGATAAAACTACTGCTTACTTAAAAAGAAAAAAATTATTTAAAAAATACACTAAGTGTTAATATATTTGTTTTGGTTCAGGTTCATGTATCTTTAAAACGATACTTATTTTGTTAATACTACGTACCTTGGTAATGATATTTACCTTAATACGCTTGACTTATGTTCAAAGTGAATTAGTGATATGAAATTTTGTTTGAACTTAAGTGCACTCAAGAGTAAAAATATAATACAATTATTTTAATATTTAAAAAAAAACCGTTAATTTAAAATTAAAAATATTTACTTACCATTTAAAAATTGAAAAAAAAATTTTTTAGTACGCCATAAAAAATATCGTTTTTTTTTTTTTTTAAACTTTAATAACTAATAACAAAAAAAAATTGCGGTTTTTAGGGTTGGGCCTAAAGGAACCTTGCCTGCCTCCTTTCTGGCCGGCCGAAGCCTCGCCCAGAAAAGCGGCAGTAGTTATGTCCGTGAAGAGCGGATTCGAGTGGCACTTGGTCACGGGCTCGGTAACTGAAAAGTAAAAATGACAGTTGCCAGTAATCATATAATGATAATTGCGTTTTGATGGCAATGCTACCAACCTCGTCCTCATAACCGTACTCGAGCAGCTGTTTCCACTGCGCCTCGCTGATGATTAGCTGGACTAAAGGGCAGAGGAAGTTGTTTGGCCTGGCGATGTCTCATGGTCCCTGGGGCAGGCCGCACGCCAAAACAGCATTTTGAAGAATGTTTTTGGCCGCACCGCATCCCTATTCCATGGAATCTCGCACTTGGAAAATGCATTCTTGTCCTTGTAGTTTAGACAGTCGGCTCGTCGGCTGCCGCGTCCTGTTCCAATGTGCAGCAGCTGCGAGCATACTGCGCACAGCTGAATAGTTAGGTATTCATCACTGTTGTAAGTACATGTGTAAAAAAAAAACCAAAATAAAAAAAAGACATTACTTGACAATGTCAAAGCAGAAAAAAAAAATACCATAAGAAATATCGACGACTCACCGTTAAGTTTTCCAGGTTATTTTTATGAAAAATCTTTTAATCTTTTGACGATGAGTGACATGGGATCCTGCGATGGCCACGGATTTTTCCAGTTATGTTAGTCCTTCTGAGTGCCAAAAAAGTGGATACGTTCTTTTTTTCTTGGCCTTTGTATGCACCGGAAACAATTTCGTTGATCAAACGATCTACGAGACTCCGTGTTCTTATTTTTGCATCAAATTTTCGACGGGACCAGAACTTTTGCCAATACACTGGGCCCAAGCGGTGGTAGTACATGATTCTATATTTGGTAGTTTGGTTATCCTCGTTGTGCTTTAGCAAATTAATATCTGGAAATTGTTCCTTTAACAATTTACATCCACAGAATATATTGCCAGAGGAATGATAACCCCAGGATCGATACCCACGAGCCTGTTGTACGTTTTTTTCTTGTAACCGTTCAAGGGCTGCTTGTTTATCTTCTTCGGAGCTTTCTCTGGTACTTTATTCTTCTTCCTTCCACCTACTCTTTGATAGCTGTTTAGGTGCGCTGATTTTTTTGCATTGTCTGGATCTGCTCTGCGCTTGAACAGGTGAACGCTGGCTTCGACATCGTTGCAACTTATTCTCCAAGCGAAAAGGTGTTTGGACTTTTGTTTCATGACACTTTGTAAGTCAAATAAACTGGAAAACATTTGTTGCTCGTCACTTTGACAAGACGTCTTAATGACCTTTTTTTTTTCAAGTTTTGAGCACATTCCTTTAACGGCGGTTTTTCCATAGTGGACAAATTGTCCGTGCAATTTATTGATGGGCATTACAGTGAAACCTTTTTCGCCCCTGTCGATAATCTGCTGTTGTGGCCTGAAGAAAAAAGGAATAAATTTCCAACATTCACTTTTCATGTTGGAAAAATCGAAATTTTCCTCTTCCTTCAAAATGCATCTCAGTTCCGGAATGAGTTTTCCCTTTCTGGCATTTTCAGAGCTACCCTTGGACAACAGTTCCGCAAGTTGTTTGATAACAATTTTCTTTCTTTACCTTTTCGACAAACGAACTGGCTGTTTTAATTTTTTGGACGTGCCAGGTTTATTTGGGGGGGGGGGTCGTCCTTTAGTCCGAATCACTATCAGTGGATTTTTTTAGTTTGACGAATTTTTTTACAAACGCACACGTTTTAACTGATGGTTTTTTAAGCGGAGCACAAAATTTACCGGTATTTGTCGTTGCTTTTTGATTGACACGTTTTTTCATCGTCTTTTTTTAACATGTATAAACACAGGTGTGCTTCCAATTTGTGGCTTTTAGGACGACTTTCTGCGTTTTATTATTTCAGCGACTGCCAGCTTTTTCTCGCGCAATGTCGCTTTTGGCTCAGCACGGGTTTTACCTTTGGCGCGCTGCCTTAATCTTGGTTATTTTTCGCGTTGCGTAACGACGGGCTCTTCTTCCACCGCCAACTTCTGACGTCTTTTCCTCCGATTGGAACACCGACGGTACCTGTTGGGTCTTTTACGTCTCTTGATCTTGTTCCTTTTTATCTTTAAATTTATTTTATCATTTGGGGCACGTTTTTCATCACTTTTGACCGAACCTAGAATGAACTTTAGCAGTCATCGAGCAGCATGGGTTACCAAATTACGTTTCAAGTCATCAAAATATTGAGCTACAACTTCTCCTACTAGTGCTGCTTTACAGTTCATCGGGATTTTAGTCCACGTTTTATCGACGGATTTTAAAATATTTTTAAATTCTCCAATTGCTTCAACAACTTTTTTACAAACAAACTCTCCTGTGCTTTTTTCCTCCTCCGTAAATTTTGGTTTGCTTACGTTCTGCGTGGATTTATTTTCTTCGGCTTTTGATCAACTTTCCGCGTCTTCACTTTCTTCAACCGGATCAGCTGGTTCCATGTTCTTTTGTTTTTTCCTCGAATAACTATTTTTATCCCTACACGGATTAAGTACAGTAGACTTTTTTTCGCCTACTAGAAATGTTTTGAAAAAAATATGCAAGTCGGGTTTGAATTTATGCATCAATAACCACTCTTGAAAATAACCTTCACGGTGATGCAACAAGAAGTCCATCAAATATGATCCAAGTGCGGCGATTTCTGACATGTCATTCTCGTCGTGGACAATAGCGCTTCTAATGTCATTGTTTGGACAAATAGTGCCAAGTGCCCATTTTAAAACTGCGCGAACTACATTATCCTTGGTCCCAAATTTGTTCAAAAATTCCTTTTTCCGCCTTCTAACCTCAAAATAGCACCTTCGCCGCTTGATTTTGAGTACTCAGGCGGAAAAATATTATACGAAACTCGTTCGAAAAGGCTTCTTTACGAACCTTGTTACGGCGTAAACTAACCTCTCGGTTCGTAAATCGAAGCCTTTGCAAACTCGTACGTAATGTACTATTTATTCTCATCGAATGCAAAAGCAATCTTGGTCTTGGCATATCGTCTTTTTTTTTTGCATGGACAAACGCTCCATTATTCCAGTTGGTCTCATTTCACTAACATAGCGAGTTATGCGCGGGCGTCTGAGGGGGGGGGGGTGATTTTGGCTCATCCGTACACAGGGTGGACGCGATATCGTACTTAATTGTATGCAATGACAAGGAAGATATTACCGTATCGTCAGTCCGAACGTGGTCTGTGGTAAACTGCAGTGGGTTAGGAGATTTCATCTCATTATTGCCTAGCATGCTCATATCTAAATCGCCCAAGAAACAACTAATACTTCTAAATGACTGAGATGACGCCGCTTTCATTTTCATCGAGCTCGTGGGAGATTGTGCTGGTTCTTGGGCAAGTGGAATTTCCGAGCTCGAACACGAGTGTTGCGACACACCATCACTTCGTACTCTTTTTGGAGTCAACAATTGCTTCAGCAGCGAACTACTTTTCCTCCTCAACGATTTTGGTGTCGTTTTCAATATAACTGGTGAGGCGTCTTCGTCAGAAACGAGGAGTGGAGAGTCAAAGTTCAAGACTCCGACCTGCGAGTCGAATTTCCGTTGTTTTACCGGACTTTGTTCTGGTTCCGATATTCCTCTTTTGCGTTTGAGATTGTTGAAAAACTTTTCAACAGTCCTCATGTTTCTTTCCACCAGGTCATCGGCAATGTCACAATCATGATCTGAAAATTCAACCAGATATTCTTCGGGTATATTGGGAAATTGAAGTGTGGCATTGGAGGTAATATTTTTGTTAAGACTGATAGAGTCCATTGCTGCGGACAGCTCACCCTCTTCATTGCCATTGCTTGGTGTCTCTGAATCCGATTCCATGTTTCGTTTCGATATTATCTAGATATACTGTAATTTTTCTTTGTTCATACTGTTCAAATTTATTACTGTAAGCTTAATGTCTCCCCGACTGCAGGAAGAACTGCCGTCGGCAGAGAGGAGGGGGGGGGGGGATTCCCATTGCCATAATTAATGGATGTTTCTGTTATCTGTGAACGAAGCAAGAAAAAAATACTCAAATTTTTTTAATCAAGTATACAGATTGTGCATTCGATTTGTTGAATAATTACATCATTTTATGCATATTGGCAGGAGCCAATTTCAAAATTTCACTTTTGACGTGGGGCACGTTTTCTACTTCGTATTCACGACTGCGAGTGCGTTTTGCATACTTAGAGAAGGTGAGACTTATATTTTTATAAAAGTGGACAGTCCTATAGATGATGAGCAAAAAAAATTGTAGGACCTATCTATCCCTCATGAATTAGAAAATTGATTTTCATTATTTTGTACAACCATTTTTTTTGGTTTTTTTTCAATAATTTAATCATGCAAGCTGATATTTTTGACACTCGATAGGTTATGAGCTCGCGACCCATTAAGCAGAAGTGCTACCGGGTATCGGATAAGATCCAGGAGGTAATCCATGCCCACGTGAGCGAGATGCTCGAAAGTGGCGTGATTGAGCCATCCAATAGTGGATGGGCAAGCCCTGTGGTCATGATACGCAAGAAGGATGGCAAGTATCGGTTTTGCGTCGATTACCGGAAGGTAAACGCGGTAACAGCACCCGACGCGTATCCACTGCCACATATGGATACCATCCTGCGCAAGCTGAGGAAATCACGTTTAATTTCAACCCTTGATCTCAGCAGCGCGTACCACCAGATACCGCTAGCCGAGAAGGCTAAGCCGGTGACAGCATTCACCGTACCAGGCAAGGGACTCTTTCAGTTCCGACTGCTACCGTTTGGTCTGAGTAATGCGCCGGCGACGTTCCAGCGGCTAATCAACAGCGTCATTGGGCCGGAGCTCGAGCCCTATGCCTATGCATACCTCGATGACATAATAATTGTCACAGAGACATTCAAGAAGCATCTCGAGTGGCTAGAGCATGTATTGAAACGCGTGCGCGAAGCCGGACTCACCCTCAACCGAGGAAAGAGTGAGTTCTGTCAACCCGAGGTGAGATACCTTGGCGTCCTCGTAAACCGAGATGGTTTACGACCGGATCCGGCTAAATTGGAACCAATTATGGCGTTTCCGGCTCCGAAGAATCTGAAACAACTTAGGCGGTTCCTAGGCATGGTTTCATGGTACCGGAAGTTCCTGCCAAACTATTCGACGGTAGTAGAACTGATCAACAGGCTGCTACGTAAGGATCAGCCGTTCGACTGGAAAGATGAACAGCAACGATCCTTCGAACAGACAAAGGCTTTGCTGACGTCCTCGGTAGTATTACAACGACCCGACCCCAAGAGTCCGTACGTGGTGCAAACGGACGCCAGCGACTCCGGACTAGGTGCCGTACTATCCCAGATAGTCAACGGGCAGGAAAGAGTACTGGAGTTTGCGAGCCGTTCGATGACGCCGGCTGAGCGCAATTATAGTGTGACAGAACGAGAATGCCTCGCGGTCTTATGGGCGACACGAAAGTTCCGCCCTTATATCGAAGGAACACGTTTTAAGGTTGTAACCGATCACAGCAGTCTCCGGTGGTTGGTTAGTATTAACAACCCGACTGGACGACTGTCAAGATGGGCCATGGAACTTCAAAGCCATGGCTTCGAGGTTGAACACCGGAAAGGGACGCAAAAATGCGTACCCGATGCCCTGTCACGATTGTATGAGGATGATGAGAGTGGCGCTGTGGCAGCGCTCATGTGGGAACCCCTGGCTGGAGATCCTTGGTACCAGGAGATGGTACAGAAGGTACGGGACGACCCACGGGGTCAACCGCGATGGAAAATCGTCGGGGGATACCTGTATGCATATCGCCCCGATTCCACGGTTGATGAAACTCTCGGTGACCTGGAAGCCTGGAAGCTGGTGGTACCTAAAAGCCAGCACGACCAAGTGCTTCAGGAGTGTCATGATACACCATCTGCCAGCCATCTTGGCCACGAGAAGACGTTCGCGCGTGTCTCCCGGTTGTACTACTGGCCGGGATACTACCAGGATGTTGCCCGTTACGTGCGGAGCTGCTTGGTTTGCCAACAAACCAAGGTACATCAGAGGCTACCCCCAGGACTTATGGGGCGTAGGATCGTCACCGCTCCATGGCAAGTAGTGGCCGCTAACATGATGGGCCCCCTACCAAAGACCACGCACGGTCACGAATACATCCTCGTAATCGAGGATCTATTTACGAGGTGGGCCGAAGTCGTACTGTTACGACGAGCCAATGGGAAGGCTGTTGTGAGCGCACTGAGAGAGCGCGTCATCTGTCGACATGGTACCCCGGAAGCGTTGTTGACGGATAATGGCACCGAGTTCCGGAACAAAGACGTCGATGGGTTTTTGGAGAGTCTGGGCATACGGCATATGCTTACGCCGGCGTATCACCCGCAGGCGAACCCGGTTGAACGTTTGAACCGTACCATCAAGACCATGATTCGAGCTTTTGTCGAAGCCAATCATAGGTCATGGGACGAGAAGCAGCCCGAACATGTATTCGCTTACAACACAGAGAGGCACGCTTCCACGGGCTTCTCCCCCGTGATGCTTAACAGCGGTAGAGAACCGTACGCCCCAGGTGCGATGCGCCGACAGGTCGATT
Source organism: Copidosoma floridanum (assembly GCF_000648655.2). The sequence goes on from NW_019379925.1 coordinate 42,068, forward strand.
CGACGGCCCAGCAACGCCTAGAGGATGAGGCAATAGAGAGCTGGAAGCAGCGTATGGAGCGTCTGCCAATGCTGCTCGTAGAAGCAAGTCAGCGAAACGATAAGGCACAGGCCAATGCCACTCGGCATTACAATGCCAAGCATCGCGACGTGGTCTACGTTCCTGGTGATCAGGTATGGCGGGAGAACCACGTCTTGTCCTCGGCAACGCAAGGCGTGGCAGCGAAATTGGCTCCAAGGTACGCCGGCCCCTTTACCGTCCGGAAGGCATTGGGTTCCAACACGTACGAGTTGGAATCCGAGGACGGCACGCAATCAGGCCCCATTCACGTGAGGCAGTTGAAGCCTTACGTGAGCAGACCCTCTGCGACGGCGAGAGAAGATCCTCGTGAAGATTCGGGGTCCGAAGAAGAAGTGGCTAGCGTTCCTCAACCACCGTTGGAAAGCGGCGAACAGGCGAAGCGCGACCCGCCTTCAGCGAATCCACCCGATGTAAGCGAGGCTGCCGGATCAGCCAGGCCAAAGCGAGGCCGTCCGCGAAAAACGACCGTGGCGTCGAAGCCATCCGCCGCGGCTAAGACGCCTGCGATTGAAGGCAGACCACGCGACGACGTCCGAACATGCGACCCAACGACGGGTCAATCGCCGAGCGTTATGCGATGGCTGCGGCCCCGTAGAATAAAAAAAAAATTAATTTTGTAAGCGCCTCCATCCTAACTAATTGTGTTTTCTTCTTTTTCCCCACTTTTTGTTTCTTTTATTTTCTGGGGGTAGTATTGTTACAGAGATGGAGA
>NW_019379925.1:55497-88225 GCF_000648655.2 Copidosoma floridanum
TGATAAGCCCAAGAGAGGAGGTCATGGGAGCAGATGCATTCAGCATTCCAGTTTTGATAATTGCCTTCGTAGTTAGAACGCCAACTTGGTTGTAAATCATCACAGTAAGAGGCACTACGGAACTCAATAGAATCGTTGGAGTTCTGAGCCTTGGTAAAGGAAAAGTTTGCATCACTGTTGCTGAATGCCGTTTTTAGATGACTGTATGATTCTGAATCCACTTTTTTTGTTCTAGTTATTAAAAAGAGTAAATATATATGTATATGATTTATTCAGTCATCATCTGTGTAGTAAAAAACCGTACAGTTCACAATTATTATTTTTCTTTAAGAATTTGATTTTTTTACAATTTACGTTAACAAATAGCTTCAATCTACAATAATTACTAAATTAAAATTAAGTAGGAAAAGACACACTTTCAAGTTTATTAAAATACAAAGAAATAAACAAAATATATTTGTCAGTGCCATACTTTTTTCATGTAGTACAAAAAGTATAATTTAATCAACTATTATTTATTCTTTAAAAATTCTAATTAAAGCATTAAAAGACTTTGATAATGTCATCGCAGTGCTTGTATATAGCCACTCAAAAAAAATTTATGAATTTTATCATACCAACTCGAAATGTCATTTTCATAGAACAAAGTCAAAATACGTTTTAACTATGCTTAATTTTTAGAAAAATCTGAAAGATGAATGCTCATATTTCTCCTGATTTCCATGTGTCAAGATCATGACTTCTGGAGGACGCAACTTAAAACACTTAGAAAACATTGTAAAAATTTAAAACTGTACTTCTCAAAACAATATATAATACTTTTTTTACTTCTTACGCATAACTTCCATTGACCATGCAATTTATTGCATCATGATGAAAAAAATTGCGCATGTTTGACGACAAAAATTGTGCCATCATGCAGCCTGTAATTTTATTATGAATTCGAATTTCAATTGAAGGAATAAGAACATAAAATAAGAACCTTGTGAATTTTTGTTTAATAGATGAATCAATATGACCTGTAGATGGATTAATTTGGTCTACGAAATTTCCTCTATGATATCTCAAAAAGTCTTCCAGGTTTCCATAAGCACACGATTCGAGAATCACTAAAAATTCACCTACAATATGAATTGCTTTCTATTTAAAAGTGTCAATTATTATTTTAAACAATGCCATAAGTATTCCAACGTTTTGCAATATTTTTTGTACAGGCACCGAGAAGATTTACTACGTTCAAATGTTGCCCCAGATTCATCATAATTTTAAGTTCTCTTACAAGAGCACGGATATAAACTGGTTCAGCATTTTCGTGAACCATTTTTACAGCCACACTCGTAACAGGCTCCGTGGCACATATGCCAAAAGCTTCTGCTTTTACTACAACCCCAAAAGCTCCACTTCCCAACTGTTCACCTGTAATCTTAAATATCACAATTTGTCCTTTAAAACTGGTTATCATAGCTATTGCTTCACGGGAAACTCATGTTTCATACCTAACTTTAATTTTTCTCTAGAAAATTCCTATTTTTATCATATGGACGATACTCGGCTTGCTCGTTAACTGTTAGTTCTGCATTCAAAAAATCAAAAGCTCCTTCTTTAAAATAAACAAAACTAGCTTTTGATAGCTGCTTCCTCATTTTCTTTTTACAATTAATAAGCTATTAATAATATTTCTAGAGATTTCGTGAATTATTTAGAACTTTTAGTACAAAATTGTATCTTACCTTTTTATGTTGTACTTTTAAACAAAAGTATACAGAAAGTAAAATAAGAATTGTGATGAAACAAACTACCGTTGAATGTTGAAGATAACGTTTTTTAACCTCTTAAATCATGATTGATTGTATGTGAATATTATCCGTGGTAAAAGTTTCTATAATTTATTCAGAAAACTATTTCTCAACTTTAAAAAAATGAACAGCTTTGGTGTCAAACCAAGATAACACAATCGTGTAGAAATGTCACGCTACTATTCTGAAGCTTTTAGAACATTTATTATAAACAACTTTACTGTTTAACAATTGAGCCATAATCAAACAGTTTATACTTTCTTTTATTCTTGTTGTATAATATGATATATAAGTATCTACTGTGTAAATAAGCCTTTACTAACTGGAAATATAAATTAAAAAAAAAGAATGGGATGCACAACAGTAAAATATTAATTACATTTTTATCAAAAATTATATGATACGAGGTCAAAATTAAACCATTAAGAATTGAAAACGGAAGACTTAAATGTTGAAAAATAGCCGAAAATATGGAGAAAACTTTTCTAACAACGATATCAATTTTTGACTCCATAAATTAAATTGTTTATAAAAATTAAAGAAACAATTCTAGAAAATGTATAAGCTTTTGACATAGTGTTAATAAGTCGTTGATACTTTTTAAATTTAATACCTCAACAATTTGAGTGTTTCTATAATGTATAACTTGTATGTAAATAAGATATAAACTAACTTTAGTATTATTTTATAAGTTTTCCTAGTGCTGTCTTTAATTTGATCTGATACCCAACAATTTGCTAAATATTTATTAAGAATAAATACATCTTTAATTAAATTTTCTCGATGTGCTCAGTTTTCTTGTTAATAAATAGGAGTCACGTTCAAAGTTTTTTTTAATCCAAAAGTTCTCGAGGCCGTGTTAATGTTGTAAATAAATGAGTATTAATACTGATTCTATAAAATACACATCCTGATATAATTTTTTTCGTAACATCTTGTTAAAATATGAAGAAACGTTGATAAAAGTTAATATTTTTTCATTATTGCAATCATCGTCTGCGTCCCAATGCTTTGGATATATCACTCTTTCATGCACACGAAACACATTTTTCAGCTTGAAGGTTTAATGTATTGTGTAAACGTAATGAGTATTTAAGGAACATTCTTTTACTGTGTAATTAGCTGTGTAAGCCTTTTTTGCAGGCCTAAAACTGCAGTCTTAGTACTTTTGCCCATATTAGTTATGTTAGTAGCAAAGCCAGAAAAAATGTTTTTTTCTCCTAAATGAAGGGGTTAATGAAAACCTTCAGTGAGAATATAAGAAAAAAAAATATTTCAGTAAAAGTAAATCTTATGGTCAATTTCATAATCATGTATGATAAACAAGTATTAGAAATCAAATGGTCTGCGAGTTCCTAGAGGGCCTTCGTAATATTTCTAGACGTGCTCCTGTCGTCAAAACAGCTTTTCGTACAAATAATTTAGCAACTATTGAACGTTCACTAAATCAACTTAGAAAAAATATCTATATTGCTAAGGATTTAAAGATACAAGTAAATGATATTTTCAAGAATAATAACAAACAACAATAACAAAAATTCTTCGTCTAACTCTATGAATTAAAATAATTTATCATAAAACTCGTTCTTTTGCGAATCTTCCTATACGTCGCAATGTATGTGAATTATTTTGGAACTCTTACGAACAAACTAGATCAACGATATAACTAGAAAAATGACCATAATTTGATAGTATACACGAATGTGATAACACTATTTTTTAAAACTCATGTAAACTCTGTGAGATTTTATAAAATTTTAATAATATATGATGATATTGAAATAAAAGTATCGAATTCAGTGCGTTTAACTCAGATTGGTACGAAATGATCTTATCATCAAGATGAGAAAACGAGTTGATGATTGCGTAGTTATCAATAAAAACGTTCGAGAGTGTTCTCCCAGTATTAGGTTAGCCTAGAAAATATACCTAATGATATTAAAAACACATGTTAGAGGTAACAAATTGTTTTAGATATTTTAAATAATTTAAAATGATGCTCCAACTATAGTGACATAACAATGTTAAAATGATTGAGTTACACTAAACACAAAACATTGCATAAAATATAAAGTGAAGATGTACACTAAAGCTTAAAAATATATATATGTTATTGATACTTTTAATGACATATTATAAAAACTTATTTCTAAAATAATGACGTATAACTGGTATTATATCTTTGATATTTATTGAACGAAAGTGAACGGTATAACGGAGGAAAATAGAAACGGTGTGAGAGGTTCGAGTCTTCAGAAAGAAGTGAAGAGAGAGTTGCTCCTGCTTGACAACACAGTCACTTTGTTGATTTCTCTGGTTACCAAGTTATTCGCTGCATAAAACAATTGCCACCATAGCCTCCCGTCCGCAAGAGAGCCATTACCCCCCTTGCCCCGGTGCTCCTTTCATTTTTGAACAGGAAAATGCGGCCCCGGACATTCCAAACGAAAGCCGTGCACGCGGCCTTTCGAATCGTCAACTTTACGATTCGCGGGCGCAGTTATACAAACAATCGATAACATATAGTATTTAAAAAACGAGCTACTCTCTCCTTTTCTTTCATTCTTACATTCTTTACACGTCTAGTATTGGTACCCGTGGATCACCGGGAAATATAAAGTTTTTTTTTTTGCGNNNNACATTTAACGTGCAGTTTATTTTTAATGTATTTAAGAAACTATATTACAAAAACCATATCAATTAGAAACTATTTTTTTAATTTATTAAAATTTTTACTTTCTTTTGTATTAAAAATATAATAGCTTTTTTGGCATGAATTAACAGTAAAGCAGTTTTAAAACATTCTTTTATAAAATGAAATTTCTGTTACATATTTTACATACAGTCACTACGCACAATGTTTAATGCTACTTTTTAAAAGATTTTTTCATGTGTTGTAAAATTATACTGTTCATCACAAAAAAAAAACTAATTGCCTTTTTAAAGATGAGGGTAACAGAAAAGTTTTTGACAGTTATTTTGTCTCTTCTTATGAAAACTTATTTCTAAAATAATGACGTATAACTGGTATTATATCTTTGATATTTATTGAACGAAAGTAAACGGTATAACGGAGGAAAATAGAAACGGTGTGAGAGGTTCGAGTCTTCAGAAAGAAGTGAAGAGAGAGTTGCTCTTGCTTGACAACACAGTCACTTTGTTGATTTCTCTGGTTACCAAGTTATTCGCTGCATAAAACAATTGCCACCATAGCCTCCCGTCCGCAAGAGAGCCATTACCCCCCTTGCCCCGGTGCTCCTTTCATTTTTGAACAGGAAAATGCGGCCCCGGACATTCCAAACGAAAGCCGTGCACGCGGCCTTTCGAATCGTCAACTTTGCGATTCGCGGGCGCAGTTATACAAACAATCGATAACATATAGTATTTAAAAAACGAGCTACTCTCTCCTTTTCTTTCATTCTTACATTCTTTACATTTCTCCCACTCATACAAAACTTTATTTTGTACTCAAGCATACTTGACAAGCTTTCTCGCTGGTCTTGTTAATGTTCCGTTCGCAATTCGAACTTTAGCGCTACGTACTTGACCGTCGTCACGATTCACAAAAACTTTGGTAATTATACCCTTTCTCCAATAATTTCTTTTAACCTTATCATCTAAAATTATTACTAGATCACCCTCTTGGAAAGGTGCCTCACTTTTTTGCCACTTTTGTCGTGGAATTAAAGTAGGAAGATATTCACGCAACCATCTTTTCCAAAAAGCGTCAGCAAAGCTTTGAAAAATTTTCCACTGTTTTCTCGTACAAACGTTTTGTAAATCGCACCGACTTATTCTTATCTGCCCTGAAGACGCTCCCAATAAAAAATGGTTAGGCGTTAGGGCTTTAATATCTCGGGAATCAGAAGAGACATGTGTAAGAGGCCGAGAATTAACAGAATGCTCTATTTCTGCAAGAATTGTCGCGAGCGTTTCCTCTTTTGGAGCATGTTCTTTTAAAACAGCAGTCAGGGCAACTTTAACCGATCGAATGAGACGTTCTCATGCACCTCCCATATGAGGTGCGGATGGCGGATTAAACTTCCACTCAATATTTCGATTAGTCATATAATTACCCAAGCTTTCGCGATTTAAGTTTTTTATACATTGAGGAAGCTCTTTACTCATTCCCCTGAAATTCGTACCGTTATCATAATATATTGTTTCAGGAGTTCCCCTTCGGGCAGTAAAACGTCTCAGAGCCAATATCGCGGAATCTGTACTTAAACTAGATTCAAGCTCAATATGAATGGCACGTGTAGTCATACAGGTCAGTAAAACTCCCCAACGTTTTTCGCGCCTCCTCCCTATTTTAACCTGAATAGGCCCAAAATAATCAAGTCCGCAATGAGTAAATGGACGACAACGGTAAGCTAAACGTCCTGGGGGTAGATCAGCCATTTTAGGTTGTGCTGGTTGACCTTTCCGAATTTTACAAATTATACACGTACTCGATAAGCTTTTAAGACCTTGACGCAAACCCACAATCCAATAATTCTGTCGTAGTTCGTTAAAAACCGTTTGATGATTAGCATGATAATATTTTTCATGGTATTCCTTAATTAATAATTTTACGATCGGATCTTTTGCACAAAGAATAACAGGATTTTTAACTACACCGTCTGATGCAAACTTTTGTATCCGACCTTCAGATCTTAACAAATCATTTTTGTCTAAAAAAGGTGTTAAAATTATAATTTAACTATTTCGTGGTAATGGCTTTGAATTTTTTAACGCATGTATTTCTTTGTTAAATGACATTAGTTGACTATTTTTAAAACAAATTTCTTCAGCTTTTTTCTATAGCTCTATAGCTGTCAAAAAATTATTATGCCATTGTTTATTCCGTTCTAAAGCTGAGTAACTTTTTCTTTTCCAATTTTCTGCGGCTTCTAAGACTCGTGATAAAGCGGAAATTAAACGTTTCCAACTTGAAAAACGCGAAAAATCAATTAACTCATTTTCGATCGAAAGAGTAAAAGTATTAACCGAATCCTTTTTAAGTTCGCAATTGTCCTGCATATTATATTTTTGCCCAAAATTTTCTTTTGGCCAAAGGCTTTCATCCCTGTGTAAAAATGCTGGTCCAATACACCAACGACTGTTAGAGTCTAACGCGCCAGGTGCTATTCGAGATTCGAGTACCGTCATCTGCTGGATTTTCCTTTGTAGGAACCCACCGCCACTCTTTCACGTTTGAAGTCTCGTTTATTTCATTGAGACGATTAGCTACGTACATCTTATAATCTCGCGAATCTTTCTTAATCCACTGTAATACTGTCTTAGAATCTGACCAAAAAAATCTACGAAAAATTGAAAAAGTATGTTCTAGCGCAATAAACTTAGCTAATCTCGTAGCTAACAAGGCACTCTGTAGTTCTAAGCGGGGAATAGATTGCGCTTTCAACGGCGCAACTCGACTTTTTGACATGATAATTGCCGTGTGAAATCTCGTCTTTTAAAGCGAATCGCCAATAAGCTACTGCAGCATATGCTTTCGAACTCGCGTCACAGAAAATATGTAATTCTGCTGAATCAAGTTGATCGGTAAGGCTCTGATAACAGCGAGGGATTCTACATTTTGTCACGTTATTTAAATCATGTAACCAAAGCTTCCACAATGAGAACTCGTCCTCTCGAATTTTCTCATCCCAGCGAACTTCACTAAGCCAAATCTGTTGCATAAGCATACGCGCACGAATGGTAAAAGGCGCAAGGAAGCCCAACGGATCAAAAACCGACATGATTGTTCGTAAAAACTCCCTCTTTGTAGGCTTTCTTTTCCCACTGATAATATCACTGTCTATTTTAGACTCTTTAAAAGTAAAAGATAACTCATCAGGTAAATTGAGCCATTTTAGCCCGAGAACTTTCTCCTCGCCGTTATCTTTTACCTCAATAAAGCTTTCGGTCGAGTTTCCGTCATTTATAGTGTCTACAACTAGCTTTGAATTACTAGCCCACCCATGCATTTGCCATCCTGCATTAGCATTTATAATTTTCGATTCTTTAACGCGATTGGATGCTTCCTCAGCTGTCATGCAACTATCCAAAAAATCGTCCATGTAACAATTTTCTTTTAAACTCTTTACCGTTGCAGGAAAACGAGAAGAAAATAAATCGGCATTTTTGTCCTTGATAAATAAAGCTGTGCAAGGTGAAGATTTTGCCCCGAATAACATGGAAGTCATGACGTATTCTTGTGGAGCCTTTGAACTATCCCCGTCTCTCCACAAGAATCGCTGAGCATCGCGATCTTCTTTACAAATCTTAATTTTTAAAAACATATCGCGAAGATCTGCTTTAACCGCGTAAGCATATTGACGAAATCGCATTAAAACACCTGGGAGAGATTTAAGAAAATCTGGGCCAGAGAATAACAAATCGTTAAAACTTAATGATTTCGTTTTTGCCGCCGCGTCAAAAACTAAACGTACTCTGCCTGGTTTGTTCATATGACGCACACCGAAATGGGAAAGATACCAAACTCTTTTGCCGTATGATTTTTCTGCTTTTTCTGCGTAACCATTTTCCAATAAACGAGTCACTTCTTTGTTATATAAATTTGCATAATTTTTATCACGAGCTAGCTTTTTTTCTAGTAGTTGAAGCCTTCGCAAAGCGGTTGAACGACTATCCGGAAAATCTGTATCGTCTGAAACCCACGGTAAACCGATCTCCCACGCTCCATTGTTATATTTACACGTATCTTGTAAAATTTTGATAGCGCATTCATCTCTTAAACTTATTTTATTTTCGCAGTCTTTCACGCCGATATCATCGATTAAGAAATAGTTCCTAACCAATTCGTTAAGCTCCTCGTTCGTATAAGTCTCCTCTCGCGAATTGACACTGGGACTTGCGGAAATAGCTTGCAAGCTTTCAGACTCATTTCTACTTAAACACCCGTGAATTGACCAGCCCAAAGCACATCGAGAAACTAGTAACGAATTCTTTCTTAGTTCTTTAAACTCTTGGGTAACTATCAAACCAACATTATCCTGACCTAGCAACATTTGCGGAGCTTCATCGTACGGATGAATAAAAACTTTTGTTTCTTTCTCACAATATTGAGACAATTTATAATCCACACTTTGTATAGGAAGTGCAAGGTCATCGACTACAAGTAGATTTTTTAAATTAAAAATCTTTGAATCATGCTTTAATTGACAATTAATACGCTCTGTGGAAAATGTAACGTTATCGTCACCACCAATCCCCTTTAAAACTGCATTTATACGTGAAGTTTTTAAATTAAGCTTTCTTACAATCTTCGAGTTAATTAATGAAACCATGGAACCTTCATCTAATAAGGCATGAATCAAAACCGAAGATTGATTATTCAATAAAAGAACGGGTACTGATTTTAATAAAACTCTTGAATGTAGTCATGACTGTTTGCTAACTGACAAAGCGTCAGGCTCAGAATCTTTTAGGTTCAAAACTTCTGTTTTAGTCTCAGTTTTGACATTGAAATTAGCATTATTCTTAAAAGGAGTATGTAGAAGTTCGTGATGCTTAATACCACATTTTCCACACGATCGCGCGGTGCACCTATCTCTCACATGACTCTTATCTAAACAATTAAAGCACAGCTTGTTTGTTTTTACAGTTTTCCAACGTTGAGAAATTGGAGATTTTGCGAAATCTCTACATTCAGTAATAAAATGGTTCTTGCGACCACAGTGAAAGCATTCTTTTTTTTCTGTACGACTCTTTTTTGCATCTTCTTCAACATTAAGGTTCAAAACTACTCTTTTGTTACCGTGAGACGTTCGAAAATTAGGTTCAGACAGTTTCGCAGTTGCTTCATTCAAATCTACAGCAATTATACCAGCTTTGATGTTTAATTCGGCTTCTTGAAAAACAAAGTCAGCTATTTTTTCTAAATCAGGTTTTGATGAGTTTTCATTAGCAGAAAATCTTACATAATTGTGTATCATTGAATTTGGCAACTTTTGATACAATTGATTTGCAAGCTCTGGACTAAAAAGATAACCTACATTTTTATCAATCGATTTTATCGCAATTACGGAATCTTTTAATTTTGTCGCAAAATCTACTAAGTTAACATTTGAATTTTTCAAGCTCGGGAGCTCTCGAATCTCTTTGATTATCTTTTCAAGAATCAGTTTTTTAATTCCAAACCGCATTTCTAGCGTCTTTAAAATTTGCTCTGTATTATTTCCGGCAATAAAGAAAATTTGAGTAGCTTCCTGAGCTTTGCCTCGCAGAGCTTCAGAAAGACGAACAAGATTTTCTGCATCTGAGTAATTTCCCAAAGAAGTCGAGATTTCAAAGGATTGCTTAAATCTTGACTATTCGAGCGGTTCTCCAGAAAAAATAGGCAATGATTTAGCTGATGTCATTCTATTTAAAAAAACCGAATTATAATTGCTCAAACTAGAATTTCGAATTTCTTTTAAGGTCTCTTTTATTGCGTCTGCTAAATCTTTTATAGAGTCTGCGTTTAAACGGTCAGAGTAAGTATTACAATTCGCGAGTCTATTATGAAAATTACTAGGATCGTATAAATTCTCAAGATTATTTTCAAATTCAAACTCATTTTCAAATGCAATTTCGGAATTCGAACCATTATTGGCAAAATTGTTTTCAAAACGATCTCCCATCATATCAAAATCATTTCCGAATTCATTACGGTTAGGAAAAGATGCAAAGGAAGCCGATGGTTGAGACGCATAATTCGGAAAAGGGTGCTCCTGATCTAAAGTTGGTTCAGTTTGATACGCGTGACCAGTCACTACTGGTAATTTTGACAAGGAAAACAGTGTACGCTTGTGTTTCGCTGTAGAACCCGTCGTTGAGGTCGTTGCACGGGGTGGTAGTGCGCGCTTGTGTGCCACTGCAGAACCCGTCACTGATGTTGCCGTAGAAGATGGTGATGTGCGTTTACGCGTCACTGCAGAGCCCTCCGCTGAAGTCATCTGAGAAGGTGGTGGTACGCGGTTACGCGCTGCTGCAGAGTTCGACGCTGAACTCTTTGCACGAGGAGGTGGTGGGCGTCTGTGTGCCGCTACAGAATCCACAGCTGAATTCATCGGAAGGGGTGATGGTGCGCGTCTACCCACCGATGCAGAACCCGCTGATGCAGAACCCGCCGTCAAAGTCATCGTAGAGGTTATAGTCGGGCGCGCAGTTACGCGTTTACGTGCTGCTGGGCTTTCAACTGCAAAAGTCACGGTTGATGAAGGTGGTGGGCGCCTCCGCGCTGGTGCGAAATTGACATTCTCAGAAATAAAATCAGGTGGTGCGCGTTTTCGCGCTGCCGCAAAGCCGAGTTCACCTGACGTCAAGGTCGATGAGAGGCCCTGTGATGCTGCGGTTGAAGGAGAGAGAGCCATCTCCTGCAATTCTCTGCCTCCTTCCTCCATTTCCTCCTCCGAGGACTCGCCAACATTTTGGAGCACAACCTGATCAGCTGCACCAGTCCCACCCTCGAACTCGTCAGCCAGCTCTTCGTCTGATACGGCATCGTCAGCCTCGTTAACCTCATCACCTTCAAGGACTTCGTTTCGAGGCTTTTCCTCCGTTAATGGACGGTCTTTGATATCTCGTTGTCCTCTCTTCATGTTGAGAATTACACGTTCGCGGGGTTTTTAACAAGAGGCCCTACATCGAGCGCTAAAAAATATAAAAACTTATTTCTAAAATAATGACGTATAACTGGTATTATATCTTTGATATTTATTAAACGAAAGTGAACGGTATAACGGAGGAAAATAGAAACGGTGTGAGAGGTTCGAGTCTTCAGAAAGAAGTGAAGAGAGAGTTGCTCTTGCTTGACAACACAGTCACTTTGTTGATTTCTCTGGTTACCAAGTTATTCGCTGCATAAAACAATTGCCACCATAGCCTCCCGTCCGCAAGAGAGCCATTACCCCCCTTGCCCCGGTGCTCCTTTCATTTTTGAACAGGAAAATGCGGCCCCGGACATTCCAAACGAAAGCCGTGCACGCGGCTTTTCGAATCGTCAACTTTACGATTCGCGGGCGCAGTTATACAAACAATCGATAACATATAGTATTTAAAAAACGAGCTACTTTCTCCTTCTCTTTCATTCTTACATTCTTTACACATATGTTAAAAAATATTTTATTAATTTTATTTTATCGTTATATCATTTAACTAAAAAAAGTAGGTTCAAGTTGTAGTTTGAAGTAATAGATAAAAAAGCCTTGCTCTTTAATACACATCATCAAGTATTGTAAAGTAATTCAATTCTACTTTTCTTACACGAAGATTTAAACAGCACTAGCGTCTTTCCACCTTAAATTTTTTATGTAAAATGGTTTATGTTAAATTCAATTTTGAGAAGAAATTGGATATTAACTTGTATACTATACATCGTGAAGAAATAATTTAGTATAAAAGGATCGTTTTATTTAATACAAAGAATTTACAAATAAACACATGTACTGATTTGTTTACCTGTTACATTGACTTTTTGATATCTTTCCATTTTTCTGAATCGGTTTTCAGCACGACAGGAATAATTACCGCTATCATTTTCCACTGGATATCTTATAATTAATTTTTGATCATTAAATACAAGGCTCAATCGATCTTCCGAAAGATTCAAAAGTGCATCATCCTTGTGCCATGTAATGTTCGGTCTTGGCGATTCTCTGACAAAACAAAATAATTAAATAATATTTCGAGCATCTGTTGTTAATGCGATTGCACTGGTAGAATTCATGTTATGTCTAATGAAATAAGGCTCCTGCCACACTACAAGGATAAACATGATTTAACTGGAAGTTATCATAGTATAATTGTCAAGAAATGTCATTTGTTAATATAAAATAATTGTTTTTATTATTATTTAAATTTCAATCATTTTGACTGATATAATTTTTTCAAATATAACGTGTAAAGTTACGCCTTTAGATATTATTGAAAATTTAATTACATTTAAAATTGACATGGTAATTAAAGATCAAACGAACTTACCTGTAAGTGAACTTCAATCGAGAATATACGAAGAGCCTCGTTGGAAGAGATTACATGTAGTTACCCTTACTCGTCAGAGGTCACAACGTTTAGAGTCTACTTTTTTTTTTTTTTTTTTGGAGGAGATCCCGAGACCCCTGCTGTACCGCTGAGGAGTGTATCCTCTTCATATCTTTAGAGCTAAGTGATAAAATTGCGAAGAAATTAAGGGTTGGGAATAGGGAAAGTTCAGTAAGTCGAAATAATACGAGCGGCAATGAGCCAGAGATATGCTTGAAACAATAAAAAGGAACTTTTCTGGGGGGACCGTAATCTCTTCGAACGAAGCTCTTCGTATAATTTCGATCGAACTTCACTTACAGGTAAGTTCGTTTGATCTTCAATTATACTTCATTCGCCTCGTTCTCGAGATTACATGTAGATGTTTAGAGCGATGCAGGAGGCAATTTTATTCATAAGTAAAAGGAGACATATATATGTTTGAATGATCATTTATTTCCCTTTTATTGGGTCAAACTTATACCTAAGTACATTTATCAAGTCACAGTGAATACATGGCTGGCGGTAAACTTTACGGGTTCAGCCCGCCTCGCTTGACTTTACCACCTTCGAAAATACTCTGGAGTTAAACTCATATAAGTCAGGTGCGATAGGCCTATTGTTAAATTTTGCAAAGGTTTGGGATCCTTCCGCCCACCCTGCCGTTCTCCTTATAGTATCTAAGTTAACTCCTGCGTTCAAAGCCGCCGAGGATGCGGCATGACGTGTAGAGTGGTTCTTAAAAATAGAGGTATCCACCTCCCTCCTGGCTAAAGTCAACTTAATCCACCTACTTATTGTCTGGGATGTGGCCTGCCCATGAGGTTTCTTAGTCGTAATAAACAAAGTGCCAACACTGCCCCGCAGTTCTTTGGTTCTATCCAAGTATTGCATCAAAGTCGAGGCCACACAAAGACTAGGGTCCTCTTTAAACGTTGGGAGGACTAATAGTGGCTGATATCGGCCTGGCGCCGACGTATTGACTAGGTCACTTATCTTAATTTCTACTCCCCGTGAGGTTTCATATATATTTCTTGTTTTAATACTTGCCAACGTCTGAGCCCTGTGCGCTGTACCTAGTGCAAGGAGCGTGACCGTTTTATATGTTGCCTCTTCGAGGCTTAGCTTGTGCAACGGATGGAGGGGTCTTAAGTACTCCAGAACTAGCGACACATCCCACGTTTGCGCGTACTTCCGTGTAACTGGCTGCAGCTTGAAAATTCCTTTCAGAAATCTTGATACTAGGGGGTCTTCTCCAAGATTACCAATCGAGATAAGCGATAATGCCGATCTCATTGTGTTTAGGGAGGCGTAGGACGCTCCCCCTACAAACTGGGCTGATAGGAACTTTAACAAACTGAGCCTATCGGGGGCGCCGAAAACCATACCCTCCGAGGCATAGAAAATAAACCATCTCTTCAGGGCTGATCTATACTGCTTCATGGTGGATGGGGCCAGAGATGCCAGCAGCACTTCCAGTGCTTCCTGCGGTGCCCCCTTCCTTAGAAAGGCCTCCCTGACACTTTGCCAGCAATTAAACGGAGGCGGCTGGCATGTGGGTGAGGCTTGTTCCTAAAAGGGGAAATTAGTAAGTTAGGAGCTGGTCCCAGAAGAACTTGCTTAGAGATAAGCAGTTCAAGAAAAAGGGAGAACCATGGCTGGCTCGGCCAGTGGGGTACCACCACGATTCCTGTAGCCTTCTCCCGTCTAATCTTGGCGAGTACTTTAGTGATTAGGCTAAACGGGGGAAAGCAATAAAAATCGAGATCTGCCCAATTCACTGTAAAGGCGTCGATCTGGAGAGCTCTTGGATCGGGCTTCCAAGAGAAGAAGGCTTCACATTTTGCGTTCTCCGAACTGGCAAAAAGGTCCACCCATGGAGCGCCCAAGGATCTTTTAATGTGCCCAAACGCATCGGAATGCAACTCTCACTCGGTGTCCTCGTTTGCTATCCTAGACAGACCGTCTGCTACGCAATTCTCCGCGGAGGGGATATAAAATGCGAGTAGGAACAGCCTTCTTTCCTCAGCCCAATTCCAGATCTCTCTAGAGAGACTGTTATAGTGGGGATATCGCACGCCACCCATTTTGTTCACGTAGGCGATCGCCGTCGTATTATCGACCCTTAATAGAATTTGACAGTCGGATAAGTCGCTGGCGAGACACTCCAGCACCAGCTTAACCGCGAAAAGTTTCTTGAGGTTAATGTGCCATAGCCTTTGCACCGCGTCCCAGTGGCCATATACTTCACGCACGCCGTCGGTCGCGCCCCACCCGGTATCCGAGGCGTCTGTAAACAACGTTATGGCAAAATCCAAGGTCTTAAATGGGTTAGAAGCAGCCGGGAGGTTGCGCAATCACCACTCTAAGTCTGCACGAACTTCTCTCGTGATGGGCATAGATTTTTCGTAATTGAAACCACCCCTAAATAATGCCAAGGTATTTTCCCTTTCAAGAGTTTTAGTATGCACGAAACAAAACTCCACGGCCGGTGCTGCCGCAATCAAGTTTCCTAACACCTTGGTGAGCTCCATAATTTTACACGAGTTTCTCCCAAGCAGCGCTTTCACGAGATTAGTTAGTTTTATTTTCTTTTCTTTCGGCAGCTCTAGTTTGTAATGGACCGAATCAATGATCATACCCAAAAAGGTGCGTCTCGTAGACGGGACTAGGCGGCATTTTCCCCAACTGATTAGTGAACCCAATTCGGTCAAAAGCGACACCGTGGTCCTCGCGTTCTCCGCGCATCTATCCGCGTTAGAGGCGATACAGAGACAATCATCTAAATAGAGAACCGATAAATAACCGTCTTCTCTCAACTGGCTCACCACCGGCTTTAATAGCTTTGTGAAGATATACGGGGCTATGCTAAGACCAAACGGTAAGCACGTAAAGCGAAACAGTTGTCCTTTCCAAATAAAACTTAGAAATTTCCGACTCTGTTCATGTATAGCCACCGAGAAGTAGGCATCTTCTAGGTTAATCTTGCACATAAACGAGTCTTTAGACACCAGGGCGCAATCTGTGCGAATATCTTCAAGCTCGAAGTGGGGGGACATTATAAATTTGTTAAAACCTTTTGAGGTTAAGTACAAACCGATGAGACCCGTTTGGTTTGGGGACCAAGAAATAGCTGGAGATGAAGTGCCCCTCCCAGTTAGCGCACGACTCTATGGTTCCCTTATCAATCAAGGAGGCAATGGCCTTCTGCACCTGTTGCTCCTCCTTGACCGAGGGAAAATGAAGAATCGGTGGGGCACCTTGCTTCAATGGAGCAATCAATCGAATCTTTGCCCCCGATATACATTCTAGAATGAAAGGATCTGATGAGATATTCTCCCATTCTGCCCTAAAATTACATAGGCGACCCGCCGATTTACGTACATTCTCTATTTCTGTTGATTGTAATTCGATCCCCTGCCGCGGCCCTGATACTGCGCCTCCTGGTTGAACGGCTGGTTTCGTGGAGTGGATTGTAAACTCAGGCGCGACTTGAACCTATTCTGGTATGAGCCCTGTTGACGACCTGCAGGCGGGGCGAAACGCTTTCCCTGCATGCTGCTCGAGTTTAAATTATCGCGCGTCGTGAGGGGCTGATGGGAGGTTTGTACAGCTGGCTTTATGAGGGCTTTGGCGACCCTCTCCATAGTTTGCGCGTTTTTGACTTTTTTACTGAGGTTAGAACCAAAAATCAGACCATTTGGTTTGGTGTCCTCGAGAAGGGCCCTCGTATCTTTGTCCACACCTGCTAGTATAAAGGCCTTGCGCGCCTTAACCTGGCTGTTCATCAGCTCCGCCAGGATCCTGCCCGCATCATGCAATTTTTTAGTGCCGGCCAATCCGTCGATGTCCTCCTTTTCTTCGACGAAATCCGATAACACCGATCCTATAGCACTCAATGCCGCTGCCGCTAGCCTCTGCCTCTTAACCATCGAGGCGTCCCTTGTCTTCGCATGCGATTGCAGCTTGACTAAAATCTCGGGGTTGACAGCCGACACGGGAAAATCCGGTGGACTACCATAGTCCGCGATCAAGCTCTCCCTTACCCCTTTGTCTATTCCATTCTCAAAAATATACCGCCATCTGGATCCAACATCCGCATTGATGCGCGCGGAGGAAACCTTTGAGCCAAAAGGTTCCTTGCCCAATATTTCCAAGATCGAGTGGTCTAACGGGATCTTTTTAGGACTCGGCTCATTTTCCTTTTGCTCTATAGCCCCGTCTGCTGCAACAGAGAGCAGCGACTATTAGGAGATTATATGGTGTGTGAGAGGGAAGTGGGGAAGGAGGGGGGATCAGATGTTAGATACTTAAACGTTGCGAGCATGCCTTTACGAGATCGCTAATCATACGAGATGTCCATGTAGCGCGTGCAATGAGAAATATTAGACTGTAGAGAAAAAATGTGCGTCGTACGAGTGCCATAGGATGAGAGAAACCGTCTCTCCCCTTGAGTTGCGAGCTTAAACAAGCCTCGATATATATAGGTCCCATTTTCAAATTCGATTGTGAATTTCCGGTGCATGGCTAGCAGAAAAAACTGCCGCTAAGCCACGAGGCATTGCCCAACACGTCATACGAGCGTGTGAGCGGGAAAAACAAATACAAACTCTTGTCTGGCATACATGCGAAGCAGGTAGCCTGTACCTCCAAGGAGGCTATGAGCGCAAAAGGTGCGAGAGAAATGGAGTATTGTCTCTGCAAACCAAAAATTGTATACTATATCTCCGAGAAGAAATAATATGAATAAAGCGTCGCGTGACCTACTACCATTCCTCCCAGCAAGTGGCACCACGTCTTACGAGCGAAGCGCACGGGAAGAAAGCTAAGTACGCATTTTATGTAGGTATTCTGGTTTATGGAGACCAAAATAGCGTCATGCGAGCGTGGGAAGTGCGAAGGGAGAGAAGATACCATATTCCTAGGCACAGCCAAGCACCACGTCCTACGAGCGCATGCGCGAGGCAAGAGACTACCTCATTCGCGCCCCTAAGGCAAAAACAAAGCAACGTACGTCCTACGAGCGTATCTTGCGTCCTGGCAAGCCCACAACACACACTGGGGTGCCTGATTAACAACACCATACATCCTTACCTATAAAGAGAGAGAAAAGATTTAGGGTACTGACCTTTACCGACCCCATCTCCAGGGGTGACGTCTGAGTCCTCACTATCATAATCCTTGGCGAAAAACTCGTCCTCCCCCCCACTGGAGATGTCATCCTCGTGCTCGTGGCCCTTCAGGTATTCTAGCTGTTCCCCGAGAAGCTACATCTGTTTCCGGATTGCTTCGGTGTCCATCTCATCACCTTTCCTCTTGCTCATATTCCTAACACACGATGTATATCGTTAGCGGGACAAAGGAATATAGACTGCTAATAAAACGTGCGACCTCTTAGGCACAACGGAAGAATATGTAGACTGGTCGAAAATCTGTTCAACCTAAAAGTTGGTATCCAAAGGGTCATTTTGGATATTATATGCAATCGAACTCGTAGATTACGGGAAAAATAGTAAAAAACGTAGATTCTTAGTCAAACTATGTAAAATAGCGGCTAAAAGTTTATTTTGCAAATTTCGCGTAAATGGTAAGAGATAGGATGTAAATAAAAATACCAGCGTGTAGAGCGGAAAATTCTCTATCGATTTGGTCTTTCACTTTTTTTTTGACCAGCGCAAAATTTCGAGATAAAAAATTCTGAAAGTATTTTGGCACGTATACCTATGAGAGTGAGTGAGACAGAGAGATCTCAGACAAGCAGAAGAATTAGTCGGTAAGTCGTCTGCTGCTCACAATACAATACTATATCTATAACACAGCTATAGCTATAGCTATAGCTATATATAAAAGCCGTTAAGGACTTAATAAAGCTTATTTCAAAATCAATCAATATCTACACATTTAGCTATAAAAGCCTTTAAGGGGATATCAGGTGTCATAAAATAATGTTTGCAAGTTGAAGATGGAAGTATAAAGTACATTGGATAAATTCGAAGTTACAGTTTATGTGAGTACGTAAACGTATATGAAATATACAGCTACATAAGTAGCCACAGCAATAAAATATGATTTGCTGCAAAAAAAAGTATGAACGTTTTAAAATTATTATCCATCATTACAACTCTCCCACGTAAGCCCATAAAGGATACATTATCTTATCAGCAAGAGTATTTTGGGCTAGGATTTTAAATTTTATTTTCTATAACTACTGTTCATATTTTCATTGTTATTTGTTATTACGATTTATCATTACACTGTTTATTACATTACACAATTTATCATTACATTGTTACAACTATGTGTTATTTATGGTGTTAATATATACCTTAAATTGCATTCAGTAATATATTGGTCTACAAATTTACTGATAAGATTGATGTGTATTATAGAAATATAATGGATACGACAGACTCGACTGAAATATGCTTGTTATGCGACAAGCCTGTCTCACCTGAAGATAATCAGCGAGTAATTAGGATAAAGCAAATTAACAGCTTCATCCAGAAGAGCAAGGCCAGACAAGAGGACGATTGGAAAAAATGGGAAGGTAAATAATTATTTGTTGTTTTAGAATTCAAATGCAATGGCTGTTGCATGTTCTATGCATTAATGATATTTCATACATTACATCTAATAGGCATACGAGTATTTGTAACTGTATTTTAGTAGTTAAAATATCTATTAATTGTTTATGTTCAAGACTGATTGTCTAAAGATTTTAAAAGTGGCTTATAAATGTTATTTCTATACGAAAAACTTCGATGACTGTTCACGAAAACTGTCGATTGGCTTATGGGAGAAAACGTGACGTACCACCGTCAAAAAAGAGAAAAGTGCTCAAGGATAACCCAGCAACATTGAAAGACTCGAGTCTTGACGACTCTGAGATTGCTCCGAGTACGTCCTCCGATGTATTTGAGCAGGCTGACCAAGTCGTGTAAGAACAACTCTTCAATTTCAAGGATAACTGCTTCATTTGTGCTCAACCGATTTATAGGCAGAAAGATGAAGTGCACGCGGTCACGGAAGACTGTCTTAGGTATTACTGTTCTGTAAGAGGCCAGAGTGATCTGGAAGAAGACAGGATCATCCTGGTGCGTTTGTGTAAGCGTGATGCCAATGAAGAGTGCATCTACCACGGTAGGTGCAAACATAAATTCTTGTCGTCCCAGATACGAACCAGTCTTCAGAAAAATCGGCAAGACTCACAAAAAATTGATGAGATTGTAGAAAGAGTATGCCAATACATTGAAACAAGTGGCCGCTTCCATTTTCCAATGGAGGAGATAAACTTCATTATCGGCGACGAAACAATTTCCAACTCTATCTTTTTCGATCGCGTGAAAAAACGCTTTGGAAAGAATATAGATATTTTGCGGTGAGCAGGCAGAACACCTGTACTATTTTATAAATTGTCTGATGAGAAAGACGTTTTCCGTAGATGGTTTTTGGAAAGCGGCAACATCACTGAATTCGAAAAAAAATTAATATTAACCACTGCAGCTGACATTCTTAAGCAAGACTTCGTACAAACAGACTCATACCGTGACCAGTATCCACCACCTGCTACTTTCTTAGAAAACATTGACTCAGACATTCCACGATTCACTACAGAATTTGTAGAATCTCTGTTTCCAGGTACAAAAAGGGGGAATGTCAGGAATGTCCCCAGACTACAAATGATATGTCATTCTCTGCTCACGTTGGCGCAACCTTCATTTTTTTCTAGACTGCAATTGTCTCTGGGAGTATATATTCTGCGTAAGACGGGTAAACGACAAGTAGTTAATTTGTTATACAAGTTGGGAGTTTGTGCCTCCTACGACGCAGTACAGCTATTCGAATCTTCTGCTGTGTTAGATCCTCCAAAGAAGATAGTGACTGAGGGGGCTTTTGTGCAATTTGTCTTTGACAACACAGACCACAACATTGACACTCTGGATGGAAAAGAGACATTCCACTGCCTTGGAGGCATAGCCATTTATACCCCAGAGCATGCATTACGATTTGAGGGTGGTTCCAAAAAATTAAAAAAAAATCCGAAGGCCGTGGAGGTCTCATCAGAACACCAGATACCCATCGTACCCTTTGGGAGTTTTGGCTCAACTATTCTGAGTAACTTCGTATTTCGTTCGACAAAAGCGATGAAATTCGATCGGCCGCCCATCCTGTCACCTACCTACGGTGCGTATCTCTGGAGTAGAAGTTTTCGAGTACCAGGTGTGTCCAGCTGGAAAGGCTTTATGCAGTATTTGTCAAGCGATGTTCAGTACGAAATGTCAGCAGTATTATGCCAGCCATTCATTACCTTGCCACCTTCTGACTTTACGACCATAAATACAGCTCTGCACTTTGCAGTAGATGAATGCCGTAAAATAAATCAGCATACGTGCTTTGTCACGTTCGATCAGCCGCTTTACTACAAAGCGCGTTGTATTGTTGATGATAGAAGTGATGACAAATTGAAAAATGTTCAGGTTCGCCTTGGAGGCTTCCACTTACTCATGTCCTTCTTGGGTTCTATCGGCATCACTATGGACGGTTCAGGCTTGGAAGAATTGTGGTCGGAAATATACGCTCCGAACTCTGTCAAACAGATGATGTCCGGTCATGCCTTTGCACGAGCCTTGAGAGCGCACATTCTGAGTTTTACGGCAATTGGTATCCACATTTGCAATATGATTGATACGACGCAGACAGCAAAAGATTATTTGTTCAATTTGTTGGAAGGTATTTGGAATACTTCGGTGGAAGCCAATTCCTGTGATGATTCATGGGCGCCTCCCGATCTCAATCGTAATTTAATTGAAGAATCTCAAGTCACAATAACAGCGTGCAATAATGATGAGACTCTGAACCGGTTGACAAGTTCGCTGATTAATAAAATGCAAGACCTAGAGAAGAGAGGCCCTACCGCTAAGTTGTGGTTGCAGTTTTTTAAAAGTGTTACAATCGCGTTACAGTTTGTTGAAGCTGAGCGTCTGGGCAATTTCAAGCTGCATCTTCAAAGTCTTCGAGAAATGCTGCCTCTGTTTCACGCAACAGGGCATTTTGCCTACGCAAAAAGTGGACAAATATATTTACAGGATTCTGAAGAGCTGGAGGAAAAAATGCCTGACGTTGAATTTGAAGCTTATGCCCATCGTGGTTACTTCACAATGCGTAGATCTGAGAAGCCGTGGTCAGGAGTGTGGTCCGATATGGCTATAGAGACGACGTTAAACCGATTTTTTGGTATCGATTTGACCCACGGCCGAGGTGTAACGCCCAGCGTGTTAACTCGTTTTTTTGCCTCCATGCCCTCAGCATTTTCAATTATGGAGAGTCTAGAGGAGTACTGTGGAGTCCGTACTGCATCCAGCGAGCAGCATGTAGATTTGAATAAAAGCAGACGAGTTCGAGATTTAGTTGACATTAATAAGCTGCTATCGTGGCTCGATGCCCACCAACCTTTTGCTGAATGTTCAGATTTAAAATCTCTTAGTACTGGACTTATTGCAGATAAAACTATCACCTGTCATTTGGCGTTTGAAAAGGGAGAGCTTAGCATGGAGACGATGATCGGCAAGACAATTAAGCAGGTGGCCCTATCCCGAACGTTAAACATCAAACCGTTGTCTGCCATGAAAAACTCTGTACACTTAAACGACTTACAATTATTCGCAGTAGACACGAATTTGCTTTTTCAACGACTACTGGCCTCTGTTGATCTAAATGATGTTGATACGACTAGAAAAGCTTTTTCTTATGAGTTATCTCCTTTTCCACTTAGTTTATTCGATGATGATGGGCTCATGCGAAAGTGCACAAAGTCTGATTTGTATAAAGTCATGATCCCTGAAACATATGCTCCATCTCCCTCAGAATTCCAATACGTTGTTGATGGTGGATTTCTCCTACGTCAAGTAGTGTGGCCGCACAGCGCTGACTACAAAACGGTTTTTACAACATACTTAAATTACATTGTTAAAAACTACCACAGTGACTGCGTGGTCGTTTTTGATGGATATTGTCTGGAAAATATTGGCACAAAGTCTTATGAAAGGTTGTATTATACGTATTTTCGTACGACGTAGTATAAAATATTTTTTATATTTATTTATTTTTATTGTTTTTTAGATATCGACGCAAAGAAAAAATTTCTGCGGCTATAGAGATCAACGAGTCCGCTCTTGTTGCGATGAGTCAACAGAAATTTCTGGCAAACATCATGAACAAGTATAATTTTGTTGCTCATTTAACTAAGTTTTTGAATGATAACAACGTCGAGACGAAGGTTGCGGTTGAGGACGCCGACGTACTAGTTGTACAAACGGCACAAGACTTGGCGATCTTAGGAAAAAAACCTGTGGCAGTCGTCGGAAATGATATCGACTTACTTGTTCTTCTGATCGCCTTGATACCTCCAAATGCCAACGCACACTTTTATAAAGTTGTCCCAGGCACGAAAAGTCGAGTATTCTATTCCGTAGCTGACAATAATCATTTGAAGCCTTTCGTATTGTTTGCTCATGCATTCAGCGGTTCCGATACCACAAGTGCTATTTTTAATTAGGGGAAAAAAAAAATTATCTCTATTTTTGAAAAAAATAAAACGTTAATTGAAAGCACCGCTATTTTTTGTAAAAAGTTTGAAGATTTCGTTGAGGAACAAATGGAAACAGACTTTCAGTTATGTGAAGACGTAGTCAGGGAAAAATTTGTACAATTACTACTAAGAGAGGCAGAGAAAGTAATTTGTTACCTGTATGAGACGCAATACGAATATGATTGTAATGTTTCTGAATTACGATACAGGCTGTTTTGCAAATCGACCACCGCCTCTAAAAAACAATTATCGTTAGCGGTGCTTCCTCCAACAAGAGATGCTCTAAAAGAACACGCTAAACGTGTATACCTACAAGTCCAGGCGTGGCTAGGAAATACAATTGAGCCCACACATTGGGGGTGGAGAAAGACAAAGACCATTTTATTTCCGATAATAATCACACAAACGCCAGCTCCTAATGACGTTTTGCGACAGGTATGCAATGATATATCATTAGTGTTTAGTCAAAATAAAGGCAAATTCTTGGTCACGTAAGTTAGTTAAATATTAAATTTTCTTCCTCACAGATTTTCTGCTCCTGTCGTAAAAATTGTCAAACAAAACAATGCACGTGCAAAAAAGCAGGTTTGATGTGTAGACGTATGTGTAAAAATTGCAACGGAGACAATTGTGAAAATGGTTCCACCACGATACCAGTAATTGATTAAGACTCTTTCGATGATGTGATTAATGACGTTGTCGACATGCAAGAGGAAACGACGGAAGAAGGTCATGTGGAGTACGATACTCAGTCCTCCCTCAATATGTATACTCCAGATAGTAGCATTTATGATTTTTGCGAATAAATAAATTTTGTTTACTATCAATTTAATATTTATTTTTGATCGTATGCTTCACAATACGTTGTTCTCTATTTCTTTTCATTGGAAAATGTACAGACATTACCATGAACAAATTAATGCAATTCGGTCGAAAAAAAAAAAATTCAAGACTATGTCATTCAAAAATCATTTCTCAGAGACTTTTTTATTTAAACATTATCAGTTTTTTTTGAGGACTTTGAAATTGTGTCGCAATTCAAATATAAAAAGCCGATCCATCGTATGTTCAACTGTTCGCCCCTCTCTTGCCCCTCCGCACAGCTATGCAATGCATGTAAGCTACATAACATATTTTCTACAACGAAATAAAATTTTAAAACCAATAAAATAAGAAAAATAAGATTTTAATTTGGAAAAAAATGTTACTGGAGACTATGTTTATTCGCTAGGAAATCGTAGATAATGTATAAAAAACATCATGTCTGGAGAACAAATTTTTTTTCCCCGTATTAATGTTATTGGGACTTAGAAAATTTTCGGGCCAAAAGCTGAAGTGGATATTTCAGCCGGAAGGCGATCGAGTGCGTCCGCAGCTACTAGAGCTACATATATATAGCACCGGCTCTCTCCTCTCTCTTCGTGCTTGCAATCGTCTGCTAGTGTGATCGCTCACTCTGTCTCACTCACTCTCATAGGTATACGTGCCAAAATACTTTCAGAATTTTTTATCTCGAAATTTTGCGCTGGTCAAAAAAAAAGTGAAAGACCAAATCGATAGAGAATTTTCCGCTCTACACGCTGGTATTTTTATTTACATCCTATCTCTTACCATTTACGCGAAATTTGCAAAATAAACTTTTAGCCGCTATTTTACATAGTTTGACTAAGAATCTACGTTTTTTACTATTTTTCCCGTAATCTACGAGTTCGATTGCATATAATATCAAAAATGACCCTTTGGATATCAACTTTTAGGTTGAACAGATTTTCGACTGGTCTAANAAAATGACCCTTTGGATATCAACTTTTAGGTTGAACAGATTTTCGACCAGTCTATATGAAGAGGATACACCACTCATCGGTACAGCAGGGGTCTCGGGATCCCCTCCAAAAAAAAAAAAGTAGACTCTAAACGTTGTGACCTCTGGCGGGCGTAAGGGTAACTACATATTGTAATCTCGAGAACGAGGCGAATAAAGTATAACTAATAATTTTGGTTGACTTTGTATCAGACATTACACTGCAGTGATAGTCTTTCTCATCTGATTGACTCATGTTATAGATCACAAGTTATTTACGAATAGTAAATTTAGTCCTCTTTGAAGTAACAGGCTTTTTTGCTGAAATCCAAATAAAATAGAATTAATTTTATGATCAAACAAAACATTTTGCAGAAATTCAATTTTGTAAAGAGAAAGTAATTTGAAACTTACCAGAATTAGTTATCTCTTGGAAGTGGTCATCTAACCAAGTTACAGATAGATGGTCATGTTTAACTGCAGCACAGATAAGAGTAATATTTTCACCATTGTATGCTTCTTCTGGACCTACGTCCCATTCCTACTCTGTTTACCCTTAAAATGTGAGATTAGTTTTAACTTGACATTAATTCTCTTTTTTTAATTTTTCTATGCACTAACACATATGTATATATATATATGTGTGTGTGTGTGTGTGTGTGCGTGTGTGTGTGTGTGTGTGTGTGTGTGTGTGTGTGTACATGAATCGTATGTTTCCGGTATTTTTTTAGCATCTAATGTTAGTTTCTGGTATATTTTTTCGTTTCTGGTATGTACCAGAAAATTAATAGATGCATTGGTATTTTCTAGTACATACCAGAAAAAAAAAATGATTTTTCAGTATGGTTTTTGCGATTCTTTTATATACTAGAAAATAATATTAAAGTTTCTAGTATGTACCAGAAAGTAAATTTTGATTTTCTAGTATGGAAAACGAAAGCTGACAGTTAACTATTCGGCAATCATGGCTGACAGATTAAACAGTATTACTCTAAGTCGAGTAGATGATTTAACTAAAGTGCTTGTTTTAGATCCATATATTAACGGAAAAACAAGAAAATTTAGTATTGTAGATATAGAAAAGAGTGAATTAGAGGCAATAAATATAATATTCAAGAGTTTCTTGATTCACCCATGCATAAAAAAATTTGCAGACATGCTGACAACTTTTGCCTTAAAACATAGATTTACGTATCTTCACAGTGTACCGAGTTCTAAATTTTTATCTGCCCACTTAAAGTTATACTTAAAGTTCTTACTCCCTAGTTCTATTGTGACAGTAAAACCATGTTTAAGATATACGATGGATGGTGGCAGAGGTGTGACCGTTATTGCAAAGGAAAATATAAAAAAAATACAACTATACTAGATATTTTAGGAAAGTACCTACCTATGAAGCCCTATGAAGAGGAATTTTTTACTTGACAGAAAAATGATTTTTCTGTGCTATCAAGTGATCAAAATAAAAAATCGATGCTGATGTTGGGGCCTGTAGCTTTTATTAACCATGATTGCAATCCAAACTGTGATTATAAGCCATTGAGTAAATCAATAATTACAGTTCAAACTATAAAAGATATACAAAAAAATCAGGAAATCTTTGTTTTGTATGGTCAAGAGTACTTTGGACCAAATAACATTGGCTGTCAATGTGATACGTGTAGCAAAAACAAGTGCAACGATAATTTTCAAGGTATATAGATATTATTTCCAAAAATTCCTCAAATATATTTGTCAATTATTTAAAAAATAACCATTTAAGCTCACATAATTCTTCAAAATGTTAATAATGTGCGCAACCAAAATATAAATTCTTATGATTTCTAAGCCCTACGGTTAAATGTAAAGTGATATTAAAAGTAAAAAAAAAAATATTAAACTGCTATACTATTAAAAAAGAATAAAATTTACTAATAAACATAAAACTTTTACCCCTGCAGGAATGTCAGATACGAGTTCTACAGCTAAAAATGATATTTGTTCGAACGCAAAGGAACCTAATAAATCCAAACAAAATTCGATGAACAAAAGTGTTATGAAATATCTGCCAGTCTTATATGCTCCACATAATAGAAGTTCTACATTGGGTGACACTAAAAATTCAGAAATAGAAAAAAAAGCAGAATACCTTAAGCCCCAATCAAATTCGAATACTATCATCAAACAGTGATAACGTAAGTACAACTTTTTGAATGCCTTGTTTTAATGATCTTGAATAATTATAACTTATTCTATGATTGTTCGCTGAAAGAGATGTAGTGAAAATAAGTTTTACATTCCATTAAAATGCGTAACTCACATAACACTGTAAATTTCTGAAACTTATCTCAATATTTCATTTAACACTTTAAAAAAATTATCGATATGCTTTCGAACGTTTCTAAAACATTTCACGATACTAAAACTATATACATCTTATCTTAGAAAAACTCCTCTAATCATTACTCAACTTAATATTATTTTAATTAATTAATCAATCATATGCTCATGCAAAGATTTTGATATTGAATAGTAAAACATTTTTAATTTCTTAAAAAATAGATTAATCGTGATTTTATAGTTAATAGTTGTTATAAGATTAGAAATTGTATGCTGCATAAGGAAAAAAATGTTTTAACAAATACATAAGTTTTGTATATTTAGCTATAAAAAATATATGTCCTCCTATGACCTACATTTAAACTAGCACACTTTCCGATTAAAAAAAAAAATTTTATTTGTTATTAAATCCATGATATTTTGACGCCATAAGGTATTATTAATACTGTGCTCTACATTGTGTAAAAAATTTTAATGGAAAAGCTATTAAAAATAATTTTATAGAATATGGACATAAAAATATGCTTATATTAAGATTCTCCAGTTTCTTTATGACCAACTTTTCCAGGCTCTTACGTAAGCTACATGTCAATATAGTCAAACCATGCATGGAGTAAATAGGAAAATTTATCTTTAAGCCTTACTAAGATAAAATTTATTAACTTTTAAATCAAGTTAACTAAATAACCTTATATTTATTGTTGACTATAATATTATTGAAGCTTATCCCTTATACGCACTGATTAGCAATATCCTTGCATGTAAGCGACCTACTTTCACAACATGATTAATTTTCCATTATTTAAGCTTTGAAATTAAAATAAATACGTTTTACAGCAATTTCTTTTCTAGTATTGAACTCTTAATTATTCTTTTAAGTAAGGTTATTTTTTCATTTGGTTTTTTTTATTTCTTTCAAATCAATAACTTTTATTAACGATTGACATCTCACTACCTTGAGCTAATCGAACCACTTTAATATTATAATATTTAGTTTTGATTTAGTATGGTCATTATGACTTCCGTAACGGTTGAATTGTTTCTTTATTAGTATTTCTTCAATTAATTAGATCTATCATTCTCTGTAATTTTTTTGCTCTCTTTCTCTAAGAATAAAAAACCCAACTTTACTTCTACTTATATCCCATTTTTCCTTTCCTACTTTTTAATCTGATTTTAAAGAATGACTTTGTCTTTCATTCCCCCTATCACGTTAAAGTATGTTTAAGGTTAAGTGTACATATAGAACTTAACAGACTTTACCAAATACTTTTTTTTAAATTGTAAGTATTATTTCTCAAACTCTTACAATCTGCGCTCACATCATTTACAATATCAAAAAGAACTGTTTTGGCTATCACTTAAAACTTCCACTGTACGTTTTTAATATGTTTTAATACACTTTTCCATGTGATTCAAAAATTTATTAGATGTAAAAATGTAATTAGAAGTATAATCTCTTATAAGGCTATTATATTATGCTACTTCTTATAAGCTTTAAATAATGTATTAACATATTTCATTAAGAATTATAATTAACTATTACAGCAACTAAGTGCTTTTACATTTAATTGTCTGAAATCTTAGTTGTATTTAAAGTTATTTAGAACATTACTGGTGTTTGTTGGTTTTAACGGTTACTCTTTGTGAAGTTTTCCCCTCGTGTTGTGCACAAACACACAAATGTCTTGTTTGCGTCTACCATATTACAATTTTTTCCCTCATACTCATTTAACAAAAGCATAAAGCTTCATTACATTTTCTTAAATTTTTCTTAATCCATACTTTTAATTATTATTATGTTATTTGATATTTTTGGAGCGAAGCTTCTTATGTTGGGCCCTTACTTGACGTAAGTAGAAAAAAGCGTTACACTCCTTCTTGCCCTCTCCGTTTCTATTCGTCCCTCCACCACTGCATGATCTCACGGCAATAAGAGTATAGTACAAGCGTAATACGGTATAGGTAGCAGGTGCACGTGCTCTCTCTTCCTCAATCAATCTATGTATCTCTCTCTCTCTCTCTCTCTCTCTCTTGTTTTCTCCCTCTGATCTCTCTCTTTCTCTCCGATCTTTCTCTCTCTGTCCATTCCCTCTCTCTCTCTCTCTCTCTCTCTCTCTCTCTCTCTCTCTCTTGGTCATCTATACATATGTGAAACGAAAATTGATATGTACTGTATTTATGCAGTGTTTAGTAAAATTTAAAAAAATTGATGTAAACGTGGCATTACTCAATGGTACAAAGATTTAAAAGTAAAATTGAACAAGAAATTTTCTCGCAACGTTTGAAAAATTGTATCAGCCAGAGTAAAATAAAAAAGTAAGGTAAAACTAATATTACCGAGACACCGAAAAAAGTTTTACCTAAAGCGGAATAGCAAAACAAAGTATTGATTATTAATATACAACTAATAACTCCTACAAAGCGAACATTTTTTTATAACACAGTCAGTACCAGCTATGTATGAAACTCGAAAGTTTTTAAAAGTAATATTGCTATATCTTGAGAAATATAGATTTATTCCCGCGTAACTTTTTTTGACTGCCATACCTTAAGGCTTAGGCAAATTACATATATGGTAAGAAGAACACTAAAAAAATTGTAAAAATCTCAAATTATGCGATGCAATGTGATGTGTCAGACCATCTGTCATTCCAATCACGCGAATTTGTATCCATCAAATGCCTCGGTATTAATTCTTACATGCCTAGAGATGATATATTTAGTTTCTAAGTAGAGTTGAATTTAAAAAACGATAACATAACCTGTACAAGAAAAAATTACAACGTATTTCAAATGTATACGATCGTCCCAGTTTAGAAACCAACAAAATAATAGAATGAGTCGATATCCCACTTTAGGACGATTAGCTTTTTATCTTTCAATATTATTTATGTAAACTTTAAGTGATATAGTGAGAAATTCTCTTTTTTAATAAATATCCGAAAACAAGAGTTACTGCACTCAGAAAAACTTTGCTCGAAAATATGATTTTATTTTCTTTAATCCATAAGGTATTATTAATACTGTGCTCTACATTGTGTAAAAAATTTTAATGGAAAAGCTATTAAAAATAATTTTATAGAATATGGACATAAAAATATGCTTATATTAAGATTCTCCAGTTTCTTTATGACCAACTTTTCCAGGCTCTTACGTAAGCTACATGTCAATATAGTCAAACCATGCATGGAGTAAATAGGAAAATTTATCTTTAAGCCTTACTAAGATAAAATTTATTAACTTTTAAATCAAGTTAACTAAATAACCTTATATTTATTGTTGACTATAATATTATTGAAGCTTATCCCTTATACGCACTGATTAGCAATATCCTTGCATGTAAGCGACCTACTTTCACAACATGATTAATTTTCCATTATTTAAGCTTTGAAATTAAAATAAATACGTTTTACAGCAATTTCTTTTCTAGTATTGAACTCTTAATTATTCTTTTAAGTAAGGTTATTTTTTCATTTGGTTTTTTTTATTTCTTTCAAATCAATAACTTTTATTAACGATTGACATCTCACTACCTTGAGCTAATCGAACCACTTTAATATTATAATATTTAGTTTTGATTTAGTATGGTCATTATGACTTCCGTAACGGTTGAATTGTTTCTTTATTAGTATTTCTTCAATTAATTAGATCTATCATTCTCTGTAATTTTTTTGCTCTCTTTCTCTAAGAATAAAAAACCCAACTTTACTTCTACTTATATCCCATTTTTCCTTTCCTACTTTTTAATCTGATTTTAAAGAATGACTTTGTCTTTCATTCCCCCTATCACGTTAAAGTATGTTTAAGGTTAAGTGTACATATAGAACTTAACAGACTTTACCAAATACTTTTTTTTAAATTGTAAGTATTATTTCNAAAAAATATTTTTTAATGAGTTTCATTCTGAATCAAATAATCTGAACTCCATGTGATATTTTATTTCTTCCCACCACGTGTCTTATAATTTAAGCAGTTTGTTTTTATTTTATTCTTAGCTTCACCTTGAACAACAATACTTAAATAATTTAGGACTTTCTTCTCTTTTTCAGCCTTAGGTCATAAGATACTACTACCGTACACTCATAACATCCTTTTTTCACTATCTACTGACCATTTTCTTTAAGCAACTTTTCGTCATTTAATAAGTGGTATTACCAATCTTTTAAAACTTATAACGAATATTAATTATTCAAAACTGAAGTATAATCATAAAAAAAATGTTCAAGTGTTAGATAGAAAAACATCTTAAGGAAACATTGCTTGCCTGATTATAACGAATCTTGATTTACTAAATATAGAATTTATACTGCAGTAAAAAGCTTAACTATCAGAGTCTGAATTTCTATCAAGGTGAGCTGCTCATACAATGTTATGTACATCAATAATTTTGCTTTCACTTAATTTACCCACTTAAAAATCAGTCAAAAATAATGTTGGTAAAAAAAGCTTTGTAGAGAGTGGTTTAATAATATTTTGAGTGAAAAATTTTCTTCTTGATGAAGCTTTATTATTCTTTTATATAAACATTATAAACTTATAAATTACTTTATCTATAAAATAGCTCAAGTAAGGTCGTGGAAAACAAAAAGAACATAATTTATTAGACACTATAGAATAAAGGTTACAAAAAAATTATAAAGAAACAAAAAAAAGTATTTATAACTTTTATGAATAAGCGAATAAGATTGTTTCACATAAAAAGTTTTAATTTGTTAATGATAGTAACATCTGCATTTTTTTTTAGTGCCTGAGTCGCGTATGTTTTTCTTCCCGAGGGCGCAAAGTGCAATTTTGCGTCTATGGGCACACTTTGCACCCAATAAACTGCTTTGGGCTCTAGGGGAAAAAAGTACCTTGGGCCTACAGGGTATTTCTGCCTGTAGGCCCAAAGTGATTACATGGGAACAAAATGTACGGAAGCGCCTACGCGCCACCTAGCCAGCTAGCCACGTAGCTAGCTAGCCAGCTAGCTAGCTAGCTAGCCTGGTGAAAATTCCATTTCATGGTGAGTATAGGCCGTGACGATTTAACACTCAAAAATCCGAGTATCAGGCAGTATGAGCATCGGTATCGATGTATCGATGTCTGTACGATGAATACATACATACATATATTATAAAAGGTGATAATGATAAATCGTGTACATACATGTGAAGGTTATGTTAAAATATTTATAACTACCTTGAATTAACTGGCGCTCTGTTCCGTAAT
>NW_019379926.1:9804-35661 GCF_000648655.2 Copidosoma floridanum
ACAAATACATAATTGAATGTATTATCAGTGAATACATTTAAAAATGGAATGTTATAGTTACGAACCACACCATAAGTACAAAAAACCGAGTTTCCATAGTCGGCAGCGCTCGTAGCAGAGTGGGTAAGGTACTGAACTCACATGCAGGATGTCATAAGAAACGTATTTTAGATACTTTTATTAATATTGAAAAAACATCCGATAAAACTTATGCAAACAAAAACTGTTTGGAATGTACACGTACAGAAACTATCGTCGTTGTACTAGAACTATACTACGATGTACGTGAAATAATTTAGACAAACTTAAAAATGTACTTTTACTTGCATGATCCGAAAAAGTTTTAAATAATAACGTTAATAAAATGAAAAACTTTTTTTTCTTATCGATATTAGCTTGTTGGCAACTGTAAATTAAAGTATACATTTTGAGTTCTTACAAACAATGTACTGCTATAACTAATAAGTTTTGATGACTCTTTTAAGTTTTCAGCACATGAAAATAATATTATCCATTTCTACAGTAGAAAATATTTGTTTGATGCTCTCCCTCAGGTTCCCGTTGTAATAACATTATATTTAGATTGAATAAAAACAAATTCAATTTAGAAACCAAGGCCAGTTATGCAAAGCAGAGCACTTTTAACACATCGTGTTTCATTTAGTGTTAGGATTTTTCTTTATGCTTATACTACAATTAATATTGCTGAGCTCTTTTTATAAACTATTTTTGTTCAAGACCAACATGTTTCTCGTTATTTGGTATTTCTATTTTTTAAATTTAATTACCTTCAAGGTAAAGAAAGCTAAAAAAATAAGTCAAAAATATTGTCGAAAAGTAAGAAAAATACGCACTGTGACTGTAGTTGGAATTAGAAGTAATCACAAATAATGCACGCATAAATATTCTAAACTAATACATGTTAAAAACATAAAACTTCTATTTATTCTAGAATAAACGTTTTTTTTATAACTAATTTAATTATTTAATTAAAACTACCAAGTAAAGCTACAAAAATAAATGATGAAAATTTCTTAAGGGAATAGTGTATTACCAATATCTTTGTTAGTTAGAAATCTATTTGATCGTTTAACTCTCTTCATATGTTACAATAAGAATTTTTTGTACATTACACGGTTGTACAAAATGTTTTATTATCTATCCAAAAAGATTTGATGTGTAACATTGAGTTTCAGAGAAATATCTCGACTGCGAAAAAATTTTTTCTTTAATTTATACCTTCCACAACAAAGATTTTCTTGTTATATGATTAATGATTTGAAATAATAAAAAAGTTTTCTATTCACTTTTATAACACCAGGTCAATTATCTTTGTTTTTAGCACAATTTGTACATCATGACTTAAATAAACCATATCTTTACAAAAATGTATTAAAGTATTTTAAAAAATATAAATACATTTGACCAGATACTTACGTCACGTACAATGTCGACAACGAGTATCAAGACCCCTAAACTGCATAGCAACGAGTCAGGCTATAAACTATGGTCCCATGTAGGTATAGGCGAAACAGGTAAAGATAAGAAACAGAGTCAGACAGCAAAGGCCAGGCGTTTAAGGTATTGCAGTTGCGTTGCCGATAAGCAGCAAGTAGAGACTCAGGCCCACGAAGAGAAAACACTATCAGCTTTCCTTANTTTACAAAAATGTATTAAAGTATTTTAAAAAATATAAATACATTTGACCAGATACTTACGTCACGTACAACGTCGACACAAGTATCAAGACACCTAAACTGGATAGCAACGAGTAAGGCTATATACTATGGTTGTATGAAAGTATAGGCGAAACAGTTAACGATGAGCAACAGAGTTAGACAGCAAAGGCCCGGCGTTTAAGGTGTTGCGGTTGCGTTGCCGATAAGCAGCAAGTAGAGACTCATACCCACGAAGGAAAAACACTCTCAGCTTTCCTTAGAAACGAGAATTAGTATATTACGTGACGAGGCAAGGAAGTAAAACATTTCCGTCCACGTGTATTTTTATACCAGCACTATGGAAACGATAATAGTATTTAAGTGTACTTGGAAACAAAACTGACTCATAGGTATGCCACTAAACACATAAGCTTCTGAAATTCATTTATATAGTCACAGAATCGCTTCGAGTACTCAGACGTACAGAGACAAAAAAATTAATTATTTTTAATTGTTGAGTACAACACTTTTTAGTGGCTGAAATAATTAATTTAACACTCTGCAATCTACATATTCGCATGGCATAAGTATTGAGGTTATGATTCGATTGCTTTAATTTTCGTCAGCTAAGTATAGTT
This sequence comes from Copidosoma floridanum, assembly GCF_000648655.2. The sequence continues at coordinate 12,101 of NW_019379926.1, forward strand.
CATTGATAACTATAGCTATGTACACATACGTAGTTGACGACTGAAGCAATAAACTAACTAGGAGAAAATTGCGCATAACGTTGGTCTACAACAACAAAAATTCCCGGGCTGGTCAGGAATGCATAATTTCCCAGCCTAAAATCAGGACGGAAATGCGATTTTGCCGTCGGGGTATGATGAAATATTATTTTACGTACGCGTTTGCAAAGGCTTTGATTTACGAACCGAGAGGTTCACGGCATCAACCGAAAGTGAAGGCCGTAACGTGGTTTATAAAAAAGCCTTTACAAACGAGTTTTGTATACTATTTTTTCGCCTGAAAGCCCCAAATCGAGCAGCGAAGGTGCTATTTTGAAGTTTAAAGGCAGACAAGTGTATTAAAGTCAATTCAACTCCAATTTGCGTCTTGACTCATTATAAATAGCCGAGGAAATCTACTTAAAACTTAGCAATAAACATTATTTCTAAGAAATTTTTGCAGTTCCACTTCGTATAATGGAATAATTTACGATTCAAGAAAAACAAATCTACAATGAGAATAATATATATTATTTTTATATATGTAAGCGACGAAAAAAGTTGGTGTTCACATAAAAGTACGTTAATATCAGAGCAAACGAAAAATGGCTCTAGAAGGAAAGATATTACATACTGCTAATTGCTTATAATTTTTTTTACAAAAATAGTCCGAGCTAAGGATTATATTTGAATAAGAGTTTTCATCACTTTACATGTGATATACAAAACTTATGGTGAAACAGGAAACGGGTCAATCTCTTACTTGGTCACGGACAAGAAAAATATTGCTCATAATGTGTATAACAGCAATATTATCTTACCCCCTTGAGGTAAAGTTATCCGTAAAAGTAATTCGTAGCCATTCGTACCCAGTTTGTACATATTTTGGTTTGACATTCGTTTTTTCTTTTTATCTGTTTTTTTTTTAATCGGGCACTGCCTATGTACTGTATAGGACAAAGCCATTTATTAATTTCTCGCGTTTGCATACTAAAGTAAAAATGGTTTCGTTGAAGCAAACGTATTTTTGTCGCAAGGTCAATTTGATGGCTTGATTATTGCATGACGCTGTTGTTTTCTCACCAACAAAACAAAAAATCGAACTTTCATTGGTGGGCACTTTTAGTTTTTCACAGAAAACAATCAATAACATGGACGAGTCATTCCAAAAGTCGACCATTCATATTTGTGTCAACAATAACTTTAGTTTTTTAAATAGTTGATTTTTGTCTTTAAATTTACACCATTAGGTTTATGAAATTTATAAACTTAATTGTCTTATTATATATTTCCGAATGAATTCTAGAGACTTTTCAAAAACTCGTCATCTTTTTAAAACTCCCATTGAAATTTTTAATATAATTAAGACCTCGCCGTGATAAACTTAATATGTCAATGGAAAACAAAGAGATCCAATAAAATTGCTCCTTCTTTTGATCGTATACTGTCTTTTTCGACGTAATAAAATATAAAGCACGATTTCTTTTTACCCCCGCCCTTAAGTATTTTTAAGTGAGTTCGTGATCAGCTCGTATTCATTGGGATACTACGGCTAAAAGAAAACTTTAATTTCTATTTGTAAATATTTTGGGCTTTACACAGAGAATAATCAGCAACATTAAGCCGTATCTATACAAAAACAAACCAAAAGATGTAAAGATATAAGGCCTTAGCACTCGTGTGCTAATTAAGCTTATCAACAATTACTCAGATATTTAAAAAGAGCTAAAAAGTGATAATAAATTGTCATTATTTTAATAGGTACCTTGTGTTTTGAAAGATAACATTTCTTTTGAATGAAACAATTTGTGACTAGATTTTGTCCCAAAAGTATTCAATGCATAATGTAGTTACACAAAGTTTGAAATATAGGATTACGCTTTCCTAAAGTTGTATCACATTTATTTTACCATATAAAAGAAAGGTATTTATGTGACAGTTGAAAAATATTCTGCAAAATCTGAGACCCTTACTTGATGTATTTTAATCAATACGGTAAAGTTTTTTTAACACGCTATTAAAACATTGTTTCGTAAGACACCTGAGTACTGAACACCTTTTAATAAGATTAAAGGGTGAAACACATTTAATATTTTATAATTTATTGAAAGGGTTTCGTCGACATACTTAAAAAAAAAGACTAAAATTTTGAAAATTATAATGAACAATTATTTATGTAAAAACGACTATAGAAAAACTTAACTAACATTTTTTAATAAATATACACATAATATGAGTGCATGTGTTTGTGTGTATGTGCATGTAAATTGGCTGGTACTAAAAAAAGGTTTGTTTGTATTAGAATATTTTTTAACTAACTGATTAATTTTCTAACGGATTTTATTCGTTTTATCTAACCAATCCAATAAACAAACAGAAAGTGAATTGTAAATTAAAGTTAAGTTACAAACAACAGTTTGACAAACAGTCAGATGTAGCCTTAAAGGATTCGTTAATAGTGTAATAGCTCGTAAAATACTAGGCTCACGTGACGGTCACCTGTTCATTCGTAACAGATTAAAAAATTAAAACTAAATAAATGTCAAAGCTTAATTTACAAGATAATAATCTCTAAAATTTCGAAATCATGTAAATAAAGTGTGCTTTATTAAGTCGAAGTATCAATCATTTTGATTAAAATCACCCAAGCCAACTTAATAAGTAAGTAAAGCTGCGCTTCGACACTTTCGAGAAGCTGCTTGTCTATTGTGAGAAAGCAGCTCTACTAGGTGGAAGAGAGACACTACAATAGAGCAATAATAGCATGGCTCTTCTGTATCTGAAGGAGTTTTCTCCACCATTTCTTTTACGGAACAGTGCGCGCAGCGCTAGTTATTAACTCGAATAGTCCAACTGCAGTTAGCAACGACAGCGTTTAGTATTAGTACAAGCAGTGAGTTTTGCACCTCCAGCTGTACAAGTAGAACACAGAGCGCATATCAAATTTATACAGTAATCAGTTCGATATTCTTCAATCGCCCTTGTCGACTCTGTTAAAGCGGCAGGATTTTTAACGATTATTTGTATTCGAATTACTTGTTTTAAATTATCATGTTAAATGAGATAATACTATACTATACCCAAGAAAAAGTACTCGCAGATCTTGAATACATTGATCGGAATGCTTATGCTTCACGATCTCTTCCCCGTGCAACTTTTAATAATAAAAGCCTCGTCTTACCAATCCATCAAAGCTACGGTGACAACAGTGCCTCCAAAGTTAAGGCACACAAGGTAAAAGACCATTTCTATATTGAATTATTACGGGTTCTTTATCGCGGGTTACGATGGGATAATATAGACTTACCGTGTATTTTCTAAGTATAAGAATGGTTGGGAACGGACACCCATCAGGCAAAAAGTGTAAGAAAAATTGTGCACTTTTCGAAAGGAGGCGCACTTCTACAAAGGGTAGGTGTAACAACGATAGAGAGAGAGAGAAAAGAGCCAGCCAGCGCAGAAATCTGCATAAATGGCAGATCGATGTAGATAGTCAGTATTGATTAAATCAGTAATTATAAAATAGTATAATGAACCAATGTTACAAAATACGCTAAATCTTGAAAAGGAAATAAGATAGAGCAAAAACATAGAGATTTACGGGTTTCTTTCGGAGGAAATAACATCTTGACACACAAAGAAATAGGCGTTGAGTTATGTAAAGACATTACTAAAAATATCCGGCCTCTAAATATTTTTTTATAAAATCAAGATGAAAAATAAGTAAGAAAATTAAAGCATATTTGCAGAATTGTTACAAATATGTAGGATTTCTTTCTCGTTTTTTGCCTATCAATAACCTTAAAAATTATTTTAAAAAATTTCTTGAGCCTTTTATCTTTAAAAAATGTACAGAAAAGACATAAATATACCACTGTACCCAACGAGAAAAAGAGGGACTCCTAGTACCACACTCTGGTTTTTTAAATAAACTCTATGTAATTGAATGGTCGATGATTTTTGTAGGAAGATTTTTATAAAGAGGTAGACTGTGCAGGATTTGCTCTGGAAGAAATTAACGTATTCGTAAGTATTGTTGAGTTTTATTCGTCATAAATTTAATTTGAATGATAGATGAAAGAACAAAAAAAATTATTAATAAAAATGACATAATATGAAAAGCAAAAAACAAACTCAATACATTTTGTTTCAACTTTAGGTCGAAGACAAATTAATCGTAGTCGAGGGTATACATAAAAATATTCAAGATGAGTACGGTAACGTCTATAAGAACTTGTCAAAGACGTTTCCCGTCTCTGAAACCTACAACTTCAATGATGCTTAAATAACCTTAGTCTTGGACGGTACATTAACTATCTACATTCCTTGTAAGGTTGAGCCATTAGCAGGTTAGAACTGTACCGTCAAAAGTCCATACAAAAATGAACCAAGTGGAGAAATATAACTTCAGTTAGAAGAATAATATTCTAATGGTATTTTATGATTTCATCTTTTTAAAGTTTCAAATAAATAATAAAAACTTCGAAAAGCATTTCATATTTTNAATTTTATGCAATAAATACACTTCCATAAAATGGTAAAATTTTATAGCGTGTATTGATAAGTCTTCTAGCAGAGCATACCAACTAATTTCTTTCCGATTTCATTTGTATGTAATATTTGACATAATCATGTAGTTGCAGAAAAATTGATTCTTACACGTTTCTAATACGAGACACAGACAGCTTTATCTAAAAATAGGCAACAGATATCCTATAGAGATATTACTAATTATCATCTTTTACATGAGAGAAGAAATAGAGGCGAGCAATAATAAATGAACGAATTTATAGAATCTTTCTGTTACATTTGAATATTATAATATGCGTACATTATATCCTGAGGCAAAAATGACAAGTCAACAGCACAGAAAGTCTAAACTTATTCGTTGAAAGTGTAGCATTGAATTTCCAATGAGGTAACAAGGTCAGATTATTTTATTAATTTCACAAGATTCTAAGATGTATATTATGGTACAAGGATGTAACATGACAAGGAATGGCCTCGTCTACCACTACATGTGCGGTTACATAATGCCGACGCCTGTCCTCCCCCCAGCAAATCTATTGGTGAGGTTCAGCATTTTGTACCTTTTGCACGACAGATTTTCATAGATTCAACTTTTTCATAATTGATTTTTGTCATCCTATGTGTGTCACGCTACTTAAAAAAGGACAGTGCTTTTTTTGTCCAATTGAAAAACGGAAAAGGGTGTGTTTCAGTGCAGTAGCCTTTCTGTTGCCAATAATGTCCCCTCTTGCTCAGATTAGACTGAAGTCGCAACTCTCCTTAATATATTTTTAATAGAAATGTACTGCCTCATGAGTTACGGTTACCGGCTATTACTCAGGCCTCATAGTCTGTCTTGACAGTTTTACCAAAACCACCGCGCTGGGAAGGAACGATATACATGGCCAGCCCCAGAGAATAGCTTGTAAGTAAACCTATTATATGTCATTGTAGTGTGTCAGTGTAGTAAATGCTCTGGTGGAAAAGTTGTAAACGTCACTGTTTCTTAAACAANTTGCCGTTGATATTAGTCATTCTAACACCATACTTTAAACTTCTTGCAATTTGAAGAATTACCATAAGAAATTCTTTTCAAATCTATTTTTATTTTCTCTCAAAACTCATGAAACAACCACGTATTTTCCGTGTAAAGTTCGTGAATAAAGTCATTTACGACTGGACTTTATAAAATAACTGAACAGAGTAATTCTTACTATGGCTATTCTCATCAAACGCTGATAAAAATTTTGAATGTTATCGTACGCTTTATGAATAAAAATGCAGGAGGTTAGTATTTTTGGAAGCTGTAACGAGGGGGCCATAGCAAGATAAAAAATTATCGTCATACTTAAGTTTTAAATGGTATTTAGCTTTTAAGTATACAATTTTGGAAGCGATAGAATCCAAGTAGGAACAAGAGAGTATAAGTAAGGCTATATTTTTATTCTTCAGAGATTCAATAATAACATTCGTATACCCAAAAACCGCTTATAGAAGTATACAATATTTATTATTGAAGAACGAGGCAAAATCATCAAGTATATAGCTCGGATCTAGTTGCGTCTACTGTGAAGTGGAAAGAGTACGAGGGTAGAGTGTTGTATAAATAATAAATATAACTGCTAATGCTGGTTTTTGATTCTATAATACTTGTCTTCATTCTCGCTTGTGTTCTCTGACTATAATGACGTGGAAACCAACTTGTTTCGTAAACGTATAAAATGATGTCAAAGATGAGTAAGCCAGGGTTGGTCAGTTGGAAGGGATACCTGCACTGTTTTGACGATTAGAGATAGAGCATACAGCCTTGATGTCATACTAGTAAGGCTTTATTTTTTTGGTGAAAAAAGAGATAACGTTTTATACGACATGTGCCTCGAGCAGCATAGTTGTGGAAAATTCGTTGGGTGTGACTCTGTATCTTTAACACGAAGAGGTACGCATCATTAAAGAGTATGGAGGAGTTGCATAGCTGTAGCTGTTTATATCTTCGGTCGATTTACTTCGACATTAAAAAGTAAAGTGAGCGTTGCTCTGTAATTGTGGGTATTGTAAAGAACTTTTGTCTTGCGTAAAAAGCCGAAATATTATGCAAGGCTTCGTTTATTTTGTGTTTTTTTTTGGGTCATAAATATCGTGGTCCGTATTTTATCGTATTATACGATTTTTGCTCTGGAAGTAACACTTTTGCCATTAAGTAAAATGACTAGTTCCCTTTGTTAAACAAAAATGTATTAAGCTCTCTGTACTTAACAAGTATAAAGTATTATTCTCTAGATATTTTTTATCGCTCGAAGAAGAATGAACAACAAATGATTTAACAGACATAAGTAATTCCGAAAAAAGTAGCAGCTCTTGTATAAAAAATGAGACTTGAATATGATAATCAAAAAAAAATTGTATATTATCATTCAAACTATCTTTCTACTAGCGTTTCTTGCGATAAAAAAATTGACGAAATTTAGTTATCACTTTAAAAACACGTAGGAAAATCACACATACACCCAATTGAAGGTACTGCTCACAACGACGATGAAGAAAATTTTTAAATTGATAAATAATTTTAAGTAATTACTATGCTATTACACACAATGGCCCACACACATTTCATCGTATATTTGTAATTTATTGCTTCAAATTACAGATAAGACGTTACAAAAACGTGAGATAAAACAATACGGCATCGTTGCTATTCGTTTATGTTGCGGTGATGTACGCAGATAGAAGATTTGAATCAGAGATCCTGAGAAAAAGCTAGAGTCCGCAAAAAAATTCTTAAATATCTTTCCACCACCAACCCATGACAGAAACATCCCCTTTCCCATAATCAAATGTTAATCTATTTATAATCATTTTATTATTGTAAACGGTTCAAGTGGCTTTGGAATTTGATAAGTGTATAATAAATATAATATTTTTAACCAGTTTATAATAAAGAATCAAACAAATTTAAACTATTCTGTGGAGCAGCTTTTATTACTTTGCAAAAATCATTTGTAAAATAACTAACTGTGATAACTGGAAGGAATGTATTGATAACAAAATTATTCAAAGAAATTTCCGCGATTTGGATATTAGGATAGGAGGTTTCTAAAATATCTCCGATGTATAATGGGAAAGACTAAAAGGTAACAAATTATAAGAAACAGGTCTTACTGTTATATTTTGAACGCAAGCAATGGAAACATCAATTAACGAACAGACTGAGAAATAAAGAACTCGCTCAATAAAAGCTGAGCAGAATTCAACGAAAAAATTTCTTGAGACCATTTACTTTTGCCAATAAGTGATTTATATTTTAATTAGCAATGATTACCTATTTTTCGTCTACCCTCTTACTGTAATAGGAGGACTCTTATTCCTTTTTCAAAGCGTTCACACATGTATACAGCAAGAAACATTTTTTTTCTGTTTTACAATTTGTAGAAAATTTTCTGATCATACATTTTTGCTCACCTTTAATATACTGAAATAATAATAAATGATTGTGAAAATTGAAAAAATCAACTTAAAAAATATGGAATACCAATATTCAATTCAATACGAAAAAAAAAATCTTTTGTATAAACACTTACTTAAGGCGAAATTTTAAAAAAGCTTCACTTGTTTAAAATACGATAAAGGCTTTCTCAAGTATCTTCTTTACGTTGGATAAAACAGAAAAGATATGCAGGTGAGCGTACATGTGTACTTATGTCAATATATAATACACAAATATGTATTTCCAGACACAAACTTACCTCCACATTTTTTATTTCAGTAAGTTACTTTGTTGAAAACTTTTTGATATTCTCCACTATTTTACTCATAATTTTATAAAAAACAAATAAAATTGAAAAAATAAAAAATCTTCCTTTAAGTTTGCGTTTTACATGACCCTAAACACCATATACCAACATATACGTGTAAAGAGAGATGGTAGAGGATGAAGGTACAAGTATACTGGTCTTTTTCTCCTTCTCTTCTTATGCGTTAATAATTTTATCCATCATTGTTTGGTGAAATTTGATAATTACTTTTTCTTTTATTATTTTCTGTCTTAGCTATTCATGAAAAATAGATGCAAAAGCCTCGATGTTTTTGTTTATACATTTACTCAAGGGTCGCTTAATGAAATTTGGCAGCAGCATTTTTTGTATCTCTATCCGTTTCTTTTTTCAACACTATTAATATATCAAGGGCCGTCAAGCTTAAATATAGGGCGAGTTATAACCCTACTATTTTTTAATTGCAATAATATGGCAAACGAGCAAATGCTAGGACTAGTATTTCTTTCATATGTTTGCAAGAACAACAGCAACATCTGTATAGGAAGATGGAGTAGAAATATAGAAATCATTCCCTCTCCCTACCACAAAATGATACAGACTAATTCTCAGAACTTATGTTCGTCTCACTGTCTCTTGCCATCGTGGTGACGATAGCAAGGCAAGATTATCGGCAAATTAAGCCCACGGTATCTTTTTCCAGTGGTTCATTCCATGGCCAGATCAGCTTAAGTGTTATACCTATAATATTAGCGAGACTTAGCTTTCTACTTAGAGAACCTGGTTGGTTTCGCTTACCAAAAACTTAATTTTAATGTTGACATATTCTGAATCTTGTCTCGAGTAACGAATGTAATCACCGAAGTTGATGACAATGAAAAGTAATACTTTAAGCTTTAAATAAATTTTAGAAAGCCCTCCCTTTTTATTGCATAAAATATCTCATTGTTTGCCATTTAATTCGGATATTGTTTGTCAAACAGGAGCTCAAACCACTGTGCTTCCTAAGCCCTTCAGGTTTATCGTAAAATTTATTAATTCATCAACGGAAATCAGTTAACTTATAAAGAAAAGACTTTGCACAAATGAAAACATAAGTAAGTCAAATAAATTTTGCTATGGTTTATTTAAGGTGGTTATAACATACATTTCTCCACTTTTAAATGGATTTTAGACGGAAACACACATGTCTGATAAATTCGATCAGATATTGCGTAGACCCTTATTTATCTTTCTGAAAAGATACGGTAAAAAAAGCGTCTTAGAAGTATAGCACTAACAAATACGTTCTTGGCCAGTCGATTAGGGCGTATATAAAGTCATAGGATATTAAAAAATAATTTTGAAAATTTAAATTAAACGACAGTTCGCCATTAAATCAGGAATAGTACAAAAATAATCTGCTTTTGAGACACATACCGATAGTAAGGTGAATAATTGCATGAAGATATTATATCAAGACTGTATGAATTGGGAGTTATGTAATCAATAAAAAAAATGTATTTCATTATTTAGATTATTTAAAAAAAAAAAACGAAAATTTTTTAATCTTTATGACTACATAGTATTACTTATCAACGTATAAAATAGGAGGTGCCTGATGGCAGGCTGCAAATGCAATGAGTATTTTACTATTTTCTAAGTCTCAGAATACACATAATTATTTGAATGAAACTTCACACCTTCAAATGTTATAGACGATCACTTTGGAAATTGCATACTTTTTGTACGCCACGGAATTTGTTGTACGTGCGTGGTTTAACTAAAATACCTGTATTGGTTTTGCCAACGGGAGGCTTTACTGTAACTATCGTTAGTTCGAAAACATCAGCATTTGAATCTTCTTTATGCTTGGACCTCCGAAGCTTATACCACAGCTTGCAATGCTACGAAAAGAAAAAGAAAAATCTTATTTTTCCTCTAAAAATAACAATGACTCTTGAGTGATTTCGAAAAATGTATCTTTTTTTAGCTCAAACTCAAGACAACATTTTGAGTAAATGACCGCGAAAATCAAATATCCCTTTGATGAGAAATGCTCAACATTTCGAAAAAAAACAACGTTTTTACTTACACGATCATAATATTTATAGTAATGTTTTAGATACACCTTGAGAGAGTACTTGGCTGTTTAAAAACGAACGTCAGTATCTAGCAGCAAGCTTGTCTGTCAAGATGCAATCAATGAATTGATTAATAAATCTTTCTCCTTAAAATCCGTTTTTTTAATTATAAGGAGTCGATAAGAATTTAAAAATAATTTTAATATGTATTTTAATTTTTTTAGCGAGTTCTGTATGTTCTAAGAAAAAATTTTGAAAGAGGTAATTTTACAATTGAATGTACATATTTTTTACTATGTTTTTTATTCTCCAAAGAACTTCCATCGTAATTATTAGAGAGTCATAGATGTTTCTAATAGCATAAAATGCTCAGTGTTTCAATTTTATTTAAGTTCTATTATACACAGGTTATGTGAGTGAAGCTTCATACTTGCAAAGGTTTCGATTCGCTGGTTCGGAAGTGATGTACTTTCCGTCTGCGCCGTGGATCAATAGAGGCACGTGGTTGACGCATACGATTTGTACTATTTTTGTGGTAACATCCATAATAAAGTTTTTCAAGCAGTAGTAGAACAAAACTTACAATGAATACACAAAAAAAATGGCATACAGAGGAATAACATCTTCTATGCCAGTAAAATAAAATGCATNAGGCACGTGGTTGACGCATACGATTTGTACTATTTTTGTGGTAACATCCATAATAAAGTTTTTCAAGCAGTAGTAGAACAAAACTTACAATGAATACACAAAAAAAATGGCATACAGAGGAATTACATCTTCTATGCCAGTAAAATGAAATGCATTTTTTTCATCAGGAATTTCGGTCTTGTAGTTAGTCTGTATTCTTTGCATAATGCCAGATTCTTTAAATATGTCAATGCTAAACGAAATTTGTTAGCGTACAAACACGAGTATTATTCATAATAGCCGTCGTCGTCGGCAATATTGTCATGATTATTTTTATTATTGTTAGTATTAGTTTTGTTTTTATCGTTGTTATCATCATAATAATAAGTTTAAGAAACATACTAATGAAGAAAAAATTTGGCAATTGGATGATGTTTCTTCACTCCTAGACTTCCATACGTCATACTGCCCAGTGAAATGCTAGCTATTTTGCAAGGTGGCTCCTTGTATATACTATCTAAAATTGATGAGAGTGCAAATAAGGTTACTTTTTCGGAGCAAACCTACAAATAAAGAATATATTTAATCACAGTGACTGTAGCTTTTAATGTCTAACAGGCAAAGTAAACGTATAGATCTTTAGAATGGTTTATTAATTAAACTATTTAAAATATTATTTTTGTTGTTCTTCTGATAGTAATATTTATGCAACATTCTTTCCTGACATTCTATTTTGCCACTCAGCAATACTGCAAGCCATTGTATGAGCATCGAACAAATCGTACAGTAAGAATGATTAATATTTATGTAAGTATTTATATATACACACTATATATACTATATATATGGATGTATATATACATATATATACACTATTTATACTATAAACATGTATGTATGTATGTATATATACATATATAAATATACTCTATATTTATATACTATATATACTGTATATTCGAAACACACACACATATATATTTATATATATATGTATACACTTATTTATTTATTTACTTCTTTATTTGTTTACACAAGAATTCCAAAATGTACCTTATCAAGAGCTGCATCCAAATTGTTCAGCAAATTGTCTAAATTTTTTTTCATTTGATTTATTTTTTTATAAACGGTATTTTTAGATAATGCCTTGTAAAATACATAAAAAATTAAATGAATGAGTTAAATTGATTCATTTAGTTTATCATCCAATAGTTTTACCAAAATAAATTTCGTAGGTGCCAGAGCCATTTACAGCAACAGGTTGGTAACTACCATCTTCCATGTTCTTAGATATATCATTAAATGGCATTGTGGGTAGTCCAACTGTCAGGTAACNATTTTAAATCTCACATAAAATTACTTTCAAGTATATTTTCTAAATTACAACAAAACAACTTCACAATTAAGTTAAAAAAATGCGTATTTTTTCAAACCTCAATCTTATTTTTGGGATTCGAACTCTCGTTCCGTGGAATCATACCGGACCCAAGTAGAATACAACTCATCTTAACATTCGAGGAACCAAAAAATCAAAAAAGCCTACAGAGTATATTGGGTTTCTGTAATTACTATAGACGGTTTATCATACAACATAATAACTATATAACACCTTTTCGCGATTTATTGCAAAAAAATGCAGTGTGGAACTGGACGACAGAGCACTCAAAAGCTTACCAAGCATTGAAGAATAATTTTGTAAATTCGGTATGTTTGAGTCATATCTTACCCAATGTACCCTTTAAGGTCCAAACAGACGCAAGAGTTGTAACAGCGTCTAGATATGGTCGCGCCGCTCGTCAGCAGCAGAGGCGTCAATGCCGAAGCTAAGAGGGGGGCCGTAGATATGAGCCCCCGAAAATCCGGTAGCGGGTTGCGAAGGAGTCCGGAGTAGTAGTAGCTATCGATAGCAAGAAGAAAGACGCCCGGATTCACAAAAAAAAAGAAGTCAGAGGGACTTGCGCCAAGGGGCATTGAGAGACACCGCAACGTCCAACACTCGATTTTTTTTGCTCATCTTCAGCTGACCTAGGAAAAAAGGGTAGTCCAAAAGCCTGGCCTTGAAGTCGCTACCAAGGTTCGAAGCTGAGGGACAAAACTCCAAGGGACGACGGAAAAGAAAAACCGACTTGGCTCAAGCCGCATAGCAAGGTATCGTCCTCTCCTCCTTTGCGTGAGTCGATATTGACTCCGAACCGTGAAAATTATTGTCCGAATAGTTATAATCATTGTTATAAATTAACCCAAAGACACGCGTGAGCATACATGTATTTAGACTAAAGCATCTGAACCACGTTGTAATAGAAAATCTTATGTAAATAAATGAAAACGATACGAATTAATAATTTTTATTGTCCATATCGTTGCCCATGCTCATCTCACCGGAATCCTGAAGACGGAGTCCCTTGTAATTTTCTCATGAATTATTGTCGATAATATGTAACGGGATCATAATAGTCGAACTTTCTACACTCTATTCACGGTACCTTTATTTATATTCTTTCAACTGGCGCCCGACTTAGTGGTATTGTTATTGGAACGCATGAATTTTGGTGATATGTATGGACAGTGATATTGTGAAAACACGATCAGGTAGAGTCGTAAGGAAAAGATATAGAGAAGAAATCAAAATAAAGCCTAGTATCCCGAATAAGATAAAGAAAACAAGTACGCCACACAAAATAAATACAGTTACAAAGACAGTAAGAACTTCGATAAAAGTAAATAATACAAAATGCCAGTAAACGCCAACAATATAATAAGACAACAGGAGGAGGTGATGCGTCGGCAGACGGCTGAGTTAGAACAACTAAGATCAGATATAACTAAACAACAAAACGAAATACAACGAGCACGCGAAATAATAGAAACCCAAAACGCGGCACAGGAAAAAATTCAAATAATGCGTACAAAAATGACCGCGATGCGAGAAGAATTAGAGAGAGCGAGAAATTTCCCCCAACTCCCTGGGCCGCGTGACTTTGCAACTGAACTCTGTGCCGCGATGGGAAACATGCAAACTAGCAACCTTTAAATGAAAGTCCCCGAGTATAAGGACGAAAATGAAATGAACCCGTTGAAGTTTCTGGACGAAATCGGCAGGTATTGCACAGTAAAGAACATTAATGACGAACGAAAACTTAGCATGCTCAACATATTTTTATCGGGAAAGGCTCGCGGCTGGCTTGATCTCCAAGGGGCATTTCAAAATTACAATCAGTTTCGTGAAGCATTTTTAAGAGAATTCTATGCTATTCCGGTCCAAGTAAAAATAAAAAACAGATGGAGTACTCGCAAATTTTTAGATAAAAACTGCACATTACAGACCTATTATTATAATCAATTAAAACAAACCTCATATTTAATCCCAGTAATGTCAAACTTTGAAAAAAATTACACCATAATACAACAATTACCTCAAGAAGCCAGAAAGGCTTTAGCCGCGATAAATTTTGAAAACAATGACGCGATCGTCCAAACACTTGCAAATCTAGACGCAATCTATAGTGAAAGAAAGAAATTCCTAGATAGTAAACAAAACAGTTTGGAAAGTCAGGGCCAGCAGCACCAGCAGCAGGCACGAATAAATCGTTTGAACGTATACAATAACAACGGTCGTGGATTTTATAGAGGAAGCCAATATCATCGAAATAATAGACATTTTTCATACCCATACAGCAACACTCATTACAACCAGACACAACATCAATACATTCAACCTCAGAGCAATGGCAGTGTGCCGCTCGTTCCCGATCTCCGTGTGCCCCCACCGAACTTTCCTACCGTAAATACCGTTAATGATCCTCAAAATGTAAACAGCAATTTAAACGGGCAATAGACACACCGAATCGCGGTCCGCCGATGTGTCTAGATAACACTGATTTAAGTGAAGCATTAAACGAGGGAATCTTAAATAAAAAGGACCACTGTACAAACAATACGAACAAAACAGCGCGATCCCCACATGTTCTGTGTCGATTTTTTAATTATGAAATTTGGTCGCTGGTAGATAGTGGGAGCCAGATTACAGCCATATCAGAAAACTTCTATTTAGAAATAAGAGAGCGCTGGAAAATATGCGAGCTCCCAGTGTCAAATATAATTGTAACCACCGCTATAGGAAAAAGAACGACCTGCATAAAAAAACAAGTATTGATAGAGATTAATCTTGGGGATCATATATTGCACTGCAATTTTTTGGTTGTCCCGTTTTTGACAAGCAAAATGATTTTGGGGAATGATGTTTTGTTGGCGAACGGTTTTATTATTGATTATTGGCAAACGAGAATACGAATTAAAGATACGACGATTCCCGGGACCTTGGTTTCTTTTGAACGCGACTGTGCAGAGAAACTTGTAGCAGAAAATACCGGTGAGAATATTCACATATATATTATTAAAATTAACGAGGAAAAAAAAAAAAATAAAAATGTAAAATATGTAAATGTTGATAAAGAAAAAATTAATGATGATGTAAAAAATGATAAAATTAGTATTAGCACAAATGTAGTGCAAAGTACGGAAAGTACGAATATTAAAAAATATCAAGCAAATAAAATTGTTAATAATGATAAAAATGAAAACATACGTTTTAAAAATGATAATAGTAAAGATATATACAATGATCGACTAGAGTCACAAATTATAAAGGGTCATAATCCTCGAGAATATAAAATAAGTGAAATTAATCACGATGTCATGCGTAACGAAATAAAAATAAATAACGACAGCGGAGACGAATTTACTGCGCACCTTCGAGAAATTTCTAACGGGTTAACAATATTAAGCGACTCAAGGAAGCAAATAGTATTAAAACTATTACAACAATTGAGGCATTTGTTTTCGGACAAGCCAGGTTGCGCGCACGGTTACCTCCACAAAATTCGCCTAATAAAAGAAAACTCGAAAATTAACGTCACATACCCAGTCTCATTAGCTTTAAGAGAACCGGTAAGAAGTGAAATTAATGAAATGTTGAAAGCAGGCGTAATTGAAAGAGCAACGAGTCCCTATTGCAACCCACTGCGAATAGTACGGAAAGAAAACGGGAAAGTCAGAGTGTGCCTGGACGCGAGACACCTTAATAAATACGTTGAAGATGACCATGAAGCTATGCCACTCATTCCAGACATTACACAAAAATTTCATGATTGTAAATACTTTTCTAAAATTGATCTCACGTCCGGATATTGGCAAATACCCCTAGCAGAAGAATCGAGACCCTTCACTGCTTTCTTTTTGATTCAAAAATGTTCCAATTTACACGCATCCCATTTGGTTTAAAAACAGCCGGCAGTGCGTTCATCCGGGCGTTGAGCATCGCGTTGGAGAGCAAAATTAATACTAACAATTTTAAATTTGTCGATTACGAGAGTGATAACCCAAATGAAGAGTTTCAATCGAACGATGAAAGCGAAATTATCAAACAGAGCTCAACGTACGTCGACGACACTGCGATTGGAACAAAAAATTTTAAATCTCACATAAAATTACTTTCAAGTATATTTTCTAAATTACAACAAAACAACTTCACAATTAAGTTAAAAAAATGCGTATTTTTTCAAACCTCAATCTTATTTTTGGGATTCGAACTCTCGTTCCGTGGAATCATACCGGACCCAAGTAGAATACAACTCATCTTAACATTCGAGGAACCAAAAAATCAAAAAAGCCTACAGAGTATATTGGGTTTCTGTAATTACTATAGACGGTTTATCATACAACATAATAACTATATAACACCTTTTCGCGATTTATTGCAAAAAAATGCAGTGTGGAACTGGACGACAGAGCACTCAAAAGCTTACCAAGCATTGAAGAATAATTTTGTAAATTCGGTATGTTTGAGTCATATCTTACCCAATGTACCCTTTAAGGTCCAAACAGACGCAAGCACACAAGGGATAGGGGGAGTACTATACCAAATAGATAGCGCAGGAGATCACCACATTATTTCAATCGCAAGCCGTTGCCTTACCAGCACAGAGTCACAATACATGACTACGGAAATTGAATTACTTGCCATTAGTAATTCAATTACTTGAATTATATATTGTGTAACTAAATTCAGATACTACTTGATTGGTACTACATTCGAGATAATAACGGATCATAAAGGGTTATTATTTTTAAACTCCACTAACTTCCACAATTCAAGACTAATTCAATGGGGCCTGCTGTTGCAACAATATTCTTACACAGTATCGTATTGCAAGGGAACGGAAAATATAGCTGCTGATTTTTTGAACAGGCACCCAGCGGGAGGTTTTAAAGATGTTAGGGATGAAAAGCTTATAGCTCCGACATTGAACAAGTACTTTCCGGTTGAATCAAAAAAGGTTGGGGACATGTCATCGTTAACCATCATGACGGTACATAATGAGGAGGTTTCACTAAAAAATATTATCGTAAACTTAGCTGAAAAGCAAAGACGGGACAAATTTTGCAAAGAGATCATTGAAAACATAGAACAAAATAATGACATTAATAACTTTAAAATTTTTGAGAATATTCTATTTCATAGTGGAAAAAATAGTAAAATTTGGCGTATAATTGTACCGAAAGAAATCAAAACCGAATTGATTAAGCATACACACGTGAAACTCGGTCACCCGGGAACTTTCAAGACTTATACATATTTAAAAAAATTTTTTTATTGGAGGGGGATGCAAAAAAATGTAAAACATCATGTAAAATGCTGCGACGCATGCCAGCGTGCTAAGCACCTCACGATACCGATGGAGGGGCCGTATCAACTAGTAAATGCGGAAGGACCTCGGGACTTGGTCACCATAGATTTTTACGGTCCCCTCCCTCGCTCTCGAGGGGGGGTGGAGTACATACTCGTCGTACTTGACGCATTCTCAAAATTGGTCCGCTTTTATCCAATGAAGAGAGCAACCACAATAATGTCACTAAAAAAAATCTTAGAAGAGTACATCCGTGAATGTGGTAAGCCTCGACGTATACTGAGCGACAACGGATCCCAATTTAATACTCCCAAATGGAAAAATCGCTTGGAAGAAGAGGAAATTAAGGTGGTTTATAGCTCCGTTCGTCATCCACAGTCAAACCCAACGGAAAGGGTCATGCGCAAGATCGGGAGGTACCTTCGTACCTATTGCTCTGATAAAAACACCTCATGGGCGAATCATATAAAAAATATTGAGCACCTATTAAACATCACCACACATTACAGCACCCAATGCATTCCAAATGAGTAACATTTCGCGAAACCGATCAAAGATGAAATCAGCCGGTTGATAAAATACCCATCTGAATACAAAATCGATTATGAGTATATGCTGGTATTTGCTAAAGAAAGCATGGAGAAGTGCTTCAGGAGTCGAGCCGGGCAACAGAAGCCATCTAATATCTCGTTGGATGTTGGGGATTGAGTTCTGCTGAGAGTTCGACATTTGTCAAACGCCATCGACAAAGTCAGTAAAAAGTTTTTCATGTTGTTTGAAGGTCCGTATACCATAAAAAAGAAAATAGGGGCAAATGCATTTTTGCTTGCCGATTCCGTGAACTCAAGCGAGGAACGGGGAATTTACAACCGGGCAAACTTAAGAAAGTATTATGCTGATGTCCCACAAAGTTGACTGCTCTGCCGTGCGTATTAGCCAATTCCTGTTGTCTAAAAAAAAAAAAAAAAAAAAAAATGTACACATATGAGTGGTGTGAAGATTGGATACTGATGTTTTAAATAAAATAGTAACTGTAAAGTGTATGCAGATTTATGTGACAGGCTTTATCAAGCAGAAACGATGGTACTAATTGTACGTTGAACTTTGCCTGCGTAACTTATTCTGTTGACAGTGAGTGATGTCACTCGAACTCTATTTAGTGCTATTACTGACTTATGTATTGTGAAACATTTGCTTAAATATTTTGTTGATATCAATCATGAATGGTTTAGACGAATGTAACAATGTATGTTCGACTCATAAGATTTAACAAAAAATTATCTAATGAATGCTAGTTGGTTCGGATTGTGAGGTCACTTTATTTCTTGGATCGGCATATAATAGCATGTTTTTACGTTTATGTGTCGATGATAAAAAAGGGGGAGAGTTGTAACAGCGTCTAGATATGGTCGCGCCGCTCGTCAGCGGCAGAGGCGTCAATGCCGAAGCTAAGAGGGGGGCCGTAGATATGAGCCCCCGAAAATCCGGTAGCGGGTTGCGAAGGAGTCCGGAGTAGTAGTAGCTATCGATAGCAAGAAGAAAGACGCCCGGATTCACAAAAAAAAGGAAGTCAGAGGGACTTGCGCCAAGGGGCATCGAGAGACACTGCAACGTCCAAGACTCGATTTGTTTTGCACATCTTCAGCTGACCTAGGAAAAAAGGGTAATCCAAAAGCCTGGCCTTGAAGTCGCTACCAAGGGTCGAAGCTGAGGGACAAAACTCCAAAAACCGACTTGGCTCAAGCCGCATAGCAAGGTATCGTCCTCTCCCCCTTTGCGTGGGTCGATATTGACTCCGAACCGTGAAAATTATTGTCCGAATAGTTATGATCTTTGTTATAAATTAACCCAAAGCCACGCGTGAGCATACATGTATTTAGACTAAAGCATCCGAACCACGTTGTAATAGAAAATCTTATGTAAATAAATAAAAACGATACGAATTAATAATTTTTTTTGTCCATATCGTTGCCCATGCTCATCTCACCGGAATCCTGAAGACGGAGTCCCTTTCAATTTTCTTATGAATTATTGTCGATAATATTTAACGGGATCATAATAGTCGAACTTTATACACTCTATTCACGGTACCTTTATTTATATTCTTTCACAGTGATAGGTTAATTCGATTAAGTAATAGTCTTGAAGTGCAGTACTAATTTTCTCAACTAAATTTTTATTGTTATATTCAAGCTTATAAATTTAAAGACCAGTCTTGTCACTAAAGGTATGAGGCGAGATGAGGTGTAAGTCTCGATTTCGGTATTCTAATATCCTGCACTAAGAATCCCGCGTAACAATATCAACTAAGTAAACTAAATTTTAGCTGTAGCCAATTTCAAAAAATTAACATTGTTTTCGTGTATGAAAGATCGCGTTATAGAAGTGCTACTTATCAGAAGTTAATAATTGCCTTATGGTAATAAAAAAAAAAAATAAATAAAAAAACGATTAATGACTATGAGAGTATGTGGTGAACGTACAATTACAATACGACAACGACAACACTGGTGAATAAAGGTGACGAAATATTTTGATACATACTTTTGTACTTAAAAACAATATAAATATGATATTAAGTAACTTTTTCTTTATTAAAAAAAATCCAACCAACATCACAGCCCTGAAGGCGTTATTATTGTAGTATATTTTTATGCTACATAGTACATTATGCACCCACGCACCTAATTGTCATACACCACATGCGTACTACCATTCAAAACAAAGCCATGAGTATCCTACATCGAACCAAGTATTTTTTCTCTCTGGTTATGAGCAATAAAAAGAGATTTTGATTTGAATTTAGACCTGATTTCCTAACCCAGGTTTTCAAAACATTTAGATGTTTACTACACCGGTAGAAAAATTGGCGTTTCTGTCTGCCTAGTAAACGTCCAAACCACTAACGCGCATCCAGCAATTACAATGATAAAAGTCCCTTGAGCGTTGCTTTGTAAGAATCCTCGATGAGCAGGACGTTAGCCTTGGAGAAGAGGCGCATATTCAGAAGATTTATATTGATTGTTGAATGCAAAATTTGAATATAATGCCAATAAATTTGTTCGCTTAAACATTAACTACAGTGTTTTAAAGTACCTTGCATTATATAATGTAGCATCATTTATTGTGTATTATCTGTCCTTTCATAAATAATAACTAATTTCATTGATGTTATTTAAAAATTGCCACAGCAAATGTTTGAGAAAAAGAGTAATTGTATCAGGTGCTCAATTGATTATAATATATAAGTATACAACATATTCAAACCTTGATATCCTGTAGGCGCCGTTTAAATAGCAAATATTTCTTTTTAAATTATGAAATATAATTCAAGTATAGTTTCACAGTCGATTTAACTGTTTCCTAGTAGCACGCGTATGTAGAAATAGTAAACTTTTGCTATAAAATAGTTGATATTCACCATCTCTACTAAGTAATGTTTCACTTAATAAATTATGTACGTTAATAACTGTTATCGATTCTAAAATAATAAAATTTTAATTTACTTTGAAATAATATTCATAGGTTATAAGATTTTTTACAGCAGGACGAAAGTCTTTTATTAAATCTTTAATGACTTATTTGACAGAAAAATTAGAGTAGCTAATTAAAGGCTAATCCAATCGAATAATTTATGATTATTCTTTAGCAAAAATAATGTTTACTAATCAAATAAAGAGAATTTATAACATTTAGAACATGCAGAGAAAGAATTTCCTACCTTTAAGTATGCACTCCAAGGTACATATAAATTGTCTGGCATTCTGATAAATAAACAGTGCGATTAGGACTTAATAGGAATTGTAAGATCATAATTTTTTAAAATATGTTGGCCCATTAATGTTTCTAGAGCCAATACATCGTAACTAGATTTTCTTGACATAGTGGAATTATCCTTCCTTAATCCAGATTTCTTATGCTTGGGTTCACTATCTCTCAACAGTTGGTGGTACTCTGTAGATATATTCATTACTGACGTCAATTCATCTACGACTCTTGATGGTAAATCGTAATTGTAAATGTAGTTTAATTGTTTTCGAAGTAGTAGGTCCTGATGAATGATTAAAAAAAAATGCATTTAAGAGTACAGCTATTAAAAACTCAGAACGTGTACTTTTCATACTTTTTCAGATACCACTTTTATCGAGACTTTAGTCAAATTTCTCCTCTTTTTAAAGAGAACTCGTTGATCTTTGACTTTGAGACGAGTCGTTGGATTCCACTGAAGGTGTTCGTGTACCTGAATTATGTTACTATTTGATTCTGTGTAAAACCATCCATTTATATCAGAATTATTCCCACATTTCACTAACATTTCTACAACAAAGTTTAAGCCCAATCGATTGTCTTGTGGGTTTCGGCAGAAATTAGTAAATGACTCCGTCATCGAAGTGTGGAATGATAATAACCACACGTGAGGATCAATTATGTCTGTCGTTGTAAAATGCATGAAATTTTTAAAATCATCTTCTGTTTTCAACAAAATGACAAGTAATAACTTTGAACTCTTCCACATGCTGGAAAACTTTGTCCCTAAGTCTGATCCAGCAACAGCCATCGAATAGTGACGGTTTTTTGAAAGTTGCCTAATGATTCCCGTTGTTATATGTATACCTTTTAAAATAAAAAAAAAAAATTAAAAAACCTTCGTGATTGATTTTATTTTAAAAAATAACATATTTTTACTTATTTTCAAAGTCATAATATCGATCACAACACTGTTGGTTTTGTAAAGTTCTTTCACGTCTACTATTAAATTTGAATGATTATTTATATCACTTGTTGAATCGTTACTTGAAACAAACAAAACAACTAAAAGAATAACTACTAAAAACGTTGATGGTGCCATTTTTAATATGGAGTAATGAAAACAAAGATTGAAAAAAATTGATGTATTTGTCTCACAGTAAAAACGCGTCGTAAGATTGTGAAACCTTCAAACTGTAAAACTAGTCAATTATACTCAAGTTTTAAGACAAAAAGTTAAACTGACTTATTCTGATGTGTGTGAACCAATTAAAGTCTTTTGTTCGACCGTTTAATCGGATATAAAAATACTAGGATTGTTGGAATTGGGGAAAAGCAGTGGCCATATGCTTAATTATTAATTGTATCGAACCTCGTAAATAATTTATTGTAGTGCTTAATAATTAATTTTGGAGCTCAATAAATGTACTTTTTTGATAGATCAAGCAGTGCTACATGTATAAACGGAGTTTTACAAAAACATGTGTGTATAGAGAAATGTGTATTTTTGTATCTATGTTTCCACGTATGTAGAGCGATCAATAAGGGGGTAATCATTTTTCATCTTACCTCGGGCGTTTTTGAGATGCTGGTGTGCCCTCGGTAGAAAAAATAGGATTTTTTACTCAAGCACTATCGCACCATGGCTACCTTACGTCTTTTGGGCGCTGCTTTGCAGGTCCCTCGGGCTGCAAAGTAGCTCCGAGACGACGGCACTTATCAGACGAAAACTATGGAATGAAGAATAAGGTTTCTTTAAAATAATACATAAGAAACTTTAAAATCGACAGCATCTTTATTTATATTTACTATATATTGAAGAATCAACAGAACTAATTTTCATGTTCTCATATAAATAATCGTTAAAATTTGATCTACTTGTAAATCTTGATGCAATTTTCCATTGAATTTTACCAAATTAAAAATTGTAGGTATGATCAATAGAAAACATATTACAAATACTTTTATGAATCCAAAGGTATACCTGAAAAAACTTATGCAAACGGAAACTGCTTCTAATATTGTTGGTTAGAAATGTATTTAATCGTCTCGCTTATCTGATCTTGAACGATGGACAATAAAGTTAGACAGTTAAGGTGGCTTGGGCGATTTATATTGGCTTGATTAAAACGTCTGAAATT
>NW_019379926.1:72163-115409 GCF_000648655.2 Copidosoma floridanum
ACTGACAATTATATTAATTCTTATCCAATGCGAGAATAAACAGTTAATAATAATAACCCTGTATAATGCATATGTACATAAATAATAAGCAAGAAAACTGTAATTAAGTGATTATATAATATAAGTAACTAAGCGAATTCTAAGATAAATTTTTTGTACAAGGGAAGCGTGCAAACAACAAACAAAAAAATGTATACACATAAAATACAGCGAATTAAACCAGTAAAGGAGATAGGGATAGAGCGCTTTAAACCACCCTCTTTCCTTTAACCGGAAAATGCTATACAACACAAACAACATAACACAGACATAAAGACACATCAAAAAGAAAATCGCCGCCGAGGACGTCGGCGTCGCGGCCTCGGACGTGTTACGTACGATAGTATATAGCTATGCGTGCGAGCGCCTCTGCTGGCTTGGGCCTGAAAGGTAGGAGAATAGAGGAGAGAGGAGATAGAAAAGGTAGAGAGAAGGGATACAGAGATCAGCTAGAGACGCGAGAGGGTAAGGACGAAGTCCGCGAACGATAATACATGCACAACTTCCCTAAATAATAAGTAATTCTAATAAAGCATAAGTAACAAAGAGTCACGCTTCTATTTATTCCCGCACCAAGAATCCCACGTAACACTATTTATACGAAATTTGCTCTCTACGATTTTTTTCGCCACTCAACGATAGAGCAAAAAACTGTGTAGGCGTTCAACAATTTCTTCAGTAAGAAAGACTTTATATCGCTACTAACATATATACATATACATACATACACTTAAACAAGACTTCTGAAATGTACCTGATTGAAAGCTGCATCCAAATTTTCCAGCAGGTTGTTTGAATTTTTGATCATTTGGTTTATTTTATTATAAACGGGATCTTTAGATGATGCCTTGAAATATACAGAACAAATGTATGAAATAAAATTCTAAATTTATTGTCAGTTAAACTTGTATTTTTTTAACCAAAATAAATTTGTAGAAGCCGGAACTATTTACAGCAATAGGTTGGTAACTACCATCTTCCATGAACTCAGATATATCATTAAATGGCATTGTGGGTAGTCCAACTGTCAAGTAACTTGTCAAAGATCCACAATAAACCGCGTAGATGACTAATGCACAAAATAGTACTATCAAGTAAACCAACTTTAATGACGGACGGTTAACATAAGCATCTATAAATTGAAAAATTTATGTTTATGAAATTTGTAAATTGTTGAAAAATCAGTCGCAAATTTTGGTACTCAAAATTCACCTGACAACCCTTGCTGGCAGAATACACCCCATATTTGTGTACAATTTTCCAACAAAATGGCATATCTTGAACGTATTTTGTCTTGCAATTTCATGTCGATGAAAGACAATGTAATTGTCAAAATAACTACAGTAATAGCTATCTTAATTCTGCACCTTTGCTTAAAATCTAATTTTCAAAGACTTCAGTTATCCATTCTTACTTTCACATTTTAACGGTGAATGAGATCTTTTAATGTTTGTATTTGTATATGACCAAGTATTGTATAGAGTGTCACACTTTCAACGTACCACCTACATTTTCTTTTTCTTAATAAAAATTTAAACATTTAAAACACATATAATTTTGAAAAATCTGTCTATAACAATTATAACAATATTACATATAATAAAGTAGACTAACTTTTGACCGTAACCAATTTAGAAAAATTAACATTGTTTTTGTGTGTAAAAGAGTCTATTATTGTAGTGCTACTTTTCGGCAGTTACTGTAATAATAATAATTGCATAATAGTATCTGGGATTTTGAAAACGCTTATAAAGCTTCAATGATTATATCCTTTGATGTAAAAAAAATTATTACTTACAAGTTAAAGGAATTAAAAAAAAATATACATATAAAAGATCAATTATCATGAGAGTATAAAATTCCAAATTAAGATATGACAACGACGACGAGAACGACAACGTTGGTGACGTCGATAATAATTATAAAATCTTTTGATACGTACTTTTGTATTCAAAAATAATTGTACTTATGTTATGGAGTAAAAATATAATAATTAACGTGGTTAGTAAATTCAATTAATAAGTACGCTAACTTTTACTTTGCTCGAAAAAATCAAACAAAAATCTCAGCCTTAAAGATGTAATAATTGTTGCTTATTTTTAAGTCACATAGTACATTGCGAATCCTCACACCCAAATAGGAATAAAGAGTATAGAATTTTCTAGACCACATGCTTACAATCATTACGAACAAAGCCAGCACGAGTGCCGTACGTGCAGTCTGACTATTCTATTTTCCCGGATTTCACCACTAAAAGGAGATGTTTGTTTAAAATTAGATCTTATTACCTGACACAGGCTTTTTCTAACATTTAATTAGTTATTGTGAGATAAACACTGCTCGGAATGTATATAACAACAATATTATTTTACCCCCTTGAGGTATAGCTATTTATAAAAGTAATTCGTAGAAGCTATTCGTATGCACTTTGTACATATTTCGGTTCAATATTCGTTTTGTCTTTTTATATTTTTTTTAAATCAGGCACTGCCTATGTATTGTATAGGACGAAGCCATTTATCGATTTCTCGCGTTTGCATACTAAAGTAAAAATGGTTTCGTTCAAGCAAACGTATTTTTGTCGCAAGGTCAATTTGATCGCTTGATTATTGCATGACGCGGTTGTTTTTTCACCAACGAAACAGAAAATCGAACTTTGATTAGTGGGCACTTTGAGTTTTTTACAGAAAATAATCAATAACATGGACGAGTCATTCCAAAGGCCGGCCATTCATATTTGTGTCAACAATAACTTTAGTTCTCAAAATTGTTGATTTTTCTCTTTAAATTTATTCAATTAGGTTTATGGAATTTATAAAGTAAATAATCAATAACATGGACGAGTCATTCCAAAAGCCGGCCATTCATATTTGTGTCAACAATAACTTTAGTTTTCGGAATTGTTGATTTTTCATTTTTCTCNTCAAGACCTCGCCGTGATAAACTCAATATGTCAATGGAAAACAAAAAGATCCAATAAAAGTGCTCCTTCTTTTGATCGTATATTGTCTTTTTCGACGTAATAAAATATAAAGCATGATTTCTCTACACGCACGCCCTTATGTATTATTAGGTGATGTCATGATCAACTCGTATTCATTTTGATACTACGGCTAAAAGAAAACTTCAATTTTTATTTGTAAATATTTTGGGCTCCACACAGAGAATAATCAACAAAATGAAGACGTATCTATACAAAAACAAAGATAAGATGTAAAGATATAAGGCCTTAGCACTCGTAGTTTGCTAATAAAGCTTATCAACAATTACTCAGATATCTAAAATAAACTAAAAAGTGATAATAAATTGTTATTATTTTAACAGGTACCTAGTATTTTGAAAGGTTGCATTTCTTTTGAATGGAACAATTTGTGTCTAGATTTTGTCTCGAGAATATTCAATGCCTAATTTAGTTACCCAAAGTTTGAAATATAGATTTACGATTTTCTGTAGTAGTATCACAATTATTATCAGAAAAGAGGTATTAATGTGACAGTTAAAAAATATTCTGGAAAATCTGACCCTTACTTGATTTGTTTTAATCGATACGGTAAAGTTTTTTTAAGACGCTATTAAAAAATTGTTTTGTAAGAGACCTGAGTACTGAAGACCTTTTAATAAGATTAAAGAGTAGAACACATTAAATATTTTATAACTTATTGACAGAATTTTGTTGACATACTTATAAAAAAGGACTAAAATTTTTAAAAATATAATGAACAATTATTTATGCGAAAACGACTACATCAAAACTTAACTAACATTTTTCAATAAATATACATATAATATGAGTGCATGTGTTTGTGTGTGTACGTGTGTGTAAATTGGCTGGTACCAAAAAAAGGTTTGTTTGGATTAGAATATTTTTAAACTTACTGCTTAATATGCCAACCGATATTATCCGTTTTATCTAACCAATCCACTAAACAAACAGAGAGTGAATTGTAAATTAAAGTTAAGTTACAAACTACAGTATGACAAAAAGTCAGATGTAGCCATAAAGGATTCGTTAATAGTGGAATAGCTCGTAAAATACTAGGTTTACGTGGGGGTCACCTGTTAATTTGTAACAAAATGAAAAATTAAAACTAAATAAATGTCAAAGCTTAATTTAATAGATAAGAATCTCTAAAATTTTGAAATCATGTAAATAAAGTGTGCTTTATTAAGTCGAAGTATCAATCATTTTAATTCAAATTACCCAAGCCAACTTAATAAGTAAGGAAAGCTGCCCCTTGACACTTTCAAAAAGCTGCTTGTCTACGGTGAGAAAGCAGCTCTTCTAGGTGGAAGAGAGATACTACAATAGAGCAATAATAGCATGGCTCTTCTGTATCTGAAGAAGTATTCCCCACCAATTTTCTTTCGGAACAGTGCGCGCAGCGCTAGTCATTAACTCTAATAGTCCAACTGCAGTAAGCAACGACAGCGTTTAGTATTAGTACAATCAGTGATTGTTGCACCTCCAGCTGTACAAGTAGCACACAGAGCGCATATTAAATTTATACAGTAATCAGTTCGCTATTCTTCAATCTTCGTTGTCAACTCTGTTGAAGCGGCAGTTTAAACGATTATTTGTATTCGAATTTTTTGTTCTAAATTATCATGACTTATGCGGAAATACCGACATATACCGACGAAAAAGTACTCGCATCCATTGAAGAAGGTATACGGGGACTTATGGCTCCACGATCTCTTCCCCGTGCAACTTCTAATAATAAAAGCCTCATCTTACCAATTAATCAGAGCTACGGTGACAACAGTGCCTCTAAAGTTAAGGCACACAAGGTAAAAGACCATTTCTATATTGAATTATTACGGGTTCCTTATCGTGGGTTACGATGGGATAATGTAGACTTCTTGTGTCTTACACGTTTCTTTTGGAGAAAATAACATCGTGACACACAAAGAAATAGGCGTTGAGTTATGTATAGACATTACCTAAAATATCCGGCCTTTAAATATTTTTCATAAAATCAAGATAAAAAACTAGGGAGAAAATTAAAGCATATTTGCAGAATTGTTACAAATATGTAGAAATTATTTCTTGTTTTTTGCCTAACAATAACCTTAAAAATTATTTTAAAAAATATCTCGAGCCTGTTATCTATAAGAAATGTACAGGAAAGACATAAATATACCACCGTAACCAACGAGGAACAGAGAGACTTCTAGTCCAACACTATGGTTTTTCAAACAAACTCTATGTAATTTAATGGTCAATGATTTTTGTAGGAAGATTTTTATAAAGAGGTAGACTGCACAGGATTTGCTTTGGAAGAAATTTCTGTATTCGTAAGTATCGTTTAGTTTTATTCGTCATACATATAATTTGAATGATAGATAAAAGAACAAAAAAAAATTATTAATAAAATTGACATAATATGAAAAGCAAAAAACAAACTCAATAAATTTTGTTTCAACTTTAGGTAGAAGACAAATTAATCGTAGTCGAGGGTATACATAAAAATATTCAAGATGAGCACGGTAACGTCTATACGAACTTGTCAAAGACGTTTCCCGTCTCTGAAACCTACGACTTCAACGATGCTAAAATACATTTATTCTTGGACGGTACATTAACTATCTACATTCCTTGTAAGGTTGAGCCATTAGCGGATTAGAACTGTACCGTCAAAAGTCTATACAAAAATGAACCAAGTGGAGAAATATAACTTCAGTTAGAAGGATAATATTCTAATGGTATTTCATGATTTCATCTTTTTAAAGTTTCAAATAAATGATAAAAACTTCGAAAAGCATTTCATATTCTTAATGTTGTTGATATATTTATAACCATATTATGTCTTTTGTATGCACAATTTCATGCAATAAATACACTACCATGAAACGGTGAAATTTTATAGCGTGTATTTATAAGTCCTTTAGCAGAGAATGACGACTAATTTCTTTCCGATTTTATTTGTATATAATATTTGACATAATCATGTAGTTGCAGAAAAATTGATTCTTACACGTTTCTAATACGAGACACAGAAAGCTTTTTCTAAGAATAGGCAACAGATCTCAAAATGAAATATTACTAATTATCATATTTTACATGAGAAAAGAAAAGAAGGCAAGCAATAATAAAGTAACGAATTAATACAATTTTTCTGTAACATTTAAACATGATAATATTTGTACATTATATTCTGAGGCAAAACCAACAAGTCAACAGCACAGGTAGTCTAAGTTTATTTGTTGAAAGTGTGGCATTGAGTTTTATGTGAGGTAACAAGGTCAGATTATTTTATTAATTTCACATGATTCTAAGATGTATATTATGGTACAAGGATGTAACATGACAAGGGATGGCCTTGTCTACCACTACATGTGCGGTTACATAATGCCTACGCCTGTCCTCCCCCCAGCAAATCTATTGGTGCGGTTTAGGATTTTAATGCTTTTTGCACGACAGATTTCCATAGATTAAACTTTTTCATAATTGATTTTTGTGATCCTATGTGTGTCACGCTACTTGATAAAGGTTAGTGCTTTTTTTGTACAGTAAAAAAATGGAAAAGGGTGTATTTCAGCGCAATGGCCTTTCTGTTGCTAATAAGGTTCCCTCTTGCTCAAATCAGACTTGAGTCGCCACTCTTTTTCATATGTTTTTAATAGAAATGTACTGCCCCATGAGTTATGGTTACCTGCTATTTACTCAGGCCTCATAGTCTGTCTTGACGGTTTTACCAAAACAACCGCGCTGGGAAGGAACGATGCACATGGCCAGCCCCAGAGAACAGCCTGTGAGTAAACCTATTACATGTCATTGTAGTGTGTCAGTGTAGTAAATGCTCTGGTGGAAAAGTTGTAAACGTCACTGTTTCTTAAACAAAGTGGGGTGGAATGCTATTTGGTTCGACGCCCCCTCATACGATCCAAGCTGCCAGCAGCGGGATCTCCGTCAAGGTCTTGCACACCCTCGAGTAAGATTATCAATATTATTACTAGCTATTATTATTATGATTATTATTTTAATATTAATTACTCGTAAAATATATTTTTTGATATTCGTATTATTACTAATCTTGTCATCATTAGTGCTGTAATGACTAAAAAAAATAAAACATTAGTACCCTTAATACATTAGGTTTCTAAAAAATGAGGGGTAAAGGGTTCAGTTGTTGTTCTCCCGTTACTGATTTACTGCCAGATGCATTTTTTAATAGAGCCTTTATATATAAATATACAAATTATACAGAGGTATTTTTAGATTTTTCGGTGGCTAGATTCTCAACGTTAGGTGATAGTCACCTTCTATACTGCATTAAAAAATCGGCTGCATATTTGGAAGAAAAATGAGTTATTTTTTACGAATTAAAACTCTTTGATCGGCCGATGAATCTCGTGGAATATATTGTACGGAAGAAAAAAACAAAAGATGATTTCTTCAAAGAAAGTTGCAATTTTTAATTATTTAAATCATTGGGAAATAATATGAATTTGATGTACGTCGTTATTTAGCGTACACAGGTAGTTTAACTCAAACAAAAGATTAATTTATTTTTATACACAAAAAATTTTAGTAAATGCATAAACTTTTTGTCATAAGTATAAAATATCAAGTAGGCTCTAACAATATACCATATAGTCATCGGCCGTATTTGCCGTTGATATTAGTCATTCTAACACCATACTTTAAACTTCTTGCAATTTGAAAAATTACCATAAGAAATTCTTTTCAAATCTATTTTTATTTTCTCTCAAAACTCATGAAACAACCACGTATTTTCCGTGTAAAGTTCGTGAATAAAGTCATTTACGACTGGACTTTATAAAATAACTGAACAGAGTAATTCTTACTATGGCTATTCTCATCAAACGTTGATAAAAATTTTGAATGTTATCGTATGCTTTATGAATAAAAATGCAGGAGGTTAGTATTTTTGGAAGCTGTAACGAGGGGGCCATAGCAAGATAAAAAATTATCGTCATACTTAAGTTTCAAATGGTATTTAGCTTTCAAGTATACAATTTTGGAAGCGATAGAATCCAAGTAGGAACAAGAGAGTATAAGTAAGGCTATATTTTTATTCTTCAGAGATTCAATAATAACATTCGTATACCCAAAAACCGCTTATAGAAGTATACGATATTTATTGATCAAGAACGAGGCAAAATCATCAAGTATATAGCTTGGATCTAGTTGCGTCTACTGTGAAGTGGAATGAGTACGAGGGTATAGTGTTGTACTAATAATAAATATAGCTGCTAATGCTGGTTTTTGATTCTATAATACTTGTCTTTCTTCTCGATTGTATTCTCTGACTATAATAACGTGGAAACCAACTTATTTCGTAAACGTATAAAATGATGTCAAAGATGAGTAAGCCAGGGTTGGTCAGTTGGAAGGGATACCTGCACTGTTTTGACGATGAGAGATAGAGCAAACAGCCTTGATGTCATACTAGTAAGGCTATATTTCTTAGGTGAAGAAAGAGATGACGTTTAATACGACATGTGCCACGAGCAGCATAGTCGTGGAAAATTCGTTGGGTGTGACTCTGTATCTTTAACACGAAGAGGTACGCATTATTAAAGAGTATGAAGGGGTTGCATAGCAGTAGCTGTTTATATCCTCGTTTGATTTACTTTATCGTTAAAAATTAAAGTGGGCAACGCTCTGTAATGGTGGGTATTGTAAAGAACTTTTGTCTTGCGTAAAATGCCGAAATATTATACAAGGCTTCGTTTATTTCGTGTTTTTTTAGTTATAAATATAATGGTCCATATTTTATCGTATAAAACGATTTTTGCTTTGGAAGTAACACTTTTGCCATTAAGTACAAAGACTAGTGCCCTTTCTTAAACAAAAATGTATTGAGTTCTCTGTACTTAGCAAGTATATAGTATTGTTGTCTAGCTATTTTTAATCGCTCGAAGAAGAATGAACAATAAATGATTTAACAGACATAAGTAATTCATAAAAAGTAGCAGCTTTTGTAAAAGAAATGAGACTGAAATATGAAAATCATTAAAAAATTGTATATTATCATTCAAACTATCTTTCTACTATCGTTTCTTGCGATAAAAAAATTTACGATATTTAGTAATCACTTTGAAAACACGTAAGAAAATCACACATACATCCAATTGAAGGTACTACTCACAACGATGATAAAGAAAAATTTTAAATTGATAAATAATTTAAAGTAATTACTATGCTATTACACACAATGGCCCGCACATATTTCATCGTATATTTGTAATTTATTGCTTTAAATTACCGAAAAGGCGTTACAAAAGCGTGAGATAAAACAATACGGCAATGTTGCTATTCGTTTAAGTTGCGGTGATGTTCACAGATGAAGGATTTGGATCAGAGATACCAAGGGAAAGCTAGAGTCCGCAAGAGGATATTTAGAAACCTTCCATATATCCATAACCAACCCATGACAGGAACATCCCCTGTCCCACAATTAAAAGTTAATCTATTTATTTTATCATTGTAAACGGCTCAAGTGACTTTAGAATTTGATAAGTGTATAATGAAAAAAATTTTTTCAACCAGTTTATAATGAAGACTCAAACAAATTTAAACTATTCTGTAGAGCAGCTTTTATTGCTTTGCAAAAATCATTTGTAAAATAACTAACTGTGATAACCGGAAGGAAAGTATTGATAACAAAAATTTTTTAAGAAATTCCCGCGATTAGGATATAAGGATAGGAGGTTCCTAAAATATTTTCGATGTATAATGGGAAAGACTAGAAGGTAACAAATTATAAGGAACAGGTCTTACTGTTATATTTTGAACGCAAGCAATTGACACATCAATTAACGAACAGACTGAGAAATAAAAAACTCGCTCAATAAAAGCTAGGCGGAATTCAACGAAAAAATTACTGGAGACCATATACTTTTGCCAATAAGTGATGTATATTTTAATTAGCAAAGATTACCTATTTTTCGTCTACCCCCTTACTGTAATAGGAGGACTCTCATTCCTTTTCCAAAGCGTTTACACATATATACAGCTAGAAACATTTTTTTTTGTTTCACAATTTATAGAAAATGTTCCGATCATATATTTTTGCTTAATTTTAATACACTGAAATAATAATAATTGACTGTAAATATTGAATTTATCAATTAAAAAAATATGGAATACCAAAAATCGATTCAATACGAAAAAAAAAGTCTTTTCTATAAACACTTACTTAAGGTAAAATTGTAAAAAAGCCTCACTTTTAAGAAATACGATAAAGGCTTCCTCATGTATCTTCCTTACGTTAATAAAACGGAAAAGATATGCAGGTGAGCGTACATGTGTACTTATGTCAATATATAATACACAAATATGTGCTTCCAGACACACACTTACTTACACATTTTTTTATTTCAGTAAGTTACTTTGTGAAAAACTTTTTGATCTTCTCAACTATTTCACTCATAATGTTATTGTCACGTACAGTATGAAACATACTACGTGGGGTGGACTTCAGCTATTAGTATTAGGAAGGAGCACATGTGGGGGAAGAGAGAGCTTAGAAGGCCCGCAGCAGTGGCCGCAATAAGTAACTCGGAACCGCAAAGCGCCTTCCCTCAAGGAATATAGCAATAAAGAGATTGATTGAATTTAACTGCCGCGTTGTTATCAAGCACCCCGAAACTTTAGAATCCCACGTAACAGTTTTGGTGCTAAATGTGGGGTAGGTTTTGTCGCGAAAAAAAAATTTTTTTTTTTACACGTGATATTTCGGTATTTTTTGGCAACAATTGGGAAGCACACATAGTGCAGTGCAACAACAGGCGCAGAAAATTCAAGGCAGTCACCTACAGCTGCTATCGAGAAAAAAAGGACAAGAGTCAACATCCAGTTTCAAAAGGAATTATCGTAAAGAGGATGACTTGGAGAATATTAGCGCTCATCGTCTTAAGCCTTCTATCAAAGTAAGTAATAATTCTTTTCATCCTCTCAAATATATATACTTATTGTCCCTCGAGGTTGTTTAGCTAAGGAATCGACGTACAAAAAATAATACCTAACCCGAATACGGCTAGCTCCGCTCGATTTAGAAGCCAGTAAAATAGAGATACAGAATCGGAAATAAAATAGAAATCCTTTTTTCTCTATTATTTCTTCGTGCGTGGACTGAAATTATCTAATATAATTAAGCTCACATCACTCTATAATAAAAAAAAGGGGGGAAAGAAGATGTCCCACTACGGGGAAGAGATTGATAACGGTAGGGATGGTTTAAACGAAACTTCTTCCATGACACAGAAAGATTCAGATACAATAACAGTTATGCTTGAACACGACCCCGAATCGTATGCACTCTATGAGAAGATGGATAAGAAAAATCAAGTTCTTATGTTAAAGATATTTAAAAATATATAACCAAAAATTTCATTTAAGAAAAATCCTAATACAAAATTAGCAGAGCCAACGAATGAAACAGCAGAAATAGAGATGTTGGAAATTGCACCAGAAAAATCAGAATTAAAAGAGAATGCGATTAAGGAGAACATAGGGGTAGACAGGAAACGTGATCAATTAGGCGTGGAAGGTCTAGGCAAAACGAGTTGGCAGGAAAAGTATACTAAACGGCGAGAACAAGAAAATACAAACAGTGAACAACCTTTTATACCATTTTGCAATTGGCCACCTCTGCATTCAAATGACAAAAATTATAACTACCATACATCAAACAATAGGACAGATAGGCTGAGGTTTGGATACGAAGAAAATGATAATGACGTGTATACAAATACAGAATACGTTTTCCCTGCATGTGACCGACCAACCGAGCTGCCGATAAATAATCAGGCAGAATCTTTTCAGAGGACACAAAGCAACATACGCGATAACCCTCAGCATCAAACCATGCAATTTTTTCCTAGTAATAGGCAACAAACAGGGGTTCCGTTAGCCTTAGGCTCGAATCTTAATATATTAGGCTACCTAAACAACGCAGTAAATGGTATACCACTGTATAATGGAGACCCCGTGCAGTTTCCCTTATTTGAGCAAATGGTTAGAATGATAAAGGGAACAATACCTGTCCAGTATGAAAAATATTTCATAGGACTTTTGGGAAATAATTTGCAAGGCATAGCGGATGATCGATTCTGCACGCGATTGTCGTTACTTAATTCGATTGACGAGCTTCTGTCGGCTCTATTGCGAAGATTCAATAAAATAGGAAGAATAGAGACACTTGCAGCGGAGCTTAAGACTGTCACGCAATGGAACAACGGATTAATTATGGAATATTGTGGGCGAGTCCAGCGACTTCACAATGGGATCATGATGGCACATGAGGCGAACCCATACTTGACGCGGGCCGAAAAAAACGCGTCGAAAAAGAGATCAGACAGTGAAGCAGTGAGGCAGTTTCTGTACGTATTAAAGGCACCGTATAACTGGAACGTCGCAGGGTTCCAAGCAAAAACACTAGAGGAGGCTATTGAAGCTGCCATTACTGTAGATAACGAATGAAGCCTCCACCGCTCAATGATAGTGCAAAAAAGCAGATTGAGAGCAAATAACGCCGAGAGACGGTATGACGCCATGGTGGGCCTTATTGGTAGCGACGCACCCGTAGGGAAGACAGATACGGACGAGTGAGACGGTGTGGCTGATGTAAAGTACTGTTAGTATTGTCGAGAGCACGGCGCCTATTCTACTAGTGGATGTGAGAAATTGTGGCAAGATGCAAAAAAAGGAATAATAAAAAATCCTAACGTTGATGAAGAACCAAAAAAAGAAACAATAGAAGAAGAAGGATTGTATGATAGGAAGGTGGCGTATAATAATTATCACCGTTGGTATGGAAACGAAAGGATTTTTGATCGACAACAAGGGAATAATGGTAAAAGGCCTTACAACCAAGAAAATCGCTACCAGGAAAGAAAATATAACTACGATAATAATAATTATTATAACAATAATAATAACAGTAATAATTATGACGGAAATAGTTACAATGACAGAAAAGTAGGTCATAATTATAATANTAATAATAATTATTATAACAATAATAATAACAGTAATAATTATGACGAAAATAGTTACAATAACAGAAAAGTAGGTCATAGTTATAATAAATATGACCACAGAAAGGACGATTATCGGGACTGGCGAAATAATCAATACTCCAATTAGGATAATCGCAGGGATGATTATAGGAAAGATAATCTTAATAGTCAAAGTCCGAGGGTAAACAGCTCGAAAACCGGGCATTTAAACTCGCAGGATTCTCGACGCGATCCCCAATCGTCGGGCATGACAAAGTAATAAATGAAGGAATTTATGAGAGGAAGTTAGGAGTGTTAGAGAAGGGTATGGATAATGACAAGCATAAGGTATCGGAGACTTACGCCACGACGCTTGAAAATTCTAAAACTTAAGGAAAAGACGAGCAGCAGCTATCTCGCACAGTGAAAATAAATTTATTAAAAATAGGATACACAACACCCACAGTAATTCTAAAAAGCCCTTATATAAACGAAGGTGCGACATTCTATGCCGATACGGGCGCGGAAATTTCAATAATTGAAGAGAATGGTCTTGATATTGGAGTAGCGGTAAATAGTAGGGAAAAATTGAAAATAAAAGGCGTAACGCATGGAGCTCGCCAAACTTTGGGATCTATAAGATTACCCCTAGAAAACTGTATGTGTACCCTACACGTAGTCCCCCATGACTTTCCCATAGAGGTGGAAGGAATTATAGGATGGGATATTTTTAAGTTGTATAACGGTCAGATAAATGCCGAAGACAACACACTTAAGTTGAATGGAAGGAGAATTCCGCTACGAGAATCAGAAAGTTTTGAAATTGTGCCGAAAACGAGGCAAGTTATATATGCGTATATAAAAGTTTCGCACAGGAAAATTAAAGTGGGCTAGGTCCCACTACAAAAGCTTACAGAGGGTATTTTTTTCGGTCATTTAATCGCAATGAACAATAATGGTAGGGTGTATGCCGAATGTCTAAATATATCAAATGAAATAATAAATGTACCAGTCCCAGTGGTGGACCTCTTAGAGTGTGAGACGACAAAGAAAGCTGACTCATCGGACGTCAATGGGAATGACGTAGAAGCATTAGAAATAGCCTTTGTACGGATGTTTAGAGAAACTAAAAACCCTGAAGAGCATGAAAAACTAGGCAATGAGATAAGAAATGACGCTAGCTGCACATGTACGAAGAAAAATATCGTGGGAAACGAGGGTTGTGACAAGGACGGCCGTGACAACAAGAATACTCAAATACTTGAGGAAAACATTAAAACAGACGTCCTTAGTTGCAGGAAAGCGCGAGTAGACAAAATAATGGAGTTAGTCGACATATCAGGGTGCAACGAAGAAGAGAAAAAACATGTGCGAGGGCTTATAGAGATTGACCCGTACGTTTTTGGACTCGACGGGGAAAAACTGAAAGCGACAAATCTTTTAAAACATAAAATAAACACGACTACGGATAAACCGATAGTAACGAAGCGGTATAGATATCCGTCAGCTGTGAGAGAGCAAATGAAAGTTGAAATTAAGAAATTACTCGAACAAGGCATAATAGAGCCTTCAGAGTCACCGTACAGCCCAAACATGTGGATCGTACCTAAAAACGCAGGACCAGATGGCAAAAAGCGCTGGCGGATAGTAACGGATTTCAGGCAACTCAACGAGATAACAATGGGTAGTTGTCATCCACTTCCTTTCCCGAGCGATATACTGGAACATCTGGCGACAGCACGCTATATTACAGTGGTAGACTTAAAGCAGGGATTTTTTCAAGTTGAAATACATGAAGACGATTCTCATAAAACAGCGTTTTCGGGACCGGATGGGCATTATCAGTACAAAAGAATGCCAATGGGTTGCTCGGATTCTCCGAACACGTTTCTAAGGGCAATAACGCTTGCACTGGCAGGGCTGCAGGGCCATGAGGTAGAGGTATATTTAGACGATATAATGGTGTTCGCGTCGAATCTTGAAGAACATCGCAAACGCTTTATAAGATTGTTAGAGCGATTGTCAAGGGCAAATCTTACAATTGAGCCAAAGAAGTGCCAATTTTTAAAACGTGAAGCAAAAGTGTGAGGCCATATTGTAGGAAATGGTAAAATAAAAACGGTTCCAAAGAAAATCGAGGCTGCAAGAAAATATTCAAGGCCTACAAATGCAAAGAAAATCAAACAATTTCTTGGATTTGTTGGATATTATAGGAGATTTATTAAAGGATACGCTAAAATTGCTCAACCGCTGTCGAAGCTTCTGAAAAAAGGTAGAGAGTTCAAATGGGAACAGCAGCATGAACAAGCATTCAAAACGCTCGTAGATGCACTTTGCAGTGAGCCTGTACTTAAAGCACCCGATCTAGAAAAACCATTTGTGGTGACAACGGATGCATCTGACTATGCCATTGGAGCAATATTGAGTCAGGGAGAAATAGGAAAAGATAATCCGTGTGAGTATGCCTCTAGATGCCTAAATGGCAGCGAAGTTCGATACCATACGTACGATAAAGAATTGCTCGCTATAGTATATGCAAAAGAGCAGTTTCGACCCTATCTATTTGGCAGAAGGTTTACAGTGGTTACGGACCATGAGCCTCTTAAACATTTTCACTCATTAAAGAAGCCAGATATAAGATTTAATAGGCTTAAAGCTGAATTAAGGGGCTATGAATTTGACGTTGTTTATAGACCAGGAATAGCCAATAAGGCACCGGATGCACTGTCCCGAAATCTGATTATAGAGGATGGAGAGAAAAATCCTGAACTACCGCGACGAGAGTTATATGAACTTGCTGAAGAGCAGGAGAGAAATGGTCATGGTGACATAAATGCGCCACCGGAACGAATATTCAAAATGCGGACAAGAAGAGAGAAAAACATAATAAGAAGGGATAAGAAATGGCAGATAGAAATATCCGATTCAGACGAGTCGAACAAAAAGGTAGAAAGAAAAAAGCCTCGCAAGACGAATAACTCAGATAAGCTAACGGTCAATAAACAAAGCGACGCAGACTCAGAATCAGAGTGGACGGTGGCAAGTGAAAATATAGAGAGTAAAGGAGCAGAACCACGTAAGAAACAAGGGAAAAGAGGCAGGCCGCGTAAACAGATACTATCACCGATCGACTTCTGAGCGATCCGACGGTAAGTACAGATAATGATACAAACATATCTCAACAGCCCTCGAAGGAGAAAACGGGCTCAGGGGATAGAGATAAATTCTTTAGCAAGGAAGATACCCTACGTGGATCACCACAGATAAATAAAAACCCTTCGGGGAATGAAAGAATAAGAGGGGTAAGGGACGATTATACCGATGAAGGTAATAAGCTTGAAAGTAATACAGGAGGCAGAAATGTAGCCAAACGGAATTCAGAACAAAACTGCATGGAGTCGAATAAAAATTTAAAACTTATCAAAGAACTTCCGGTATAAATACCAGGTAATTGCTTATTCGACTCTCTTATTTTTTCCTGTGACTTGCAATTGACGGCGTGAGAACTCCGGGATGTACTACAATGTTCAAAGTGGAAAAATATATGTGTTGACCCGGAGGAGGTAGAAAAAATCCTGCAGTCCAATATAGAATATGGTAATGATGATTGCATATTGTTGTTCGCACAAGAGTTCAGGAAGAATATTTGTATACATCTACAGGGCACTAAGAGGGGAAAAAAGTGTGAAATTTTCGAAAGTTTCACGATTAATGCCAATGGGAATATGTACACTTGCATCTCCTCAACAACCACTTCAGACCACTTGTTGCCGCAACCAGGCATAG
Organism: Copidosoma floridanum; assembly: GCF_000648655.2. The sequence goes on from NW_019379926.1 coordinate 88,958, forward strand.
CGAGGAGGAACAAAACCCGGTGGAAAGGGAATCGTGGGTTAGTGACGATTTGGGCGCCAATATAAATTGGAAAAGTGAAGTAAACGAATCATGGAAAGAAAAAGAGGAAGGAGTTAAAGAAACAGAGCGTAATAAAAGTGACTCCATGAATGAGGACGTTTACGAAGATGGGGACACGCCCCCACCTGATCCACCACCACCCCCCGACTTTTCAAGTAGTTCAGACTTACTAAACAATGAGAGTGAAGAGGGGGCTTGTTTAAACAAGGCCAGACTGGAGTCGGAAAGCGAACCAGAGGAAGCAGACCTTCAAAGGAAAGTATTATCAAATCTCCCACAGCTAAAAAAGTACAGAGTATGCAGGACACGGTTACCACATGAAAAACCACCGTGGCTACCGGGAAAAGAAACAGACATACAACTATTCCAAAGAATGCATCGGGCAAAGGATCACCCATTTCATTATCTAGATAACCTAGTATTCGTGACAGTAACAGAAAGCGTGCCTGATACGGAAACAGTAGACGCCCTATATTAGCGCGGATACATAGATCCAATAGCCCTAAATAATGAAAAAAAGATGGTTGGTGACGTCATGAGAGCAAATGTGAGAAAAGTCGCGGTAATGCGAATGTATATTAAATCGCATTTTGAAGATACGGCGCTAAAATCGGACATCAAGAAATGCATTACGTCACTCAAGGCACTAGTAATGATAAATAAAATAAAGTCTATAGGCGTGATACGTGACTTGGCAATACTCAACATGAGCCAATGGATCTACTTCGTGGAACAATTTGAGGAAACTTTCAAAAACCTCAAGGTCGCAGCGACCTTCTACATTAACACCTTAGTTATACCACCAGTGGATTAAAGATATAAGGTTATTAAGGAGTATCACGAATCAACAATCGGGGGTCATAAAGGAATGAATAAAACCTACAATAAGATAGCAAGGGACTATTATTGGAGGAACATAAGGGCCGATGTAAGGCAATTTATACTTGGATGCAGGTCATGTCAGACTAAAAAACTAGTGCGTGTAAAAACGAAGCAAGCTATGCTCGTTACAGATACGCCCAGCAGACCGTTTGAAAAAATCTCGATTGACTATTACGGACCAATTAATAAGCCTTCAACAAACGGCTATACACATATCCTGTCAATACAGGATTGGCTAACCAAGTTTATTGTATTAATACCGGTACAAATAGCAACAGCTGAAGAAACGGTAAGGGCCTTAACGAATAAATTTATAGCATACTTTGGAGTGCCAGAAAAATTATTATTAGATCGAGGAACGCATTTTATAAACAAAACGATGGATGAGCTTACGCGATTATTTAAAATTGAAAAACTTGGGAGCACGGCATTTCATCCTCAGAGCAACGGGGCAATTGAACGCATGCACCATGTTCTTACAGAATACTTAAAAGCCTACATTAACGAGACCGAAAAATGGGACGAACTATTGCCGTTGTGTATGCTCGCTAACAATACATCAGAACACGAGAGTACAGGCTACACACCCTACGAGCTTATATTTGGTCAACAGGCAAAACTCCCGTCAAGCTTCAAGAGGCCAGAGGTGGGTCAAACATATACAGAGTAACTGCTGCAAATAACGGGGACACTCGCGCAATTACGATCATTGGCAGCAATGACCCAAACACAGAACAAATACAGATCAAAGTACTTTTATGATAGGGCGATGAACACGAATTTTTTTATGGAAGGTAAGATGGTGTATGTACTAAAAGAGCCATCTAAAGGAAAATTTGATGACCAATACGAGGGCCCTTACGAAATAGTCGGCATAGATTACAGGAACCATAATGTGAAGTTACAGAGAAATGAAGAAATACGGGTCTCACGTGTGGACAAAATAAAAAAAGCTTGTGAATTGAAATCTCGGTGTCCAAGGGATGAGATTATAAGAAGAGGAGAAGAAGAAAAGTTAAAGGGACCAAGAGGCAACTTGCTCCCCAACCCAATAGTTACTTACGAATAATAGCATTATAGACGAATAGGGGGTAGAAATGGATGTAAAAATAAATACCACTTCTCTCGGGAGCTCTTTTTCTTTCGCGGCCCCTGGACGCGCCGCGAAGATTTATTAAATACAGGCATACGGGGGGAGACATGTAACGAAAGGAAATATATTACGTTCAAAATTAGCACAGACTGAGGAATTAAAGAGAAGAGAGAAACATGCAATATAAAAATAATAATAACAATCATAATAATGAGAGGAAAGGATGGAGAGAAAAATCCTGAACTACCGCGACGAGAGTTATATGAACTTGCTGAAGAGCAGGAGAGAGATGGTCATGGTGACATACATGCGCCACCCGCACGAATATTCAAAATGCGGACAAGAAGAGAGAGAAACATTATAAGAAGAGATAAGAAATGGCAGATAGCAATATCCCATTCAGACGAGTCGAACAAAAAGGTAGAAAGGAAAAAGCCTCGCAAGACGAATAACTCAGATAAGCTAACGGTCAATGAACAAAGCGACGCAGACTCAGAATTAGAATGGACGGTGGCGAGTGAAAATATAGAGAGTAAAGGAGCAGAACCACGTAAGAAACAAGGGAAAAGAGGCAGGCCACGTAAACAGATAGTACAGATCGCAGAAAAGAATNATACAAAACTCTAACGACAACGGGAGAGTTACGCGTGTGGTTTTCTCTCAAAGTGCGGTATATATATATATATGTATGTGTGTGTGCATGTGTGTATTTACATATTTATATATATATGGATGCGTGTGTACGCGATGCAAAAAAAAAAATCACAAGTGTAGAATATGGAAGGGAAATAATTAAAGGATGAAAATACTGTATTTGAAAAATTAAATTTTTTTATTTTTCCTCATTTAAACTAATGGGAGCCACAGCCCTTACAACAACCACACGAGTGGCTCATCCCCTCTTTTTTTCGCCGCCAGCCATGACCTAAACCACTTCTTCAAAAAGTCCCGTTAGAACTCTCCCCCAGCTGCAGCGTTTGCAACCGCTGGAGGCAGTCGGCGACGCTGGGCTGAAAATCAGTGGTAGCTGTGATCAGCGTAGAAGGGACGAGGCATTCGCTGGCAGAACGTTGCACCTAATAGCAAAAAAAAAAAAGGAAAAGACGAATTAAATAAAGGAATAAATAGACAAATCAAAATAAGCAACAAGACATAAAAAAAAAAAAAAAAAAAAAAAAAAAAAAAAAAAAAAAAAAAAAAAAAAAAAAAAAAAANGGTATAAGCCAGGGACGAGGTCGAGGGAGAGGGGGAAACAAGAAAAAAAAAGAAAAAAAAAAAAAAAATTACCTGGATAACCGGTCGGTGATCAAGAGGATAGTTGGCGGCGCCTTCCAGGAGGACGTCCACCACTAGCACCAGGATGGTACCGTGACAGCTACAGCCGACGGCCAGAGAGTAGGAAGCCCCCCCTACCAAGGTAGGGCAGTGCAGCAACAACACCTTCCCAGTAAAATAGGGGACGGGCGCCTGCTCCTCCTCCCGCACAACCACGAGGAATAAAGACCCCGAAGGACATCGCACCTCGCAGGACCCTACCCCTCCTCGATAGGGGTAGCGCAAGGTGGGTAGTTTCAATGCGCCGGGAGGCCACCCTGGTAACAGTAAAGGAACCGGGACCCCGAAGAAGGCGTAGGGATTGACTATCAGTCACACCCCAAGCTAAATAACAAAAAAAAAAAAAAGTATTGAATTAGGAAAAATAAAGAAGCCATAAGAATAAAAAATATGAAGAAGGCCAAGAGCACTTACCGAACCATGCTGCCTATAATATATTGGCGCTAGCGCGGTCAGCCCGCTGATAACAACAATGTTTTGCCCAGGGGGCCGTCCTACAGTGGGGACATCCCGGCACACATACAGTCGCGTAACCTGCAACTCAATAAATGAAACACTTGAAAAAAAAGGAAAAAAAAAAAAAATTTCGCTTTCATACTTACGCTTTGGCAATCTGGCACGGCGCACGCGGCTTCCTCGTGGAGAAAAGCCCCCAACAGTAACCCACACGCACCGCCATTAGCGACAACGAAGCGCGTGGATCGCGAGTCACCAAAAGGCAACCAGACAAACCCAAAGAGTCGATCAAAGAATTGGCTGAAATCGGCCATGACTGACGAAGTTAACTGCAAAAATCGTGCACGTAAGGAGACGTAGAATACACTGATTCGGCAGCGACGTTGGAAAAGCAAACGCAGATTCATACACCTATGTAAATCCCTTCCCACCTTAGGTGAGTCACTTGAAGGAAAGGGAAATAAGGAAGAAATAAGAATAACGTAGCATTCAAAGTCGGGAAACGGAATTTTATAATATAGAGCAATAAAATTCTACCCTTTTTTCTTTTCCCTCTCAAATCCACACTCGCCTCCGCTGGAAATTACCGAAGGAGTGAATGCGTGTAACGTAACCTTGTAAGGAATAAGACTATTATGTACCTTATGTTTATAGCATACACATACATGGTGTAACAAATATAGATGTACATAAGTATAACATTAATATTATATGCAACGATACACCCTTAATGTAAAGACGGAGCCACACCCGCTACTTACCGTAGTAACCAGTCAAGCCCTAATACTAGATTGCATTTAATAATTATTGGGAAAGTATGTGTGGTGAATTGTATGGCAGGGGCATTTGTATTTACACAGAACGTTAAAACAAAATAAAAACAAAGAAATAAGAAAAAAATAAGAAGGAAGGTAGAATTTTTTCTCTCTCTCTCGTAGTTGTTCTCTCTTTCCTTAATCAAAGGTAACCTAGGGACCTAGGAGCTTACGAAAAATGGGAGTGAGAACGGGAAAAAGGATAACTATTTTATGTTTTAGGGGTGAAACCACGCTGGTAGGAGGACAACCGGGGGTGATAGAACAAATCGAAAGAAATCCGGGGATACTAGTAGAGAATCTGGGTCCAATTCAATCAGTCGCGTCGACATGGAAAATAATATGGTATGTAGATTGGAATCAAATGGCCCAACAGACAGAGGCATTTCTACAAGCAAGCCGACAAACGAAATGGAAATGTAGGGTAACTATAAGGAAGAGGGATGAATGTGAAGAGCAGGTAGAACGGGCTACTAAAAGAATCCCAGGAGCCTTACATAGAATGGAAACGGCGCACAGGGCAGTAGTAGGCCAAAAAGTCTATGATAACCAGATTAAAACGGTACAGACACTCCAGGGACAAATAGCAGAGGCAGATAAGGAGAAAATACAGGAGCTAGTGAAGTCAAACCTGACGCACACGACTGACACTACAAGGTACTTAAAAGAACAAATGAGGGATTCAACGTTCGGTAATCACGAGCAGGTTCTCCAAGCTATAAAGAGATTTGAAGACGAAGCAGGAAAGGTAACAAAAGAAGAATTGAAAATATTCACGGAACTTATAGACGGATACGACAGAGTATCAGGAATAGTAGAAAGATTTGAAAAATTGATCGAAGAACTCGTAGCTAAATTTGAGACAGCGACGGATATCATATATTTAGCGAGTCGAGGCGTGTCACACCTGCCAGAAGCAGCGCTAGATATGATAGCAGAAGCAGAAATATTAGCAGAACAATTTAGACCGGACCTTAGATTTCCGGGAGAAAGAAACACGACGGGAGAATAAATAGCAGAAATATCAAAGATAGCAACGATAGCGCTTGATAGAAAAATTATCTATTATATCGAAATACCGCTGGTAACAAGAGTAAATCTAGACCTTCTAAGAATATCACCGTTGTCGGTAGAGCAAGAGGGATTAAATATGACGAACGTTGTCGCTTATCTCCAGCCAACATATGAGTACATTGCGGGTAGCACGAGCGAAAAAAGATTTGCACCAGTAGCGCGGGAGACAGTGGAACAATGCAAGAAGTTGAAAAAGGTAAGTGTGTGTACACGAATGGAGCCGACACAGGAAGTGGAGGAGGACTACCCATGTGAAATACGGCTGATACTAGAAGAAACTGTGAAGAATCCGGAAGAGTGCCCGATAGTACTAGCAAAATTAAAGGGCACATATTGGACACCTCTTCACGCGAAGAATCAACATGCGTTCAGCACCACGGAAGAGGAAAAGATACACGTACAATGCGATCACACCATGCACAAGACATTTAAAGTTATGAAGGCAGGAGTAATAGACCTAGCGAAAGACTGCACAGCCCAAACATCGAAGACAAGATTGGACCCGAGTCAGGAGGAGGGCAAGAACCAGATAATTAAGTTTAAGAGCTCAAATTTGAATCTGAAAGAAATAGCACAGAAAATAAAAGGGGTAAAAGTAGATGAGATATTGGAACAAATAAAGATGGTAGTAGAGAGGGATGGGTTACAGGAGCTTGATAAGCAGGAACATGGACCGGAGGATAAGTTGATGGCAGGTACTGAACTGATAGACATAGTACAACATGTACATGAATTAGTACAAGCAAAAGAGGAATTTTTTAACTGGAAGGAATACGCATGGTTTGCAGCTGAAATAGCGTTGAGGGCGGCTGCAGGATCGGTCGGAATTTTAAAATGGGGGGCCCCACTTATACTAAACTTATCTAGAATGTTTGCAGGAAAAAGAACCAGAAACAACGTCGCAAGAAATGAAAATCTGGGGAATTCTATGGCACTACAGCCAATACTTATCCAAGTACGGGGTGAGCGGCAACAAGAAGATCAACCGACGGGCAGTAACAAACAGTTATCATAAGAAACAAACAAACTTTAGATAAATTAAAAGTAGAGCCTTAATACCTTAGCATTGACGATGTCTAGTAAAAAAAAAAAAAAAAAAAAAAAAAAAAAAAAAAANTCTAGAATGTTTTCAGAAAGAAGAACCAGAAACGATGTCACAAGAATTGAAAATCTTAAAGCCAATACTTATCCAAGAATGGGGTAAGCGGCGAAAAAGAGATCAACCGACAGGCAGTAACAAAAAAAACTGAATACATATGTAATGATGATGATAACAAAATTTAAATAAAAAGATTTTTGTCATGTTGTGTGAAAGACGCTGCGTGAAATGTAATGAATATAGTATAACACAAGAAAAAAAAGGAAATAAAAAAAAATGGATGCACAAAACAAAAGTTGTAAGTAAAATAAAACCGAAAGAAGAAAAACAATAATCATAATGAGGAAAATTAATATGTATAAAACAACTCAAAAAAAAAATATGTTAGTAAGTAAGTAAATATTAAATTAGATAATAAGCAATAAATGGTAATTGAATAATCATCAATGAAAGTAAGACCCACAAGGGCATATTTATCAATTTATTATGTAAGAGGGAAGAGCGCAAACACGAACAACATGATACAGATACTAATTAAACAATCATTCCCGAGGTGGTACAGAAAAGAACGTTGTCGAAGGCGAAAACGAAGCGGCCTCGGACGTGTCACGTACAGTATGAAACATACTACGTGGGGTGGACTTCAGCTATTAGTATTAAGAAGGAGCACAAGTGGGGGAAGAGAGAGCATAAAAAGGCCCGCAGCAGTGGCCGCAGGGCTCTTGAACGTTGGGACTAGAAGGAGGATAGTCGCAATAAGTAACTCGGGACCACAAAGCGCCTTCCCTCAAGGAATATAGCAATAAAGAGATTGATTGAATTTAACTGCCGCGTTTTTATTAAGCACCCCGAACCTTTAGAATCCTACATAACATTATAAAACACAAATAAAATTAAAAAATTAAGACATCTTTCTTCAAGGTCACGTTTCACATGAACCTAAACACCATATACAAACATATACGTGTAAAGAGAGATGGTAGAGGATGAAGGTACAAGTATACTGGTCTTCTTCTCCTTCTCTTCTAATGCGTTGATAATTTTATCCATCATCGTTTGGTGAAATTAGATAATTACTATTTATTTTATTATTTTCTGTCTTAGCTATTCATAAAAAATGGATGCAAAAGCCTCGATGTTTTTGTTCATACATTTACTCAAGGGTTGCTTAATGAAAGTTGGCAGCAGCATTTTTTGTATCTCTGTCTATTTCTTTTTTCAACACTATAATTATATCAAGGGCCGTCAAGCTGAAACATTGGACGAACTATAACCCTATTATTCTTTAATTGCAATAATATGGCAAACGAGCAAATGCTAGGACTAGTATTTCTTTCATATGTTTGCAATAACAACAGCAATATATAGAAAGATGAAGTAGAAATATAAATCATTCCTACTTTCTGCAACGAGATAATGCTAATAATTCTAAGAATAAATGTACGTTTCATTGTCTCTGGCCATTTTGGTAATAATAACAAGGCAAGACTTTTGGCTGCAGAAGCCCACGGTATCCTTTTCGAGTGGTTCATTCCATGGCCAGATTAGCTTGAGGAATGTACCTTCAGCAGTAATCAGACTCAGCACGTGACCTAGAAAACTAGTTTAGGTTCGCCTACCAAAAACTTAATTTTAATGTGGACGTCTGGATCTTGTCTCAAGTCACAAGAGTAATTACTTAAGTTGATAAAATTTAAAAGTGATACTTTAAACTTTAAGTAAACCCTCCCTTTTTATTGCATTAATTATATCATTGGGTGCCACTTGAGTCAGATATTGGTAGCCAAACAAGAACTTAAACCAGTGAGCTAGCTAAGCCATCGAGATTTATTGTAAAGTTTATTTATCTATCAACACAAGTCTAATAACATTAAAAAAAGACTTTACACCAATTAAAACATAAATAAGTAAATAAATTCTCTTGTAGTTTATTAAAAGTGCGTGTAACATACATTTCTTTAATTTATTATTAATCGTTATATATTAACAAATATAATAAGTAATACCAACATGCTTACACTATGACACTTACACAGTTCAAGCAATTTAATTTAGCACTAATCAGCTGTATGTGACAGATGTAAGACAGTTCCAATAAAAAAAACACATCCTCAACAAAATAACTCTGATTTCTACTCATCTATTTACGTGCATATTAACTCATTACATTTTTTACTCAAGTACACAGCATAACATTATGAGATTTTTGGTACTACATAATATTAACGATTAAGAATATATACTTTAAGTACTTGAAGATTGTCTTGTTTCAATAGTTATACGTATGAAATATATTATTCTATGTATAGAAATGGGGCCTGTAAAGCCAATTTGGTTGGTTTGGAAATACTCTCATTAGAACTTTGATTCACTATTGATTGCAATAACAGTAACACCTGAAATTATAATGATCATTTTTCATCTAGAACTAAGAACGTTTTGAAGTGTATTGTAAAACTGTATTANGTGTGCCATTTAATTCGGATATTGTTTGTCAAAAAGGAGCTTAAACGACTGTGCTTCCTAAGCCCTTAAGGTTTATCGTAAAATTTATTAATTTATCAACGGAAATCAGTTAACTCATAAAGAAAAGACTTTGCACAAATGAAAACATAAGTAAGTTGAATAAATTTTGCTATGGTTTCTTTAAGGTGGTCATAACATACGTTTCTCTACTTTTAAATTGATTGCAGACGATTAAACACACATGTCTGATAAATTCGATCAAATATTGCGTAGACCCTTATTTATCTTTCTGAAAAGATACGGTGAAAAAACCGTCTCAGAAGTATAGCACTAACAAATACATTCTTGGCCAGTTGATTAGGGCGTATATAAGGTCATAGAATATTAAAAAATAATTTTGAAAATTTAAATTTAACGACAATTCGCCATTAAATTACGAATAGTACTAAAATAATCTGCTTTTAAGACACAAGAAAAAGTTTTGATTAAACGACAATTAGCCATAAAACTACGATTACTACAAAATTGACCGGTAGCATAACTATTTCAAAAAGGTTTAAGAGTCTATCTCTGACTTTATGCACGTTTCATTAAAAAATAAATATCCTAATTTTATTTTGAGACACATTACGATAGTAAGCTAATTAATTTTATCAAGATATTATATAAAAACTGTATGAATTAGTAGTAATGTAATGATAAAAAAAAGTTAGTCTGTACAGTTTAGAATTAACTTTTTTTCTAATTTTTTTTCTAATCTATGTAAACACATAGTATCATTTATTAACGTATAAAATAGAGGTGCCAAGAAAGGCCGTAAATGCAATTAGTGTTTCACTGTTTTTCAAGTCCTAAAATACACAGAATTATTTGAATGTTACTTCATACCTTCAAATGTTGTAAACGATCACTTTTAAAATGACGTTCTTTTTGTACGCCGTGTAATTTTGCGTACTCACGTGGTTTAACTAAAATACCTGTGTTGGTTTTGCTAACATAAGGCTTTACTGTTATTTTAGTCAGTTCGAAAACATTAGCATTTGAATCTTCTTCATGCTTGGACCTCCATAGCTTATTCCAAAGCTTACAATGCTACGAAAAAAAAGAAAAATTTTATTTTTTCTTCTGAAAATGATAATGACTGAAAAGTACTTTTGAAAATCATATCCCGTTTCAGCTTTAACTCTTAACACTATTTTAAGTGAATCAATGCGGTAATAAAATATTTCTTTTTCTTGGTTTTATAAGTTCTGTATGTACGAAAACAAGTGGCTCAATTTATGCAAAATTACCAATCTACAGTGTGCCGAAGCAAAAAACGTTATTTTAATAACTAAATCCTATTGATACTATTGATAACATAACCGATTACAATATCCGACTTCGTATTGGTATTAATGCGCTAACTTAAGTTTAAAGTAACAAATTTTTTGTCAGCCATTTTGGAACGTTTTTTAATAATATGTGTCTTTATAACAACGCTGTAAGTGAAGTTGGTTAGTACAAAAAAATGTATTTTGAGTAGATTTACAGTTTTCATATTGCACACTTGGTCTAAAAATGTGCTGTTCAAAAGTAAGATGGTGTAAAACGAGTTTTCGGCTGTTTCGAAACAATTTCTGTCATTTAAATCGTTAAGACGGCACTAAAAAAAAACATACTGTCCGAAAAAGTTTTAATTTAATGAACTCTACATCTTTTGTATTTAAAATTTTGTAGTAAAATCAGAATTTTCTGTAACAGGCGAAAAACGATTCTTTTGCTGTTTTTTCATATATTTTGGTCTATGGAGCATCATTACGGTAGTGAGCAAGGTAAACTACCAAAAATTTGTATTTGAACAAGTTCTACAACTTTGTCATTAAAAGCCGAAGGGTTAAACGTGTATGTGATAAAATCTATTACTGAAATACTGATTTCTTCGTCTTAGAGCGCTACTTTAAAAATTTTCTGTCAAAACTTTTCAATTGAATGAGACTTGTCTAAATGTCAGCTATCAGCTTAAACATCCAAATTAAAGTTACGAACAAAATTCCAGCCCATTGTAATCATAGCTACTATACTTAGTTGAAAAACCTAATGACGTACACACATACACTTTATGACCGACTAAAATCACCCTCGTACTGGGTTGAGAATTTGTTTTGTACTAGAAATAGACAATTCATTAGTAGTTTTACGTTTTGCTCTGACAAAATTGAAAAGCACTATAATATATTGGTCGTGCCTAAAATGTTATAGTAAATTTATGTTACGATCCAATACACACATTCTCTACCTTTATTTTAATTCTACAAAGATCCGTAGTAATAGGTTATTATTATAGTATCATGGGGATGTTTAATAGCCAAAATTTTACAGTGTCTTACTTTTGTATAGGTCTTAACACACACAGTCAAGAAAAAGAAGCTCCATACCTGCAAAGGTTTTGAATTACCGCTTCGGTGGTGATGTACATTGCGTCTGCGTCGTGGATCATTATGGGCACGTCGTTGACGCACATTATTTGTACCATTTTTGTGGTAACATCCAGAATGAAGGTTTTCAAACAGTAGTATAATGAGAGGTAGGATGTATCCACAAATTAAAAAGGCATACAGAGGAAATACATCTTGTAAACCAATGAAATAAAATGCATTTTTTTCATCAGGAATTTCGGTCCTGTAGTTAGCAAATATTCTTTGCATGATGCCAGTTTCCTTAAACCTGTGGATACTAAACAAAGTTTGTTAGCATACAAATACAAGTACTATTTATCAAAGTAATCGTCATGGTCAGTATTGTCGTTATTATTGTCTTCACAATTGTTAGTATTATTCTTATTTTTATTGTTGTCATTATTATAATTATTGTATCAAACGTACTGATGATTAAAAAATTTAGCGATTGGATGATGTTTCTTTGTTCTTAGACTTCCATGTGCTTTACTGCCCAGAGGAACACTTGCTAGTTTGCAAGGTGGCTCCTTGTCTATTTTATCTAACACTAGCAGCCCCTTGTCTTGGCTTCGCCTGAGACTTACTAAATAAAACACCGTAGTGTGTTGACATGTAATGTGAAACATTTTCATTTAGAAATGTTACACATATTCCTGGTACATCTCAAAACAAAAATCTTCTTATTAAAAACATATTTTTTCGAAATCCATAAAGTTTATTTGGTCAAATAATAAGGCGTAAAAATTCAAAAAAATAATCATGCTTAAAATCACCGTGCGTTCTTTATGCCATAAAATAATCTGTGGCCATAAGAAGCCGTTGGTTTACAGTTTCTCCTGTGTAATTCACGAAAACGGCTATTTTGTAAAGCTGTTAAGATTTTAAACCCCCAAAAAATTTATATTAAAAAAAAATTTTTTTCTCATATCTCACAACTTTATTACCAGAGCAACAAAGTCCTGGACCTTAAACTCTACATTTTTATTGCCACAAAAACACAAATACATTTTCTACTCATTAAAAAATCTGAAGTAGGATCTTTAAAGATTTCAGAGATTGCTGTGAGGGTACAATGAAAAGCTGATCTCTCACGTAATGGACTCTTTATTTGTCGATTTTGACGCTGCTGTTTTACTCTCGATAAATTTTCTGCGTCAGTTTTTTGACACCTAAGCAAAATTGTATTTATTAGATACATTTAAAGTTTTTATTCCAATTCACCCTCATGCTTAAAATTTTTGTGACCCCTAAAAGCTGTTTCCTGTCAACTTTGTTAAGTTCTAATATATTTTTTGGCAAAGTAGTTCGACGTCCGATGGCTCTAAAAAAGACCGGTGAGCTTCTTAAGTTAACTCTTTCTTGACTGCAGTTAACAGCAATTGTGACTGCCTGGATACCTCAGGGTGATCTTCTCTGGCTTGCTGTTGAAGACCTAGACTAATCGGGAGAAAAATTACAAAGTCCGAAGCCTTGGGGCTAGTTGTAGTGCTCTTTTCCAACGTTTCCCGGTATAACGTCGAAGACGATGGCGTATAAAGCACCTTTTTTATTTGCAGATTTAGTTGTTTTGGTGATCTTAGATGGGGAGATTGGTTAGTGATACTTGTCCAGTGGAGGCTATATATCCCGTTGGCTCAGGTTTTTTTCCTTCATAGCTGTTATAGGTTTGCCTAGCGCAGACTTTGGAGAGGATCAGTGATTCCTGGTTTAATGCTTAGAGTCGTGAGGGTAATATAGGGTCGTCGCTCACCGGGTTTTCCAGCCTTGCGACGAACAACTCCACAGGTGACGTCTGCCAGTGAATAGCTGACTTGGTTTAATAGTGCCCGTCTTGAGTTTATATAGTCTTTTAGTCGACGAATCGCTCCCGGAAATGGTAATAAAAATGTATTTGTTGGCAAGGTAGTTTACACTTAGGTGGATCCTAAACAGAACCGATGAAATTGATGGTTAAGTAGGAAACGCCAATACTTATAATGGCCCTAGAAAGCGAGAATGTTAAAACATCCAGGCTATTCTTTATTATTATTCCTGATGATGAAGAGCTGGCTACGGGTTGCTTGATTCTTACCCTGGGAGTTTCGATGTACGAAGACTGTGATGGAAGGAGGTACGCCACTGACCAAATAATATCTCGTCTCGGGTCGTTCCCCGGATAACCAACCGCTCATCGTTAAACGGGAACATTTGGGTAACCGATTTGGGAACGTTCTGACCAGGAAGGTAGCCATTGTGGCTACCCGTGCCCCTCAGAGGTGTTTTCCCTGGCCTACATTTGTAGCCACAAATTCTCTAACTGCACCAGGTAAGATGGTGGGACTGCCACACATCTCTTGTGAGTTGGAGCAGATTTAGCTCTGGCTAGATATGTCTCCTGGTATTGTGGCAGAGACGACATCGGTTGTAATAATTTTTTTTGGTCGCACTCGTCGAGGTTTAGGGTGAATGGACAACTATGTCCCTTCCCCCTTGGATATGAGTGCCGTCCGTAACCGTGATACCCAGCTGCAAGACTGTCATTAGCATTCTCTATACAGCTCGTTTAACTACCGAAGCTCGACAACATCACTATCAAGACGTTCCGGCCTGTTATAACCACACTTATTTAATTCTGTTGCAGGTAGCCTAGATTTTCTGTCGACGCAACCTAGCGGATTTTACTGAACTTAAGTGAAAAGCTGGCATATTTTTGCAAAACTTTAAGCTCATTTTTTGCTATTGTTATTAAATTTTTTACGATAAAAAATATACTTAAACCATCTAGGAAGTATCATGAATCTGTGTGCAAAATTTCAAAAAAATCGGTTCAGTAGTTTTTGCGGTTAGCCTTTACAACATATTTGGCGCTCTTGCTTTATATATTAGTAAGATAAGATTATATTGATATATGTAAGCGACGAAAAAAGTTGGTGTTCACATAAAAGTACGTTAATATCAGGGCAAACGAAAAATGGCTCCAGAAGGAAAATATTACATACTGCTAATTGGTTATAATTTTTTTTACAAAAATAGTCTAAGCTAAGGATTGTATTTGAATAAAAGTTTTTATCCCTTTACATGTGATATACAAAACTGTTGGTAAAACAAGAAACGGGTCATTCTCTGACTTGGTCACAGATGAGAAAAAAAATGCTCGGAATGTGTATAACAGCAATATTATTTTGCCCCCTTGAGGTAAAGCTATCCGTAAAAGTAATTCGTAGCCATCCGTAACCAGTTTGTATATATTTCGGTTTAACATTCGTTTTGTCTTTTTATCTTTTTTTTTTTAATCAGGCACTGACTATGTATTGTATAGGACCAAGCCATTTATCGATTTCTCGCGTTCGCATACTAAAGTATAAATGGTTTCGTTCAAGCAAACGTATTTTTGTTGCAAGGTCAATTTGATGGCTTGATTATTGCATGACGCAGTTGTTTTTTCACCAACAAAACAAACAATCGAACTTTGATTGGTGGGCACTTTGAGTTTTTCACAGAAAATAATCAATAACATGGACGAGTCATCCCAAAAGTCGACCATTCATATTTTTGTCAACAATAACTTTAGTTTTTAAAATTGTTAATTTTTCTCCTTAAATTTACACCACTAGGTTTATAAAATTTATAAACTTAATTGTCTTAGCATATATTCCTAAATTAAATCTAGAGACTTTTCAAATACTCGTCATCCTTTTGAAACTCCTATTGAAATTTTTAATAGAATCAAGACCTCGCCGTGATAAACTCAATATGTCAATGGAAAACGAAAAGATCCAATAAAAGTGCTCCTTCTTTTGATCGTATATTGTCTTTTTCGACGTAATAAAATATAAAGCATGATTTCTCTACACGCACGCCCTTATGTATTATTAGGTGATGTCGTGATCAACTCGTATTCATTTTGATACTACGGCTAAAAGAAAACTTCAATTTTTATTTGTAAATATTTTGGGCTCCACACAGAGAATAATCAACAAAATGATGACGTATGTATACAAAAACAAAGATAAGATGTTAAGATATAAGGCCTTAGCACTCGTAGTTTGCTAATAAAGCTTATCAACAATTACTCAGATATCTAAAATAAACTAAAAAGTGATAATAAATTGTTATTATTTTAACAGGTACCTAGCGTTTTAAAAGGTAACATTTCTTTTGAATGGAACAATTTGTGTCTAGATTTTGTCTCAAAAATATTCAATGCATAATTTAGTTACACAAAGTTTGAAATATAGGATTACGCTTTTCTAAAGTAGAAGTAGTAGTAGTAGTAGTAAAGAGTTTATTAAAACAGAAACTTTGATAACATTATCGCTTCTTTAATAGTGGGTTAACAACTTTCTGGGTGCTTTAATAGCTAAAAGAAATCACCTGAGAATCTTTTTTAAACAAACGTTGCCATGTCAAAAGTTCTTAGCAGAAAAATTTTATCAAAACGAAAATACCGTATTTATGCACTCTGACGGTTAAACATCCATCGCCGATGAATTCGATCAAACGCTCCGTAATACCTTACTCAACTTTCTAAAAAGATGGGGTGAAAAAATCGTCTCAGAAGCAACACTAACAAATTCGTTCTTGAAAAGTTGATAAGGGTATATATAAGGGCATGGGATATTAAAAAANATAAACAATCGTGGGTATATAAGTGAAATCATTAATTATATTAAATCTTTACTCCATTTTAAAAAAATTTTTTTTCTACTAACACTATTTCGTGCAAATTTGTCTGTGTGCATGTATCTGTTGTTTTGATAGATCGCTTGAAGTAGCAGATCTGTAATTGATAAGTGGATTATTTCTTCTTTAACAAGGAAACACACAAGTTTCCCAATATCAAATGTAATAAAGTTTTTAAAAAAATTTTTTTTCTAATCTATGTAAACACATAGTATCATTTATTAACGTATAAAATAGAGGTGCCAAGAAAGGCCGTAAATGCAATTAGTGTTTTACTGTTTTTTAAGTCCTAAATTACACATAATTATTTGAATGTTACTTCATACCTTCAAATGTTGTAAACGATCACTTCTAAAATGACGTACTTTTTGTACGCCACGTAATTTTGCGTATTCACGTGGTTTAACTAAAATACCTGTATTGGTTTTGCTAACATAAGGCTTTACTGTTATTTTAGTCAGTTCGAAAACTTAAGCATTTGAATCTTCTTTATGCTAGGACCTCTGAAGCTTATTTCACTGCTTTCAATGCTACGAAAAAAACAAAAAAAAATATCAAAATTTTTCCCTGAAAAATAACAATGACTCCAGAGTGTTTTTAAAAAGTATTTCTCGTTTCAGCTTAAACTCTAGACACTATTTCGAGTAAACCAACGCGGTATAAAATATTTCTTTTTATTGGTTTTATAAGTACTGTATGTACGAAAACCAGTGTCTCAATTTATGCAAAATCACCAATCTGCAGTGTGCCTAAGAAAAAAGTGTTATTTTAATAACTAAATCCTATTAATACTATTGATAACATAACCCATTACCATATCCGACTTCGTATTAGTATTAATGCGCTAACTTTAATTTAAACTAACAAATTTTCCGTCAGCCATTTTAGAACGTTTTTTAATAATATGTGTCTTTGTAACAACACTATAAGTAAAGTCGCTCAGTGCAAAAAAATGTATTTTTAGTAGATCTACAGTTTTCATATTGAACACTTTGTCTAAAAATGTGCTGTTTGAAAGCTAGGTTGTGTAAAACGAGTTTTTGGCTGTTTCGAAACAATTTTTGTCTTTTAAATCGTTAAGACGGCACTAAAAAAAACTTACTGTACTAAATAGTTTTAATTTAATGAACTCTACATCTTTTGTATTAAAAATTTTGTAGTAAAATTAGAATTTTCTGTAACAGGCGAAAAACGATTCTTTTGCTGTTTTTTCATATATTTTGATCTATGGAGCATCGTTACGGTATTGAGCAAGGTATACTACCAAAACTTTGTATTTTAACAAGTTCTACAACTTTGTCTTCAAAAACCGAAGGGTAAATTGTATGTGGTAAAATCTATTACTTAAAAAACTGATTTCTTCATCCTAGAGCGGTGCTCTAAAAATTTAAGTTACGAACGAAATTTCAGCTTATTGTAATCATAGTTACTTTATTGAGTTGAAAAACCTAATGACGTACACACATACACTTAATGACCAACTGAAATCACCCTCGCACTGGGTTGAGAATTTGTTTTGTACTAGAAAAAGACAATTCATTAGTGGTTAAACTTTTTGCTCTGACAAAATTAAAAAGCACTATAAAACAATGGTCGTGCTTAAAATGTTATAGTTAATTAATGTTACGATCCAATACACACTTTCTCTACTTTTACTTTAATTCTTCAAAGATCCGTAATAGTAGGTTATTATTATAGTATCATAGGGATGTTTAATAGCAAAAATTTTATAGTGTCTCACTTTTACATAGGTTTTATCACACACAGTTAAGGAAAAGAAGCTTCATACCTGCAAAGGTTTCGTATCGTCGCTTCGGATGTGATGTACATTGCGTCTGCGTCGTGGATTAATATGGGCACGTTGATGACACACAAGATTTGAACTATTGTTGTGGTAACATCCATAATAAAGTTTTTCAAGCAACAGTTAAATAAAACTCATGATAAATCCACAAATTAAAATGGCATACAGAGGAATTACATCTTTTAAACCGATGAAATGAAATGAATTTTTTTTATCAGGAATTTCGGTCCTGTAGTTAGTTATTATTCTTTGCATGATGCTAGTTTTTTTAGACCTGTAAATACTAAACAAAGTTTGTTAGCATAAAAATACAAGTAGTATTCATTAGAGTTATCGTCATAGTCAGTATCATCGTTATTATTGTTTCCACGATTGTTAGAATTAGTCTTATTTTTATTGTTGTCATTATAATAATTATTGTATCAACCGTACTGATAATTGAAAAATTTAGTGATTGGATGATGTTTCTTTGTTCTTAGACTTCCATGCGTCACACTGCCCAGTGGAATGCTAGCTACTTTGCGAGGTGGCTTCTTGTCTTTTTTATCTAACATTGATAAGAGTGCAAATAAGGCTACTTTTTTGAAGCAGACCTGAAATTTTAAAACAATACATTTTATTACAGAGACTGCCGATTTTTATCCTTGATGGACGAAGGAGATGTGTAAAGATCTGGCGAATCATAAACAAGTTAAACTATTAAAAATATTATTTTAAACGTTCTTTTTTGTCTTACTACTTATACAAAGTTTGCTCTCTACGATTTTTATCGCCACTTAACAATAGAGCAAGAAACTGTGTGGGCGTTCAACAATTTCTTCAGTAAGAATGACTTAATATTGCTACTAATATATATACACATACATACACACGCTTAAATAAGACTTTCAAAATGTACCTGCTCGAGAGCTGTATCAAAATTTTCCAGCAAGTTGTTTGGATTTTTAATCATTTGGTTTATTTTATTATAAACGGGATCTTTAGATGATGCCTTAAAATATACAGAACAAATATATAAAATTCAATTTTGAATTTATTGTCAGTCGAACATGTATTTATTTTACCAAAATAAGTGTATAGGAACCGGAGCCATTAACAGCAATAGGTTGGTAACTACCATCTTTAATGAACTAAGATACATCATTAAATGGCATTGTGGGTAGTCCAACTGTCAAGTAACTTGTCAAAGATTCACAATTAACTGCGTAGATGACTAATGCACAAAATAGTACTTTCAAGTACACCAGCTTTAATGACGTACGTTTAACAAAAGCATCTATAAATTAAAAAATTAATATTTATGAGATTCATAATTGTTTGAAAATCATTCGCAAATTTTGGTACTTAAAATTCACCTGACAACCCTTGCTGGCAAAATACACCCAATATTTGTGTACAAGATTCCAACAAAATGACATATCTTGAACGTGCTCTGTCTTGATATTTAATGTTGATGAAAGACAATTGTTTGTTTTGACTGCTTTATTGGTTTGTATGGGCTTACAAATGCTGGATAACACTTTACACAAAGAAAAGGCACAAGGGATAGTCGCTCTGGTGTGTAGTCGTCGTCTTCTTCTTCTCGTTCTTTGGTGTGGCATGCGACTGTCCTCACTGAGCCTTCGTACACGAGTGAGCCCCACCGGCCGAGTGCGGTGACGCACGAGGTGGGGAGCCGGGAGAGAGCGCAGCGACCGACGTTGCATGGCAGGGCGCGGGTCCTCGCTCGGTCGGTGAGAAAACCCGAACATCCCGCCCGCCTTGATCGAAGAGCGAAACCCTAGTTAACGCCCGCCGAAGCCGGGGGAGTCCCTCGATCGTCTGTCGCAGGGAGGCTAGAGTCTGCAGGTGCCACAGGGAGACGCGCAAGCTCAACAATGGGCCGCACGTATTCGCCGGTGGCCGTCTTGACGGCAGCAGCACGGACTAGTCCATCGGATCTAGGGTGTGTGCGGGTGATACGGCCCAGAGGCCAGCGTCCGCTGGACTGTAGCAGCGTAGGGTCAAGAAGAATTACCAGGTCCCCCACCGCGAAGTTCCGACGGACAGCGCTCCATTTTGGCCTCTGTTGGAGAGTATTTAGATACTCACGGCCCCAGCGCGTCCAGAATTGGGCGCGAACGGCCTTGACGAGCTCCTAGTGCGTGAGCGGGTCCAAATTCTCTGCAGCGGGGGTAGCTTCGACGATGGAATCGACGGGAGCCCCGATGAGGAAATGTCCAGGCGTGAGCACTTTGAGGTCAGAGGGATCGCCAGACAAGGGTGTCAACGGGCGGCTATTCAACACGGCCTTAATTCCAACGAGAACCGTAGAGAACTCTTTATACGTTAGATGACGAGAACCGAGCACACGGCATGGATGGCTCTTGGTCAACTTGACCGCGGCCTCCCAGAGTCCTCCAAAATGTGGCGCACCAGGAGGAATGAACTGCCAGAAAACCCCCTGGGAGGCAAGAGTCCCGGCGACTAGGTCCCAGTTAAATTCTGCGCCCTGCAACGCCTCGCGGAGCTCCAAATCAGCTCGACGGAAGCAGGTGGCGTTGACGCTCCAAAGCTCGGATGGTCGGCCTCGACGACCGGTGAAACGGGTGAGAGCACCCAAGAAGTTGGCCGCGGAAAGGTCGCCGACAAGCTCCAGATGCACGGCTTTGGTGGTCATGCACACGAAGACAGCGATGTAGCCCTTTGTGGTCCGGATCCCCCGTCCCTTCGATGTAAGCACGGAGAAGGGCCCGGCGTAATCGACTCCGGTGCGACCAAAAGCGCGAGACGGCGTGACGCGAGACGCGGGCAGCGGAGCCATCAACTGGCTTGAAGAGCGCGCCTGTAACCGGGCACAGATGACGCACCCTCGAATGTAAGCCTTGATTTGGCGTGGCCCACCGAGAATCCAGGCACGCCTGGAGACGTATGCGCTGGTAACGCGATATCTACCGTGGAGGGCACGTGCGTGAGCCCAAGAGACCACGAGTCGAGCGAGTGGCGATGTTCCGCTGAGGATGGGAGGGTGCTTCTCTTCGTAAGACAGCGATGAGTGATCGAGCCGCCCGCCAACACGCAGAACACCGTCGGCATCGAGGAAGGCGGCAAGAGAGGTCAAAGGGCTCCGTTTCGGAAGACGTTCACGCTTCCGCAGGAGTGCCAACTCATCCCCAAACGTCATCGATTGACTTAACCGAACGCAGGCAAGGAAAGCGTCCTGAACCTCAGACAGCGTCAACGGCAAAAGCACAGAACGGGTGGGCATGCGCTGCAAGCGGTGTCGGACCCATCGGCGAACGCCCAGGAAGAGACCCAGTACGGCGCGCAAGCTCGAGAAGAGCTGCAGCAGGTCCGATTCAGGCGCGCGGAAGGCGCAGCAGAGTGAGAGCGTGGGCGTGGGTGGAGGCAGTGTCTCCTGGGGCCAAGACTTGTCATCCTGGGCCAGCCACGTGGGGCCTCTCCACCACAGGGGCTGCTGTTGGAGGCCACTCATGTCGGCACTTCTGGTGGCTAAGCCGGCCGGATTCGATTGCGACGGCACGTATCGCCAGGCACTGGGTGGCAGGACCTCCTGAATCTGAGCGACGTAGTTATCGACGAGCACGTTGTTGGCCGGCTGATCGGAGCGTATCCAGTGGAGCACAATTTGAGAGTCGCACCGAGCGTGGCAGTGCTCGATCGCGACTCCCAACTCGCTGGCTGCTGAGCAAAGAAGCTTGGCGGCGATGAGGGCCCCTCGCAATTCTAGACGTGGGATGGTCATGCGACTGGCTGGCTCGGTCATCGGCTTGTGCGCGCGGATGGGCGCAAGCTTAGTACGAGCGAGAAGTATGTGGCAGAGAGCGGGCCCATCTGAAGACCGCAGCCACGAATATACAACAGCGGCCATAGCACGGCGACTGGCGTCAGAAAACACGTGCAGCTGGACATTCGACGACGGAGACATACCAATCCAACGAGGCAGAGAGAACCCGGAAATGGCCTGCAGCTCGGCGGTGAAAGCGGTCCAGCGGCGAGTCATGGAGGACGGTACGTTCTCGTCCCAGTCCAAGCGCGCGCGCCACAGGTCTTGCAGTAAAAGCTTGGCGTTCAACACGATCGGGGCAAGCCAGCCGCACATATCGAACAAGCCTGCGAGCGCGGCGAGCATGGATCTCTTTGTGGTTTGAAATTCGACAACGGGCGGCGTCAAACGGAAGAAATCCGAGGGCGGGTCTCAGCCTACGCCCAGTTCGCTGACGAGGCCTTCAACACTGAGCTGATATCAAGTAGGACGGAGGCGGACGTCTTCGGGAAGGTCTTCGAGAAGCTCAGGCGTGCTGGCAACCCACTTTTGCAGAGGGAAACCACCCGCTTGAAGAAGTCCGATCAGTTGGTCGCGCAGACGCTTGGCCGAGCCGATGTCATCAGCGCCGGAGAGGATGTCATCAGCGTAGCGATCGTTCATCACCACTGGGACGGCCTAAGGCCAGCAGCGGACGTCATCCTCGCACAGCTGCTGTACGACCCGTAGTGACAGGTACGGGGAGCACGAGGCACCGTAGGTAACGATGAGCAGTTGGTAGTGCGTAGGTAGCTGCTTTGGGTCGGAGCTCCACAGAATGCGCTGCAGGTCGACATCGCGTTCATCAATCAGGATCTGGCGGAACATCATGCGAACGTCAGTACAGAACGCAATCCGGTGACGACGCCAACGCAGGAGCACACTGGGGAGAGCCGTCTGGAGCCGAGGACCAGCATGAAGCACGTCGTTTAGGCTATAGCCACTGGAAGTCGGGCTCGACGCATTGAAAACAACGCGCAGTTTGCGACCTTGGTCACCGTGCTGCCAAATGCCGTGATGTTGGATATAATGCACTAAACGGTGCGATGCAGCGAGTTGGTCATCAGTAAGGGGCTTCATATGACCGAGGGCAATGTACTCTGCCATGAACCGGGCGTACTCAGAAGCCGTTTCGGAAGTCTGCTGCACCCGACGATGCAACGAGCGCAAGCCAGCGGTGGCGCCCTGCAGACTGTCACCAAGGAGGCGCACAGCGTCATGCTTCAGTGGAAGTCGCACAATGTAACGCTCGTCGTCAGCGCGATGATAATCGGCGAAGATTCGCTAGCATTCCACATCCTCAGGCGCTCGGCGGCTGACATGTGGCACCTCCTCGATCTCCCAGAATCGCTGGAGCTGTGCAGCCAGCTCTTGATCCCAGGGCGACTGGGTGTTCGTGAGCAGAGTTGTGCCTGCGATGAGGGCGTTCGAGCCCAGGCCAGGGGCACGGCCGACGAGAGTCCAGCCAAGAGCCGTGCGCTGTCCGACGAGCTCGTCACGCTGAACGTAACCTGGTTCGATGAGGCGGTGGTAAACGTCGACTCCGAGCAGAATGTCCACACGGCAAGGTGTGCCAAACGCTGGATCGGCCAGAAGCTCAAGATCGACCCACTGTCTCATAACGGCTGGGTGCAAGGGGGCAGACGGAGAGGTGAGCCTGAGCCGCGGCAGGCAGAGCGCTGTCAGGTGAATTCGCGATTCATGCTCTCCAGTTTCAAGGCGTAGATGCGCTCGGGTTCTCGAAGGGATGGTCAACCCTCCCCCAACCCCATGAATGCTCGCCTCGTTGACTTCTAGCGCTGCGCTGAGCTGCTGGGCCAACCGGATGTAGATGAGTGTAACCTCAGAGCACGCATCAAGGAGAGCTCGACCAGCGACTCGTCGGCTGGTGGGACCGGTTAGCTGGACAAGAGCGGTCAAAAGTACGGCGAGTCAGGACGATGGAGGCCCCTGATGCTGTGAGTCGGTGGCGGACGGGCCCGCGCTGTCGACTTTTGGCTTCTTGGGCGAAGAGGGACGCTGATCCGATTCAGGCTTGCGCCGATGGTTGCTCTCGTGCAGCAGACTGTGGTGGGGCTCCCTGCACTGCTGGCAGACGGACCGTGAAGGGCAGAACTTTACTGCGTGGCCTGGTCTCAGGCAGTTAAAGCATAGCTGCCCTTGATAGACCATGCGTCGCCGGGACTGCGCGTCAAGGCCTTGAAATTGCGCGCAGTGACCCAGGTAGTGCGACTCTCTGCACGACGGGCATGGTGGCAGCGAGCCACTCGTGGCAAGGGCTCTAAAGTTTTGACCAGGAAACGGGGGGGCCGGAGAGCGCATGCTGACCGTGTTGGCTGAACGAGCAGGGCGAGAGGCCTCGACGGAGCTGAGCGCGCGGCACTGTCGGCGCAGGAAAGTCGTCAAGGCAGCAAAAGTGGCAACTTCCGCCGTGGCGTCCGTGCCAGCGGTCTCCAGTCGCTCGATCTCGTCCTCCCACGCGCGCCAGGTCGTCGGATCCATGCCAGTCATCGCGCAGGAGACAATCCAGTCGTCCCACTGAGACACAGGGTGACCCAGAGCTTCCAGCTAATCTCGATGTTTTCCCAAGGTGTCGAGGAGACCCTGAAGCCCTCAAGCTGACTCTTTCTTCAGAGACTTGATGTTACGGAGCGCCGTAATATGATCATGGATGAGAAGACGGTGGTGCTCGAAATGCGCTTTGAGTAAGGCCCAAGCCGTTGGACAATTGGCACCAATGGTCTGAACGGTGTCGAGAGCGGCCTTGGCGTCTCCGTCCACCAAGGATTTCAAATAAAACAGCCTCTCCACGTCGGTGAGCTGTTCATCGTTTTCAGTTCACGAGCGCACGGAAGAGGTCCCGGAAACTTTCCCAATCCTCTCGCTTCTACGAGAAGGAAGGGATGCTGATCTTGGGCAAGCGGGCTACGTGTCTCGAGTTATGACGGTCCAGGTTTGCGCCGCCCGGGCCAGGGACAGGCGTGAGGGTGTTTCTTGCGTTGTAGAGGCATGATCGAGATGCGACATAGTCCGACTCTGCCGTCGAGTACATCTAGTCAAGAAACTCCAGCTTCTCGGGCGGCGGTGACTCCAGGAGTCTCACGTGATTGGCCTGGAATGTGTTCCAGTAGCCGTCGAGCAGCTCGAGCTTTACTTCCACGAGACCTAGGCTCAAGTTCGGGGGGTCGATCTTCTCGACGTCCCGTGCGAACCGGCTGATGACGCCGGCGAGGGCACTCTCGGAGACGAGCAGGCTCGTCCAGTCGTCGTTTGACCTGAAGAAGCGATCACTAGCTTGACGTTTGCACGAAGCATCTCTTGCCTCCGTACCATGAGCGGCGGGGCCATTTCATCGCCAGACGCGACACAGCTGTCGACGCGCGGCGCATCGACGGCAGACAAAACAGATAAAAGGAGAGTGAAAGAGAAAGAGTGTGAGAGAGGTACCACAAAAGGGCGAGGATGCCAGAAGGGACGTGCGTAGACCACGCGCGTGCCAATGCGCACGCAAGCTACACAAGCTTCGAAGCCTGTCCCTCGGCGTTGACCCCCTGCGCCAGCGAAGCGCAACAGCTCCGCCGCGCAAGGCGGACGCGCGTGACACGAGGCCCACATGGCGGCCGCGGCCGATGAGGACACCGCGAGCGCTAGATCGCGGCTAACAATGGTGGCCGCGAAAGCCTCGCTTTCCGACGTTCAAATGGCGTCGAACAAAGCGTCGCATTGACAGCCGTACGGCCTTATTTCTGCTGTGGCTGAGCACAGCTGCTGGACCGCAGGCTCTGTGGCGACCGCGGCAGCCACCGTGTGCACGCTGTTGATAACGCGAGTGCCAGCAAGGCAAGCGTTAATGGTGGCACGACTTCGTCGCAGCCAACACCTGTGTCGAATCGTGGGAACTGTGTCGACCACGACGACCTCCATTACACAACATTTCTTTAAACTGTACTTACATTACGCTGTGTAAGTCGAATCGCAGACTGTGACCACCCTAGCTGCGGCGTTGGCTGCTCTTCTCCTCGGGATCCGGCTCGAAGGACCAAATGTTTGTTTTTACTGCTTTATTGGTTCGTATGGGCTTACAAATGCTGGACAACACTTTACACAAAAAAAAGGCACAAGGGATAGTCGCTCTGGCGTGTAGTCGTCGTCTTCTTCTTCTCGTTCTCTGGTGTGGCATGCGACTGTCCTCACTGAGCCCTCGTACACGAGTGAGTCCCACCAGCCGAGCGCGGTGACGCACGAGGTGGGGAGCCGGGAGAAAGCGCACCGACCGATGTTGCATGGCAGGGCACGGGTCCCCGCTCGGTCGGTGAGAAAACCCGAACACCGCCTGGTGCAGTTAGAGAAAATTGGGCTACAAATGTAAGCCATGAAAAACAGCTCTGAGGGGCACTGGCAGCCACAACGGCTACCTTCTTGGTTGTCGCGTCCACAACGCGCTTACCCACATGTTCCTCTCT
>NW_019379926.1:118975-134296 GCF_000648655.2 Copidosoma floridanum
ACTGCCAGATGCATTTTTTAATAGAGCCTTTATATATAAATATACAAACTATGAAGAGGTATTTTTAGATTTTTCGGTGGCTAGATTTTCAACGTTAGGTGACAGTCACCTTCTATACTGCATTGAAAAATCGGCTACATATTTGGAAGAAAAATGAGTTATTTTTTACGAATTAAAACTCTTTTATCGGCCGATGAATCTCGTGAAATTTAGTGTACGGAAACAAAAACCAAAGATAATTTCTTCAAAGAAAGTTGCAATTTTAAATTATTTAAATCATTGGGAAATCATATGAATTTGATGTACGTCGTTATTTAGCGTACACAGGTGGTTTAACTTAAACAAAAGATTACTTTATTTTTATACACAAAAAGTTTTAGTGAATGCATATACTGTTTGTAATAAGTTTAAAATATTAAGTAGGCTCTAACAATATACCATATAGTCATCGGCCGTATTTGCCGTTCATATTAGTCATTCTAACACCATACTTTAAACTTCTTGCAATTTGAAGAATTACCATCAGTAATTCTTCTCAAATCTATTTTTATTTTCTCTTAAAACTTATGAAACAAACAGGTATTTTTCGTGTAAAGTTTGTGAATAAAGTCATTTACGACTGGACTTTATAAAATAACTGAACAGAGTAATTCTTATTATGGCTATTCTCATCAAACGTTGATAAAAATATTGAATGTCATCGTATGCTTTATAAATAAAAATGCAGGAGATTAGGATTTTTGGAAGCTGTAACGAGGGGGCCATAGCAAGATAAAAAATTATTTCCTAACTTCAGTTTCGAATGGTATTTAACTTCCAAGTATACAATTTTGAAAGTAATAGAATCCAAGTAGAAACAAGAGAGTATAAGTAGGGCTATATGTTTTTTGTCCAGAGATTTAATAATAGCATTTGAATAACCAGAAACCGCTTATACAACTATACAATATTTATTGATGATAAACGAGTCTAAATCATCAAGTATATAGCTCGGNGAGTATAAGTAGGGCTATATAATTATTCTCCAGAGACTTAATAATAACATTCGTATACCTCGAAACCGCTTATACAAGTATACAATATTCATTAATGAAGAACGAGGCAAAATTATCAAGTAAATAGCTCGGATCTAGTTGCGTCTACTGTGAAGTAGGAAGAGTACGAGGGTATAGTGTTGTATAAATAATAAATATAGCTGTTAATGCTGGCTTTTGATTCTATA
The DNA here is from genome assembly GCF_000648655.2 of Copidosoma floridanum. Next base: position 120,198 of record NW_019379926.1, read on the forward strand.
ATACTTGTCTTTCTTTTCACTTGTGTTCTCTGACTATAATGACGTGGAAAACAACTTGTTTCGTACACGTACAAAATGATGTCAAAGATGGGTAAGCCACGGTTAGTCAGTTGGAAGGGATACCTGCACTGTTTTGACGATGAGAGATAGACAGCCTTGATGTCATGCTAGTAAGGCTATATTTTTTAAGTGAAGAAAAAGATGACGTTAATTACGACATGTGCCTCGAGCAGCATAGTCATGGAAAATTCGTTGGGTGTGACTCTGTATCCTTAACACGAAGAGGTACGCATTATTAAAGAGTATGAAGGAGTTGCATAGCAGTAGCTGTTTATATCTTCGTTCGATTTACTTCAACGTTAAAAATGAAAGTGAGCGTCGCTCTGTAAGTGTGGGTATTGTAAAGGACTTTTGTCTTGCGTAAAAAGCCGAAATATTATCAAACAAATTCAAACTATTCTGTTGAGTAGCTTTTATTGCTCTTCAAAAAATATTTGTAAAATAACTTATTGGGATAACCGAAGGCAATTTGTTGATAACAAAATTCTTCAAAGAAATTCCCGCGATTTGGATAAAAGGATAGAAGGTTTCTAAAATATTTTCGATGTAAGACTAGAAGGTAAAAAATTATAAGAAAGGGGTCTTACTGTTATATGTTTAACGCAAGCAATATTGACACTTTAATTAACGAATAGACAGAGAAATAAAGCACTTTCTTAAGAAAAGCTGAGCGGAATTCAACGAAAAAATTACTGGAGACCATGTACTTTTGCCAATAAGTGATGTATATTTTAATTAGTGTAAGGTATTTAGAGACTCATAATTTTATTTTTGTTTTCTTATTTTCTTAGACCAATTCTATGGGGTTAGAATTTTAAAGTGACTTAAAACGCATTGAACTCGGTTTACTAAAATTTAAATAAATATAATGGTAAAAAAATGTTAAAATTTTTAAATATTATGTTACAAAGTTAATTTTATTACTTACAATGTCCAGCCATCCACCAAAAAAATGTAATAAATCTGTTGTACTATTTGGAATAAGATATTTTTTGCTTCTATNTCTTATTTTCTTAGACTAATTTTATGGGGTTAGAATTTAAAGTGACTTAAAACGCATTAAACTTGGGTTACTGAAATTTAGATAAATATAATGGTTAACAAATGTTAATATTTTTAAATATTATGTTACAAAGTAAATTTTATTACTCACAATGTCTAGCTATCCATCAAAAAAATGTAATAAATCTGTTGTACTATTTGGAACAAAATATTTTTTTGCTTCTATGTGATTTGCGTAACTTACCCCTTTATTTTGCACTTTAGAGTTTTACAATGATTGTTGATCTGAAGTATTGTCACTGTATAATTTTAATTTAAAGGTTTTCTACCTTCTTCTTTAAAGCAGAGTTGCCTGACCATTATCAAAATAGAAGTCCATTTTTTTCTTTTGTCAAGTTGTAATCAAGTAAGCATAATCAGTTCGACAGGAAATTTTTTTTCATTTCTTTTAAGTATTCATGGCAGCTGAATGATCGCAATAGTGTCATGTCAATAGATCAATAAACAAAAGGATATAAATGTACGACTCATTACACGCTAAGTTTCTCGTTACAATTTTTACAAACAAGTTGCATATGAATTGGCTAGATTAACAACACAATATCTTCAGTGCACGAAAACTCGTCTTGCATCATAACTCCATAAATTTTGCGTGAAACGTGTACGTACAGAAAATTAAAGGCACAAAAACAACAAGTAGCTCGTGTAATTGTTTATTGTTTTTGAGCAAGAATTTATGTCAAAATTATTGGTTTTTACAATCGAGATGTCAGTTTGTGATACAAGTACAACGTGCTACATCCTAACTGATGACAAACGATCGCATATTCTTAAAAAACATTATTTACAAACAAATAAAATATCATACACGATACAACATTGTAAACAACACACGAGGAAGAATAACTCGTATACGGTTGCGATAGTTTTCACGTTGTATATGAGTATTTTTATTTTTATCGTCAGGTATGGAGCATTAAAACGCTTTGGTGACAAAATTTTCGTATTACATTTCGTATTATATCTTAAAAACGCTTTTGATTTTTACTGAACTCATACACATAACCATCGCCGTTGCGCAAATAAGAAAAATTTAGGCGCCGATGCACCCACAACTTGATATTGATAATGTTTACACGTGCGGGAAATTGATAAGTTACAAGGTATTATGAAAGAGAATTTTTTAATTCTATTCAGTTCGAAATATTAGCAGATTTTTTCATATTTGTAGTTTAGTGTTTTAAATACGTATTAAAAAGCTTCTATTTAAACTTCCAACTTAGTTTTTAATTGCAATGATAAGTTAAATTTCAATTCTTTTCTTGTGATAAAAGACCATAGTTAATTACGTAAGACTAATAAGACGAAGTTAAATCTGTAATTTAACGTTATTGAATTAAAATTAAATGTTAAAAAACAATAAAAAACATTAACTATTACAAGTAAACAATGATGATAAAACCTTCATCGAATAATTTAAAGTTTTTCATGAAGGCTGGTAGTTTTCTTTATTTTTTGTCAAAACTCTACAAATGTATCCTTTATTTAAGAAAAGTTTTAACTTAAATGTGTACAGTACCAATGCTTTACGTAACTAAAGTCAGTTATAAACTTATGGAAAAAAATTATTTTGCACGGTATTGTTCGAGTACATCTCGTACACATTCACAAAATATTTGAGGTCTAAATATTCAGTATAACATTTTTTTCAGAAAACATGATAAATTTTGGGAAAGTCAGTAAAATAATAAGCAGAACATTAACAAACGATTAATTTGAAAATCCAAGATATGTAGTTAATAGATAGTCGACTTCTTGTTTTATAATTTGAAATTAATATAGTAAATCTTGAAAGATGGTTGTTTATGTTTGAACACTGTTTTTTCACCACACTCTAATGCTCCTTGTGAAGGGGCTGGGCGACCTTCTGGTATCAAAGATACCTACTCTTTNAAGATATGTAGTTAATAGATAGTCGACTTCTTGTTTCATAATTTGAAATTAATATAGTAAATCTTGAAAGATGGTTGTTTATGTTTAAACATTGTTTTTTCACCACACTCTAATGCTCCTTGTGAAGGGGCTGGGCGACCTTCTGGTATCAAAGATACCTACTCTTTCTCCACCCCCTTTTTGTAATAGAAGGACTCTTTTTTTCCAAAGCGTTTACACACATATACAGCAACAAACACTTTTTTTTTAGTTTGAGAATTTGTAGAAAATTTTCCGATCTCATATTTTTGATCGATAAAATGAACTTACCTGTAAGTGACGTTCGATCGTAATTATATCAAAGTAACTTGTTTAAAGACATACCAAATGCAATTTTCTTTCTTTCTAGCTATATATCACGATTTTTAGAGTTAGTACTTAATTTTTTAACCAAAGGCCCTAGGGCCCTGCACCGAAGGGTCGCCTGTACGTCATTTCTATTAGAAGAAGTTAGTTTTTTTTTTTTTTTTTAATTTGCCTAATTCTTTAGAATGTAGATAATGATCTTCCATCATACTTATGGGTGGGATTGGTACGTCTTCGAACGAGTCTCTTTAATATAATAACGATAGAACATCACTAACAGGTAAGTTCGTTTGATCGATCAATTTTATTTTATTCGTCTCGTTCGAAGACATACCAAATGCAGATGTTTAGAGGCAAGGTAAATTTACACTCTACACATCTTTTTTTTTCTTCTTTCTCCTCTTTTTTTTTTTTTTTTTAAGGTCGCGTCTTACTGAACCAAAATGCCATACACGAACATACTTACCTGAAAGAGACAGTAGAGAATGATGGTGCAAGTACTGATCTTTCTCTCCTTCTCTTCATATGCGTTGATAATGTTATCCATATATCGTTCGATGGATTTTATAATCACTTTCTGTTTTATTTTTTTCTGTCTTATCTATTCATAAAAAGTGGGCGTGGAAGCCTCAATGTTTTTATTTATACATTTACTCAAGGGTTGCTTAATCAAATTTGGAAGCAGAATTTTTTGCATCTCTATCCGTTTCCTTTCTCAACTCTATTATCATATCAAGGGCTGTCAAACCTCAACATTAGGCAAAATATAACACCACTTTTTTAATCGCATTGACATTAGCAAACGAGCAAATGCTTAAATTAGTATCCCTGCCATATGTTCCCAGTAATAACAGCAATATATAGAAAGATAAAGTAGAAATATAAATGATTCTCACTTTTTGCCACGAGATGATGCTAACAATTCTAAGAATCAATGTACGTCTCATTGTCTCTGGCCATTGTGGTGACAATAACAAGGCAAGACTTTTGGCTGCTGAAGCCCACGGTATCCTTTTCGAGTGGTTCATTCCATGGCCAGATCAGCTTGAGAAATGTACCTACAGCAGTAATCAGACTCAGCACGTGACCTAAAGAACCAGTTTAGTTTCGCTTACCAAAAACTTAATTTTAATGTGGACGTCTAGATCTTGTCTCAAGTCACAAGAGTAATCACCTAAGTTGACAAAATTTAAAAGTGATACTTTAAACTTTAAGTAAACCCTCCCTTGTTATTGCATAAATTATCCCATTGGGTGCCACTTGAGTCGGATATTGGTAGCCAAACAAGAACTTAAACCAGTGAGCTAGCTAAGCCCTTGAGATTTATTGTAAAGTTTATTCATCTATCAACACAAGTCAAATAACATGAAGAAAAGACTTTACACGAATTAAAACATAAATAAGTCAAATAAATTCTCTTGTAGTTTAATAAAAGTGCGTATAACATACATTTCTTTAATTTGTTATTAATCGTTATATATTAACAAATATAATAAGTAATACTAACATGCTTACACTATGACACTTACACAATCAAGCAATTTAATTTAGCACTATCCAAGTGTATGTGACAGATGTAAGACAGTTCAATAAAAAAAACACATCCTCAACAAAATAACTCTGATTTCTACTCATTTATTTACGTGCATATTAACTCTTTACATTTTTTACTCAAGTACACAGCATAACATTATGAGATTTTTGGTACTTTATAATATTAACAATGAAGAATATATACTTTAAGTACTTGAAGATTGTCTTGTCTCAATAGTTATACATATTAAATATATTATTCTATGTATGGAAATGGGGCCTGTTAAGCCACTTTGGTTGGTTTGGAAATACTCTCATTCGAACTTTGATTCTCTATTGATTGCAATAACTGTAATACCTGAAAATATAATGATCATTTTTATCTAAAACTAAGATCGATTCAAAGTGTATTGTAAAACTGTATCAAAACTGTATATTATTTGTTAGTCAAATCATAACTAGTGATATAATGAGAAAATTTATGTAACAATGACACCTTAAATCAGTTGTACCCAGAATGAAGAAACAATTTTTAAAATGTTAAGGTTTAATTAAAGATTTTATTGAAACAGAAACTCTGATAACATTATTGCTTCTTTAATAGTTGGTTTAAAAATTTCTAAGTGCTTTAATAGCTAAAAAGAATCTCCTGAGAATCTTTTTCCAACAAACGTTGCCATGTCAAAAGTTCTTAGCGAAAAAATTTTATAAAAACGAAAATACCGTATTTATGCCCTTTGGCGGTTAAACATCCATCTCCGATAAATCCGATTAAATGCTCTATCACCTTATTTAACTTTCTAAAGAGATGGGGTAAAAATATCGTCTCAGACGCATCGCTAACGAATACGTCTTTGGTAAGTTGATAAGGGTCTATATAAGGGCATGGGATATTAAAAAATAATTTAAAAAGTTTTAATTAAACGACAATTAGCCATGAAATTACGAATAATACAAAACTGACCGGTAGCATAACTATTACAAAAAGGTTTAAAAGTCTATCTCTGACTTTATGCACGTTTTATTAAAAAGTAAATATCCTAATTTTTTTTTAAGACTCATACCGAGAGAGTAAGCTAATTAATTTTATTAAGATATAATATAAAAACTGTATATATTAGTAGTAATGTCATAATAAAAAAAAAATTATTCTATACAGTTTGTATCGATTTTTTTTTTTTTAATTTTTTTTTCTAATCTATGTAAACACATAGTATCATTTATTAACGAATAAAATAGAGGTGCCAAGAAAGGCCGCGAATACAATGAGTGTTTCACTATTTTTTAAGTCCTTAAATACACATAATTATTTAAATGTTACTTCATACCTTTAAATGTTGTAAACAATTACTTTTTAAATGACGTATTTTTTGTACGCCGTGTAATTTTGCGTACTCACGTTGATTAACCAAGATACCTGTATTGGTTTTGCTAACATGAGGCTTTACTGTTATTTTAGTCAGTTCGAAAACATCAGCATTTAAATCTTTTTTATGCTTGGACCTCTGAAGCTTATTCCACAGCTTGCAATGCTACGAAAAAAAAAAAATCTAAATTTTCCCTCAATCACAATGACTTAAGAGTGCTTTCAAAAAGTATATCTCGTTTTAGCTCAAACTCTAGACACTATTTCGAGTAAACCAACTTGGTAATGAAATATTTCTTTTTCTCGGTCTTATGAGTACTGTATGTACGAAAACAAGTGGCTCAATTTATGCAAAATCACCAATCTGCAGTGTGCCAAAGCAAAAAGTGTTATTTTAGTAACTAAATCCTACTGATTCTATTGATAATATTACCCATTACAATATCCGACTTCGTATTGGTATTAATGCGCTAACTTAAATTTATACTAACAACTTCTTTGTCAGTTATTTTAGAACGTTTTTTAATAATATGTGTCTTTATAACAACACTGTAAGTAAAGTTGGTCAGTACAAAAAAATGTATTTTGAGTAGATCTACAGTTTTGATCTTGCACACTTAATCTAAAAATGTGCTGTTTAGAAGTTAGATGGTGTAAAACGAGTTTTCGGCTGTTTCGAAACAATTTTCGTCATTTAAATCGTTAAGACGGCACTAAAAAAAAACATACTGTCCGAAAAAGTTTTAATTTAATAAACTCTACATCTTTTGTATTTTTAATTTTGTAGTAAAATCAGAATTTTCTGTAACAGGCGAAAAACGATTCTTTTGCAGTTATTTTATATATTTTAATTTATGAAGCATCGTTACGGTATTGAGCAAGGTAAACTACCAAAAATTTGTGTTTAAACAAGTTCTACAACTTTGTCATTAAAAGCCGAAGGGTTAAACGTGTATGTGATAAAATCTATTATTAAAAATCTGATTTTTTCGTCCTAGAGCGCTGCTCTAAAAATTGTCTGTCAAAACTTTTTAATCGAATGAGACTTGTCTAAATGTAAGCTATCAGCTTAGACATCCAAATTTAATTTACGAACGAAATTTCAGCCTATTGTAATCATAGTTACTTTATTGAGTTGAAAAACCTAATGACGTACACACATACACTCCATGACCAACAGAAATCACCCTCGTACTGGGTTGAGAATTTATATTGTACTAGAAAAAGACAATTCATTAGTGGTTTTACTTTTTTCTTTGACAAAATTGAAAAGCGCTATAATACATTGATCGTGCCTAAAATGTTATAGTAAATTATTACGATCTAATACACACATTCTCTACCTTTATTTTTATTTTACGAAGGTCCGTAATAGTAGGTTATTATTATAGTATCATAGGGATGTTTAATAGCTAAAATTTTATAGTGTCTTACTTTCATATAGGTCTCACCACACACAGTCAAGGGAAAGAAGCTTCATACCTGCAATGGTTTCGAATCACTACTTCGGTGGTGATGTACATTGCGTCTGCGTCGTGGATTAATATGGGCACGTCGTTGACGCACAAGATTTGTACCATTTTTGTGGTAACATCCAAAATGTAGGTTTTCAAACAGTAGTATAATAAGAGTAAGGATGTATCCACAAATTAAAATGGCATACAGAGGATATACATCTTGTAAATCAATAAAATAAAATGCATTTTCTTCATAAGTAATTTCGGTCCTGTAGTTAGCGAATATTTTTTGCTTGATGCCAGTTTCCTTAAACCTGTGGATACTAATCAAAGTTTGTTAGCATACAAATACAAGTACTATTTATTAATGTAATCGTAATGGTCAGTATTGTCGTTATTATTGTTTCCACAATTGTTAGTATTAGTCTTATTTTTATTGTTGTCATTATTATAATTATTGTATCAAACGTACTGATGATTAAAGAATTTAGTAATAGGATGATGTTTCTTCGTTATTAGACTTTCGTATGTCATACTACCTAGACAAATGCTTGCTACTTTGCAAGGTGGCTCCTTGTCTATTTTATCTAACATTGATGATTGTGCAAACAAGGCTTTTTTTCTGGAGCAGACCTAAAATTAGAAAACAATACATTTTATTAGAGAGACTGCCAATTTTTATCGCTGATAGACAAAGGAAATGTGAATGGATCTTGGAGATTAAAAACAAGTTTAACTATTAAAAATATTATTTTTATCGTTTTTTTTTTGTCTTACTATTAACCCGAAATTTGCTCCCTACGATTTTTATCGCTACTCAACAATAGAGCAAGAAACTGTGTAGGCGTTCAACAATTTCTTTAGTAAGAATGACCTAATATCGCTACTTATATACATACATCTACATACATAGACTTAAACAAGACTTCTAAAATGTACCTGCTCGAGAGCTGTATCAAAATTTTCCAGCAAGTTGTTTGAATTTTTAATAATTTGGTTTATTTTATTATAAACGGGATCTCCAGATGATGCCTTGAAATATACAAAACAAATGTATGAAATGAAATTCGAACATTATTGTCAGTTAAACTTGTATTTTTTTTACCAAAATTAATTTATAGGAGCCGGAACTATTTACAGCAATGGGTTGGTAACTACCATCTTCCATGAACTCAGATATATCATTAAATGGCATTGTGGGTAGTCCAACTGTCAAGTAACTTGTCAAAGATCCACAATAAACTGCGTAGATGACTAATGCACAAAATAGTACTATCAAGTACACCAGCTTAAATGACGTTCGGTTAACATAAGCATCTATAAATTGAAAAATTTATATTTATGAGATTCATAGTTATTTGAAAATCAGTCGCAAATTTTTGTACTTAAAATTCACCTGACAACCCTTGCTGGCAAAATACACCCAATATTTGTGTACAAGATTCCAACAGAATGGCATATCTTGAACGTGTTCTGTCTTGATATTTAATGTTGATAAAAGACAATGTANCTCATGATAAATCCACAAATTAAAATAGCATACAGAGGAATTACATCTTTTAAACCGATGAAATGAAATGAATTTTTTTCATCAGGAATTTCGGTCCTGTAGTTAGTTATTTTGAAAAATCTGTCTATAACAATTAAAACAATATTACATATAATAAAGTAGGCTAACTTTTGACCGTAACCAATTTAGAAAAATTAACATTGTTTTTGTATGTAAAAGAGTGTATTATTGTAGTGCTACTTTTCGACGGTTATAATTGCGTAATGGTATCTAGGATTTTATAAATGCTTAAAAAGCTTCAATAATTATATCCTTTAATGTAGAAAAAATTATCACTTACATGTAAAATCTGTCTATAAAAATATAACATATGATAAAGTAGGCTAACTTTTGACCGTAACCAATTTAGAAAAATTAACATTGTTTTTGTATGTAAAAGAGTGTATTATTGTAGTGCTACTTTTCGACAGTTATAATTGCGTAATGGTATCTAGGATTTTATAAATGCTTTAAAAGCTTCAATAATTATATCCCATATAACAAAGTAGGCTAACTTTTGACCGTAACCAATTTAGAAAAATTAACATTGTTTTTGTATGTAAAAGAGTGTATTATTGTAGTGCTACTTTTCGACGGTTATAATTGCGTAATGGTATCTAGGATTTTATAAATGCTTAAAAAGCTTCAATAATTATATCCTTTAATGTAGAAAAAATTATCACTTACATGTTTAAGAGATTAAAAAAAAAAAAATATATGAAAGATCAATTATTATAAAAGTATAGTTTCCAATTTNCTTCAATAATTATATCCTTTAATGTAGAAAAAATTATCACTTACATGTTTAAGAGATTAAAAAAAATAAAATATATGAAAGATCAATTATTATAAGAGTATAGTTTTCAATTTAAGATATGACAACAACGACAAAAACGACAACGTTGGTGACGTTGATAATAATTGTAAAATCTTTTGATACGTACTTTTGTATTCAAAAATAAATGTACTTATGTTATGGAGTAAAAATATAATAACTAACGTTGTTAGTAAATTTAATCAATAAGTGCGCTAACTTTTACTTTGCTCAAAAAAATCAAACAAAAATCTCAGCCTTAAAGATGTTGTGATTGTCGCTTATTTTCAAGTCACATAGTACATTGCGCATCCTCGGATCTATATAGGAAGGAAGGGTAAAGAGGTTTCTAGAGCACATTCTTACAACCATTACGAACAAAGCCAGCACGAGTGCCGTACGTGCAGTCTGAGTATTCTATTTTCCCGGTTATCACCACTTAAAAGAGATGTTTGTTTAAAATTATATCTTATTCCCTGACACGGACTTTTTTTTAACATTTAAATGTTTACTGCAAGATAAATACTGTTCGGAATGTATATAACAGCAATATTATTTTACCCCCTTGAAGTAAAGCTATCCTTAAAAGTAATTCGTAAAAGCCATTCGTATCCAGTTTGTATATATTTTGGTTTGACATTCGTTTTTTTTTTTTTTCTGTTTTTTTTAATCAGGCACTGCCTATGTATTGTAAAGGACCAAGCCATTTATAGATTTCTCGCGTTTGCATACTAAAGTAAAAATGGTTTCGTTCAAGCAAACGTATTTTTGTCGCAAGGTCAATTTGATGATTTGATTATTGCTTGACGCGGTTGTTTTTTCACTAACGAAACAAAAAATCCAACTTCGATTGGTGGGCTTTTTGCGTTTTCCACAAAAGATAATCGATAACATGGACGAGTCATTCCAAAAGCCGACCATTCATATTTATGTCAACAATAACTTTAGTTTTCGAAATTCTTGATTGATTTCTTTAAAGTTATACAATTAGATTTACGAAATTTAAAAATTTATTCATCTTATTATATATTTATGAATTAATTCCAGAGACTTTTTAAATACTCGTCATCTTTTCAAAACTCCTATTGAAATTTTCCCTATAGTCAAGACCTCGCAGTGATAAACTCATAATGTCAATGGAAAACGAAAAGTTCCCGGGCCTTCATACATGATATTATAAATAGATAGGTAAGACATACGTATTCCACCGTAACCCGCAAAAAAAATACATATTGAACTCACATGTATCAACCAACCTTACATTTCACAATATACATGTAATTTCTATGTATACGCGAAAAACCTGTTCTTACTGCGGGACTCCGAATGCCACACTCTGATTTTTTTTTTTTATTTTCATTTTTTTTATTCTCTAGTGAGAATTTTGTTCCCTAAACAAAACAAGACACTTGTCAATATTCAGAATACAGGAAGAAAGAATTACTTACCTTTAAGTATGCGTTCCACGGTATGAATAAATTGTCCGGCATTATGATAAACAAACAGTGCAATTGGGACTCAATGGGAATCGTAAGATCAAATTCTTTTAAAAAAGTTTGGTCCATTAATGTCTCCATAGCAATAACATCAAAACTCGTAGCTATTGACGTATTAGTAAAAGAAGAATTTCCCTTGCTTGCTGCAGTTTTTTTATTCTTAGCTTTACTACCTCGTATTAGTTGCGGGTACTCTGTGTTTATATTCATCACGGACGTCAATTCATCCATAATTATTAATGGTAAATCGTAATTGTAGATATAATTTGATTGTTTTGGATAGGGTTTGTCTTGATGTGTGATTAACAAAAAAATGTGTTTAAACGTAAAATTAATTAAAAATTAAAACGTGTACTTTTCATACTTTTTTAGATATCACTTTCAGCGAAACATCGGCCAAATTACTTCTCCTCTCAAACAAAATGTGTTCATCTTTGACATTGAGACGAGTCGTTGGATTCCACTGAAGGTATTCGCGTACCTGAATCGTACTACTATTCGATCCTGTGGAAAACCATTCATGTATATCAGAATCATTACCACATTTCACTAACATTTCTACAAGATAATTCAAGCCCAGTCGATTATCTTGAGGATTTTGGCAGAAAATACTCAATGACTCCGACATTAATGTGTCAAACAGTAATAACCAGACGTGCGAATCAATAGCCGCATTTCTTGTAAAATGCATGAAATTTTCAAAATCATCTTCGGTTCTTAGCATAATGAAGAACAGTAACTTTGAACTCTTCCACATACTGTCATACTTTATCATTAAGTCTGTTCCTGCGACTGCCATGGAATAAAAGTAATTTTTTGAAAGTTGCCTCATCATGCCCGTTGCAACATGCATACCTATTGAATAAAAAATCAAGAAAAATTCCATGCTTGATATTATTTTAATAATCAATATATTTTTACTTACTTTTAAAACCATAATACACGATCACAACACTGTTGGTTTTGTAAAGTTCTTTCACGTCCATTACTAAATTTGAATAATTATTTATATCACTTGTTAAATCATAACTACAAACTAACGAAACAACCGGAAGAATAAAAACTAAAAGCGTTGATGAGACCATTTTTAATCCGTAATGATGAAAACAAAGATTAACAGAAATTGATGTATTTTTAATATTGCAGCTGAAAGACTGTACTGCAAAAACGAGTCGTAAGATAGTGGAGTCTTCAAACTGTGATACTTGTCAATTGTATTTAAATTTTAGGACAATATTTTTTATTGACTTGTTTTGATTCCTGTGAACTGTAAGAAGTCCTTCGCTCGACTGCTTGATCGGATATTAACATACTAGGATTGTTAGGATTGGGAAAGAGCAGTAGCCACGTGTTGAATTATGAGTTGTATCGATTCTCGTAAATAATATATTTTAGTACTCAATAATAAATTTCGAAGCTCGATCAATGTACTTTTTTGACAGACCAAGCAGTACTTCGTGTATAAAATGAAATGTACGAAAAGGTATGTGTATAAATAAATTCGTATGCGTGTATATGTGTTTCTACGTACATAGGGTATTTAATAAGAGGGTATATTATTTTATGGATTGAAGAGTTATTTTCCGATGAATCTTGACGTCTTAAAACAAAGATTTTTATAAAAAAAAAAAAAAATATTTATAGATCTTCAAAACCTGTTGTTTTTTAATTCACACCAAAGAATTAACAAAACTCATATTTTGGTTCTCATACAGATAGTTGTTAAAACTCAATCTACTTTAAAATCTTGATGTAATTTTTTATTAGATTGTAACAAAATTGAAATTAAAGATGTAACAAATAGAAAACGTATTTCAGATACTTTTATCAATGTTGAAAGAACATCCGATAAAACTGAATGTACACGTACAGAAACTATCGTCGGTGTACTAGAACTATACTACGTAGTACGTGAAATAATTTAGACAAACTTAAAAAAGTTTTTTTACTTGCATGATCCTAAAAAGTTTTAAATAATAACGTTACTAAAATGAAGAAACTTTTTTTTCTTATCCATATTAGCTTGTTGGCAACTGTAAATTAAAGTATACAATTTAAGTTCTTACAACCAATGTACTGCTATAACTAATAAGTTTTAATGACTTTTTTAAGTTTTAAGCACATGAAAATAACATTATCCATTTTTACAGTAGAAAATATTTGTTTGATGCTTTCCCTCAGGTTCCCGTTGTAATAACATTATATTAAGATTGAAGAAAAACGAATTTAATTGAAAAACAAAGGCCAGTTATGCGAAGCAGAGCACTTTAAACACATCTTGTTTAATTTAGTATTAGAATTTTTCGTTATGCTAACACTACAATTAATATTGTTGAGTTCTTTTTATAAACTATTTTCGATCAGGACCAACATATTCCTCGTTATTTGTTATTTCTATTTTTTAAATTTAATTACCTTCAAGGTAAAGAAAGCTAAAAAACTAAGTTGAAAATATTGTCGAAAAGTAAGAAAAATACGCACTGTGAATGGATCACAATTAATGCACGCATAAATATTCAAAACT
>NW_019379927.1:5713-81458 GCF_000648655.2 Copidosoma floridanum
TGGAAGATTCAATGAAAGCGCTCAGTCTTGTACTGGCCAGCCTATATATTATTTTTATTGTATTGAACCGTAATGTATTGTTTATAATCGTTAATTCATTAAATATTAATTAAAATTATACCCAATTAACGTAGTTATACTAATTCCCACAATAATTTCACCACCTTCGAACACAATATTGTTTAATACAAGGTATTTTTATAGTCGAAATTATATTGTTTGCCATAAAATTTTATAGAAGTATAACTTCATACTTGGATACCCATGCAAGCACCCACTGTCCACTGGTTATATCCTGCTATAGATTTTAAATGTAGGGGTATAAAACCAAAGTTTTTTTATCTGCGGTGACATGACGGCTTGGCGAGGCGGCGCGACCAATTCCTTTGAATCGCCAAAAAAAAAAAAAAAAACAATGTCTGGCGGGAATCAAACCTACGAACCATTAAACTCATTACTGTCTTAATAGTGACTGAAGGTTGACTTACTTGTATCTAATTCTATTCCTAATAATTCTTAAAATTGGATTTGTAATGAATATCCTAGAAACCTTCAAAACGTATCCTTTGAGTAAATGTTGGATGTATTGTTGGCGCTCGTAACTAAATTATTACGCATGCACAACAGCAAGAAGACGAGACGCCGTGATGCTGCACTTCAGCGTTAAGTAACTATGGTTTTGTTCACTCTCGCGCAGTCAGCCAGTCTGTTCCCACACGCATTTTCTGTCTTCGCATTTTCTTTATAGTTTATCCTACCTTTTCTATTCCTTTAGCTACTGTACTTAAGATAGTAAAATGTTGAGATAGTTAAGTCCAAAGATTGTGTAAATAAACGTGTCTGAGTTTAATTCTAAATTTCAAGTGTTGTACTTTTATTCGCCAAGTCACCTGCTCAAAAACCCGCACTGCTAACAGGTTATGGGCCCTAAATGGTAGTGTGGGTGTGGAATTTGCTCGATCGCGTCTTGTTTTTCTCTCTTTCTTCTTCTTTCCGCTCCGCGCTTGAGCTCATCGCGCGTTCCCTGTGTGCTTTCCTTTTGTCTGTTTTACGTGTTAACGTAATGGTGGAACCTACGGCTGGTGGCGTGCGTCGTAGTAAATGCTGTTAATCGGCCATTTTAGTTCTCTCTCTCTCTCTATGAATGTCACACATGATGCTAGCGCCATTTTCCCTAGCATTTACTCACGCTCAATCTCCGGGTCACTTCCACAAGAAAACGAATAGCCTAACGTGAACGCAAACATAATATAAAATACTTTTTCCTATTTATTCCCCGTTAATTTTAGGTCAAAATGCCATCAATATGATAAATAATGCATATAAAAAGATTGAACACGATCTAGGGGAACTAGACGAGGTGGTCCTAACTCATAAAAACAACCAGGCCATATTTTTCATAAATAATGAAACTGTTGCATACATGGAAGGAGATGCCCATCACAATCAAGATATGTTAGACCTGTTTAATTTGATAGAAAAATGTGCTGGGCAAATTTGACTCATCCCTAAACAGCACATCCAAAGGAAAGGCCCGAGAAATAGAAAAATAAATTTGATTGATACCTCATCTAAAGATAAAAATAAAGATTCGAGAGATAGAAAAATAAATTTGAGTAATACCTCATCTAAAGATAAGAATAAAGATTTGAGAGATAGAAAGGAAAGATTTACTGATACTTCAATTCACGACAAGGTTAAAGATTTGAAAAGCAAAAATCTAGAGTCGATTATTAGCCAATTTAAAGATTTGCAAAACAGGAAAGATAACCTAAAAAAAGAGCTAGATAGCTTACATAAAGAAATGGCGCATGCAAATCATAAACTTAAGAAAGAACTAATGAAAAGAACTGGTCAAAATATCAAACCTAAAGAAATGATAAACTCACGAAACGAAATTTCAGAAGCCCCAAAGAAAGATATCGAGGAGATCAGGAAGCTGATAGAATAGGAGAGGCATCCGCAGAGCTCCTGGATGCCGATGAGGTTTGAGGTTGTTGCCTTACATCATAAGAAGGCCCTGGAAAAGGAAAGAGAAGAAAATAGGAGGGCTCAAGAGACGATTCGAGCTGAGTTTGAGCAGCGTCTAGCCACTTAACAAAGGAAGATGGAGGCTCTTGAGCGAGGAGTCGAATACAAGAGGTAAATAAATTTACTACATCTACTCTGGGACCTAAATTATGTGAACGACTGATTAATCTAAACTCCGACTCCGTTGATAATTAGCTGATGTTTGAACGCTCTGTGCCTAATGATAGTCTAAATATAGAAGTCATTAATGAAAATAGCCTAGGGTGTTTTAATTACTCCCTCACTAATGCAATAAAACTAGAATTATTCTTAAAACAGTTGCAGTCAGAACTAAAAAATAAAAAATTGCTTCACACAATTGATTCAAAACTAGAAGTCACTATGAATATTACTCAAGAAAAAATAGAAGAAGATAAAGAACAGGCCCTAAACGTAATACTAGGTAGGTTGTCCCTTGTGACAAGAATTTTTCGGCCGGGAAAACAGCCGTCCCGAATTCCCTCACAAAAACTCGCTTACTTACTCCTCCTCGTCCCTCTCCACTGGATTCCTCCCCTCCGGAAGGTCTGCCGCTGGTGCTCGGCTTGGGAACGCCGAACACTCCTGAAAAGAAGACTAGAAGGGGACTTCGGGGCACCAACCACAAAAAAAAAATAACTCCCTGGTATCACTGTCACAGCGCGCGCGTGCTATTTATTCTCCTTTCTCTACTCTTTACAAGTCCGATCTCACTCTTTCTCTCTCTCTCTCCCTCTCTCTCTCTGTCTCTCTCTGGGGTGTCCTGGGGTGAGCACCTCCTGGTCGTCCTCCGCCGGCCTTAACCTTTATTCGGTTGGCGGTGACCCGTACCTGAATCTCTCACTCACACGCACACGCTCGCACACAACCCCACTCGCACTTCGTGTCTCTCGACCTTTCTCGAATGCCCTGAACTCTGATAACACCTCTACCCGCGACTACACCCCCTTATCACGTCTACACACACTCACCCGCGCCCGGTCGGATCGTCCCAACACTATCCCGCATACCACCCGGTGCACTGTTTACAGCACACTTACCTCCTGGTTATCCTTGCAGGGTACGGCTACCTAGAACTCGTCTTACTCGTCGTGACGGCTCGGCAATGCTCTCGGCCTTGGGCGATCTTCGTTGCTCTTGCACGATGGTCTCTCGCAAATTCCCTTTTTCTAGCCTCTGCTGCTCTCTCGTTACGCTCGACCTTGACCCAGCTCTTCTCAATCCCTTCCTCTACCCTATCACTTCCCTATCTCTCACCAATTCTTTTATTCAGCCTACTCTGCTCTAAAATATCTCCCGTTCTGGTCTCGCGGATGCTCGTCACTATTCTGGTTTTCTCTCTCTCGTGATTTCTGCAATCCTCCTTGACTCTGCTCTCTATGATGCCTCTCGCGGTACTGACTATGTTATACTATGCAGTAAGTCTGCATAGACGAGCGTGCCCCTCCCGTCGCATCTCGGAACCTCCAACGTTCCTAAAATCCGGTAAATCGTTGGAGGTTTCCAAAACGAAACTCCTGATGCGACAACCTGGCCCTCGGTTTCCTCCCGACGCGCCACGAACTCCTCCATCTTCCCTCTCTTTCTTACACATACACTCTCTCAACCATACCTCACACACCGTCAACTTCTCTCGTTGCCTCTCGTCCTCCTCTCTTCTCTTGGCTCGTAGTCCGCGGCACCGAGAACACACATTAAGAATACGTTGTGAAACGATATATATATATATAATATATACAGTATCATAGGAATCGGGAGCCGCCAATGACTCGCCCAAAAATATAGGTATATAATGATGTGATAGCTTCAGCTACCACGTCACACCCTACATTACCATAACAAAGTATATCACATTACTAATCCATCAACAATGATACAAAAAATTAAAGATATGAAAAGGGGTGACATAAAAATGAGCGCATTTCAAATACGTAACAAAATACATCCCGTTCGATGGAGTACCGGACGTAAAAATAGCCGATTTTAACAGGCTGTTTGAAAGCGAGGATGGCTTATCTTTTAAGTACTTAAGACAATATATCCTGAAACAGGAGGCAGAAGGATCACTTCCACGACCAACAACGGATGCTGGAGTAAGCCGAGGTGGGGCGAACGCTGGACCGAGTCTAGGTGAGACCGGTGCTGGGCCAAGCCGAGGTGGGGCAGGCTCTCGACCAGCCACCAACGTAACTGATGCTAACTCGGCCACCGCCAGCACTCTATGCTACGAGTGCAATGATAACGGACACTATTCGAGGGACTGCCCGAAAAAAGGGCAGAACCTCAGGCGATGCTACACCTGCCAACGGTTCGTGCAGAACCTGCGAGAGCACATAGGGAGGTGCAGAGGTAATTCTAACAAAAGTAACGATTGGGATTTTAAACGGAACACTGGTGGTGGTAACAATAAGAATAATTTTAAAGATAGTAATAAACGGAAAACTGAAAAACAGCATACAAATCATAACAACAAGAAAGCCAAAGTCGATAACAAGAAATACCCAGGTCTAATGCATGCAGTGGTTTGTTTGCTGTTAACCCCGAAACTTTCCTCTCTACGCGCACAGAGGAAACACGAGATAACGGTTGCAAGAAAATTGAGTTCATAGCAGATTCAGGCGCTACAGAACACTTTGCTAATTATAAACTCTATTTCAAAAATTTTAATGACTGTTAAAATAAATTGATTGAATGCGTGAACAAAGATTCCTCGGCAGACTTGAGAGCGGAGGGAGAAGGATGCACTTCGGGTAAAAATAACCAAAACAAGATAGTCCTAGATAGAGTTGTGTGCGCTAAGGCGCTCGCTGGAAACTTGCTGTCGCTTCGCTGTTTTGCTGAAAGGGTCATGAGTATATACCTCGATAACACAAAGCTAGATATATTTGATCCACGTTCTAATGAGACTATAATTTCTGGTGTCTACAAGAGTCCTTACTGGATAGTAGAACTACTGCAAGATGGCCAGAGCACAAGCAACAATGAGAAGTGTAAAAAAATTATAGACTGTTTAATGGTAGAAAATCTCCCAAAAGCAAAGTCTGAGAAGGTTCAGCAAGTCAACACTAATGATAGGAGCTGCCCTGGAATCTCAAATAATAAATCGGAAAGAGCTAGTCCACACAGCTCTCATCAAAGTGAGTTTAAGAAAACTTAAAGATAGAAAAATCAATAATTGTGATTACCTTATGATTGGTGAGATTACAGAAGCTCAAAGCCCGTTTACAGAGAAGTACAGAACGTTTGAAAGAAATAACAGAGCCATGCTCTGGCATGTAAGATTCAGACATGCCTCAGCAGAATATCTCAAAGCGCTGCAAAGAAAGTATCCAGGCAATAAAGATTTGAATAAGACCGTCTTTGACAGCTTCATTACAATATGCGAGGTGTGCCAAGTTGCTAAAATCAAGAGATTGCCTTTCAGTACTAAAAGAGATAGGGCAACCAAACCACTCGAGATAGTTCATGCTGACACAATCGGACCGATCAGCCCAGCTGCTTATCCTAAAGGATATAAATTTATAATCGTCTACACGGATGACTACTCAAGATTGGCTATGGCATATCCAGTGAAAACAAAATGTAAAGCAGGACGTTGTTTGGACAATTTTATGACAAGCGCACGAAACCTGTTAGGTTTTGATGCAAAGATATGATATCTTCGAACCGATCAAGGCACGGAGTTTACAGGAGGCCAAACGGTAGAAGTTCTCCAGAGGTTCGGAGCAGAACTTTAGTTGGCCTGTCCAGACACTCCTCAGCACAATGGAGTCTCGGAACGGGTTAATCGTACCTTGAAAAACAAAGTGCGAGCCTACATGTACGACTCCGGGCTCAGGGAGAACATGTGGGACTTAGCCCTGGGCAGTGCAGTATAAGCCTACAAACGGACACCTCACCGGTCTAACGATATGATAGCCCCTTTAGGAAAGTTTGCGCCCAATCTGAAGATAGACATAACCCAAATCAGAAGATCTGGCTGCGTCGCTTTTATCAAGATACGAAGGAACATTGGAACAAAATTCGGTTCACAAGGGATACAAGTTGTGCTGGTTGGTTATACCACCACTGGCTATTCTTTCTTAAGACCTGAAGATGGAAAATTCTATGAGAGTCGAGACGTAAAATTTCAAGAAAGACTCGTATTCAGAGATATCTGGGAAAAGGACAAAATAGTAAACTGGGGAAACCACAAGACAGATACTAAACAAGATGAATGGTTCGTTAAGTTTGATAAGACTAGCCCTAAAGAGTCATTGGAAACGGAGGGAGAACCAGTAGTCAAGAGAAAGCGCGGTCGGCCCAAGAAAGTTGCAGAGCTTGGTCAAGAAAACCCTAAGCAACCCACTAGAATAAATGATACGAGCTTTGCAGTAGCCATCGACACAAACAAGTTGAATAAACTGCTTCAATCAAAGGGCAATGTTGATTGTTTGATCGCAAAAGTCGAAGATGAAATGACACATGCCCTGATTGCTGGACTGAACAAAGATCCCGCAAACTACAAAGAAGCTGTCGCATCTCCGGATCGCGATAAATGGCTCAGAGCAATTGACGAAGAACTGGAATCAATGCGGAAAAACCAAGTGTGAAAACTTATAGAAAGATCAACCGTAAACGCTGAAGGTGGCAAGCCCAATATCATCGACTTTAGGTGGGTTTTGAAAAGAAAAATAGATAAAGATGGAAACACAAAGTTCAAAGTGAGGTTGGTGATTCGTGGCTTCAAAGATAGGAACAAGTACGATCTGCAAGAAACCTATGCCCCGGTGTCTGGGCTAGCCCTGGTAAGATCGGTAATATCAATAATATATAGATACAATCTGGAGACTTGCCAACTTGATGTCAAGACAGCTTTCTTAAATGGATCTATCAAAGAAGAGATATACATGGAGATTCCTGAAGGCCTGCTTGATGGCGACAGTTTCAAGAAAGCTAAGGTTTGTAAATTTGAGATAGCCCTTTATGGACTTAAGATCGGCCCAAAAAGATGAAATAAATGGTTTCGCGAGACTGTATCTAAATTGGGACTACGGTCACATACGAGCGAGCCCTTTCTCTATACATGGATAGAAGCAGATAACTTTCTAGTCCTGATCCTATACGTGGATGATATGATGATAGCCAGCAATTGTGTAAGCAAAATGAATGAAATTAAGACTGGTCTGCAATCTGAGTTTGAGATGTCAGATCTTGGCGGGGTTGGCACATTTCTAGGCATCAAAGTGGAAAGAGATAGAAAACATCATACAATTTCACTAACACCAACACCATACATAGATAAAATATTAGAAAGATTTGGATTCAACGAGTCAAAACCCCAAAGAACACCAATGGTGACAAATCAAATTTTAAAACGGCAAAGAAAAGATAGAGAAGAGTCTGAAGATGCTGGAGAGTTAAGCACAACGATAACGAGAGAAAATGTGCCATACAGAGAAGCAGTCAGTAGCTTGCTGTATTTGGCCAACACAATTAGACCAGACATTTCATACTCGGTGAATGTACTGAGTATATATTAAATCGGCCCAACTGAAGATGATTGAAAAATGGTCAAACGGGTATTTCGATATTTACAACACACAAGAACCCTAGGATTAACTTACAGAGGTTGTAAAGATGGATTTGAAGCATATTCAGATGCGAGTTTGGTAGACTGTAAAGGCTCAATAACAACAGGTGGATATCTCCTAAGGTTGTATGGGGATACAGTTGTTTGGAAAACTAGAAAACAGAATTATGTTGCTATTCCAACCTGCGAAGCAGAATATGTGGTAATGTGTGACGCAAGTCAAGAATTGATTGGACTAGAGCACTCTATAAGTATTATATTGTCTTGCACTTTATTGCCCACGGATCGATGGTGTGACAACAAACCCTACTGAAAAGCATTTTGTAATTACATTTGTAATTACATTTGTAATTAAACTTGTCAAGCCATTTGTAATTCCACTTGGAATTACATATGGGGTTTTGGAATGGAAATTCCAAGTAGAATGCCAAGTGTAATTCCAAGTGGAATTACAAATAACGATTGGAGATTAATTTTTTTTTCTTTTTTAAATAGTTTATAATAGAATTGTCCACAGCGTAATGGCCATTACAGGTGTTATCATCTGTATAGTAACACCGAAACAGGGCGATTAAAGTATTTTTTCACGAACTTAGAGAAAATAGAATTTTCTATTTTTTTCAAGTTTTCTCAAAATGAACTGAATCCCTCTGTTTTGGTGTTACTATACTTATGGTCACCCCAATTATGAGCATTACGCTGCGTATGATTCTATTTTAAACTATTTTAAAAAGAAAAAAAATTCATCTCTAATTGTTATTTGTAATTCTACTTGGAATAACACTTGGCATTCCACTTGGAGTTTCCATTCCAAAACCCTACGTATAATTCCAAGTGGAATTCCAAGTAGCACTACAAATGGCTTCACAAGTGTAATTACAAATGTAATTACAATTGTAATTACAAAATATTTTTCAGTAGGGAAAGCCGCCGGAGCATGTGCTAAGATAGATGGTGGCAAAAGACTGAAACACATGACCGAGATAAAGGCTCACTACGTTAAAGAATGTGTATCCAGAGGAAAAATAATTTTTAAATGGATTTCATCTAAGAAACAACTAGTAGATGTTTTTACAAAACCACTATCGTTTGAACTGCATGAAAGACTAACGAAAGAAATTTTGAGTTTTAATTAGCGTAAATTGCATGATAATTAAATTTGAACTTGAGATAGTAAAATTAATAAATTGATAATAGATGGATAATGATAGTAGACATGCCGATTAATGTACTTTCTGTGTATGTTTTAGCTCGTCGCAATCAACCACAATGAGTGATCCAGAAGCCCAAGAGCTCCACATCATTAGCTGATTAGTAATTCATTCATACTCAGTGTTAATGTTCAAATATATCTTTTCTTTTCATTTTAACAAATTCAGATACGAACGGGAGGGAGTGTTGGATGTATTTTTGACGCTCGTAACTGAATTATTACGCATGCGCAACAGCAAGAAGACGAGACGCCGTGACGCTGGACTTCAGCGTCAAGTAACTACGGTTTTGTTCACTCTCGCACAGTCAGCCAGTCTGTTCACACACGCATTCTCTGTCTTCGCATTTCCTTTATAATTTATCCTACCTTTTCTGTTCGTTTAGGTTCTGTACTTAAGATAGTAAAATGTTAAGATAGTTAAGTCCAAAGATTGTGTAAATAAACGTGTCTGACTTTAATTCTAAATTTCAAGTGTTGTACTTTTATTCGAGGCCCCTAGAGAGAGCCAAAACTATCGCGTTCGAAAAGGGTGATGGAAACTTTACGGAGACAATGAAAATTCCAGATTCAGTTCTCCCAGACTTAGACTGGTGGCTAAGAAACATAAAGAACCCCTAACAAAGTTATTGCTAGGGATGCTGTGCAAGGAAGCGTACATATTGTAGATCGTTGATGGTTTGTGGTCTGTATGGCCCATAGCGAAACACCCTTAAAAAAATTTCTGCCAGTTGCCACGTTATTGCTGGCAGCTCATCGCCAAAGGCAGTTGGACACGAATGTATTGGAGCAGGATGACGACGAGATGCGCACTGACACGCAGACGTTGGATCGGTAGCCAGGGTGGCCGGGAACGATGGAGGTGGAGGCTCTTTACCCAAGCCCAACATGAGGGCAGGAGCCGGGGCAGGACGACGAAGACGAGGTGCGCGAACCCGAGCTGTCATTTAGGATAAAGTCATTGACAAGTTGTTCTTCCTCGTCGATCCTGTTTACAAGCATAACTGAGCCTGGCTTTGGTCTTGATGCATCAGATCGCCTCAATCCAGACGTGGCTGCTCGTTCAAGCGCTGCTGTTGTTCGCTGTCGCTTTGCTGGCTCTCTCTCTCTCTCTCTCTCTCTCTCTTGAGTCAGTTGCTTTCTCTTCCCTATGATCTCCCTTGCAAGAATTTCCATTGGGACGACTGTCTTGAGTTTCGGCACCAAAACGTAAGACAGGCAAGAGATACAAAAACTTGAAGAAATAAAAAACATACTTTTATAAATTATATCACAACTGTTAGCTTTGAGCGTAAAAACAAGAAGACTACGCCTGTTTCCGTTTTAGTTCTTTTTATACCCACAGAATGTTATCAACAAAAATGATACTGGTCCATTTGTGTTTTAGGTGATTTTTTTTAATTAAGGACACTCATCACAGTTATAGCGGAAGAAAAGTTCAGAGAGGTGAGAGGAGCGCAAGTATATGCAACAACGCTGGCAATTTTTTTTTATATTGATATGTTTACGTACACGCTTTTAGACATACGCGACCCTTTCCTTGTTATCAAAAAAAAAAAAAAAAAAAAACCTGTATGGAGCTATTTGAAAATTTCATAGGTTTATCTAAAAGTTATCTGTCATACAAAAAAAAAATTAGGAGATTCCTGCACATCATATAAATTCAATTTTACGCAATTTTTTCATAAGGTTACACGTTAAATTTCCATTTTTTTAAATAAAACATAGAAAAGGGTACAGTTAAACGATCTGCATTTTTTTTTTTTTTGGTATTTCTTACGATATTTTAAACATTCGTTTGATGTTTAAATAGTATCTGTCAAAAAACCTTTGTGCGATGAACATCCTGAAGAGACATTCACTGGCATGTAATACTATGCTATTGAAGAAAGTGGTACTACAGGATAGTTCTTTTTAACCTTTTAGATACAATTGTATTTTGGGTATTCAATATGGACTAGGAAGAAGTGCGTGAGCGTATGTGACAGATATAAGCGTGATGTTAGAGATGTAATTAGCGTAGGTGGTAGGAAGTTGTTTCGAAATCACCGGAAGATTCGATGAAAGCTTACAGCCTTGTACTGGCTGGATATTGTGCTGTGCCGTAATATATTATTTATAGTCGTTCATTTATCAAATATGTAAATATTTTTATTGAAACCACACTCGATTAACGTAGGCATGCTTATTCTGATAATAAGTGCACTACCTTCGTACACAATATCGTTGTATGGAAGGTATATTTATATTTATAATTATACTTAATTACACTGTCTGCCATATAATCTCATACTTACAAAGAAAAACAAAGTGACCTTTGGTGTGAATGATAAGCTGATTCTGAGCAACGGTATTTTGTAGGACATACATTTGAAAGAAAAAAAAAAATATACACAAGTTGAACCAAACCAATGAATACTAGCAAATTCAATAGCACACAAAAATCAAGGATTCATTTTTATGACGTCGGCAGGTTCAGGAATTGCGAAAATGAGGTCGAGAAAGAAGATGATGAAGATGACATGGATGATGTTGATATTTTGGATCTTATGGTAATAATAAGTAACCCTGAATTTTTTTTTAACATGTTAATTTGAAGTTACATCCCTACATTTGCTTCTCACAAGGAACTGCTTGCGATTCTTATTTGATTGTATTGCCTGCGTTTACAATGTCATTTGGAGTATAAAAGCAGCTAAACTTGAAACCCTGACTACATTACAATTTTACATCCCTTTCGTAAGAGCCATAGGTATGTTATACACTCAACTTCATTTGCGTTCATTGAATTTTATTAAAATTTGTATTCGATTCGAAAAAATTCACAAACTTGAATATTTATGCAGTGGAATCAAATCAAATAAGAAAATATGTTTAATAATCACAATTCTCTTCCTGTTCTTCTAAATCTGCCATAATGTCTGCATATTTCAATTTTAATTTGTAGTACAAAGTTTTCAATTTTTTTGATCTATCTTCCTTTAAATGATTTTGCAGTTTAGGTATTATGAACATAATATGTCCATTGAATGAACACATGTCCAATTATGAACATATTATCATTGAATAGGAAAGTATTGAAAATAATTAACAACTTTTAAATGATGAATAATTGAACCCGCAATCTTCGGATCTGGAGGCTGACTTTTAAGGATTGTGCTCCAACAAACTTTGGCCAAGGACTTAATATTGTCACATATAAAGTAAAGTTATTTTTTAATTGACATCACTGAAACATTTTTTTTCATTTTAATTATGTGAATTATATTTGATTAAAATTTTGTTTTGTTTTATTTGACACATGTACCAATGTAGTTCGTAATTGAATTGATTTAACTATAGTAAAAAGCGACATTGAAATAGGATTTTTTATCAGATCAAATCAATCAAAAGTTTAATAGTAAAAATTATCTTGAAAGGTTATCAATTTAAATCAGTATTTAAATCGCACCCCAACGGAAAAAGTTAGTGTGAAAAAACGTAGCAAACCGTAACTTTCTGTGATGTAATGTACAGTTTGGTTGGATTTCGGACCACAGTTACAGTTTGTTACGTTTTGTTACGTTTGATTATAGTCAACTACAACCCAACACATTGTCTTACGATTCGTTACATATTATTATAATTCTAAAAAGACACTTGAATCTCGTGAAAAAGCAACTGTAGTAAACTCTAATAAACTGTAAGGAAGTGTTGTCATCTGTAATGTTTTATAACAGCTTACAGTTTTTTGCAGTTTATTGCATTTTTTAATATTTTATTATTATTGATAACTTATACACACATTTCCTTACATTTTCGAATAAAATTTGCCTTAAATGAAAAAAACTTGAGTAACTATTATGAAAAAGTATAAGTGTAACAGCATGTGATAAATCATATTAAAACGTAAGAAAATGTAAAAAAACGTAACACAACATAACAAAGTGTAAGAAACGTCCAAAATCCATGAGACTATTACAGTTCCTTACATTTTCTTATATTTTCTTGCGGGTTACGGCATGTTATTAGACATGTTCACTTTTTCTAACATTTTGTTACGTTTTCAAATTTCCGTTGGGGCATCCAATCAATGGACTTTAATAATTGTTTGTTCAAGATGCCAATAAAAATCAATAAACTTCAATGCTACTTTTTACACTGTACGTCGATTGAAAATAAAGTTATGTAACAGTTACATTAAAGTGGATTCATTTTAATGCATTAAATTCTCTGTGCCAATTGTATGTATTAATTTCAAATCTGTTTGAATTAACTTAAATCCACTATTTGTAAAGATTGTCATGTACTTTATTAAATGGAGTTAATATCTTCTTATTCCCTTCGAAAACTTTTATAAGAACGTATGCAATCAACAAAGTAGTGAAAAATAATTTTTTTCAAGCAGATGCGATATACTTTTCCTGACCAAAGAAACGGAATTTAATAACATGTAATATTTCTTACGTCATAGTTTTTGAATAATTTTTGTAAAATATAATGTATTATATACTTATTGATTAAAAAATTTTTTTTAGTCTTCTTTGTGAGTTGTACAAGAATATTTTTAAGAATTCTTTTTTATGTGGATATTCGCATATTTTTAACGAACTCTTACTTGAAGAATAAGCCTATTAGATATACTGTCTTTTTTGATCAATCTATTAATACTCAAAATGTTTGACGAATAATTTATTGTGAATTGTTTAGAATTTAGGGTTTTCGGTGTTCTCAAAAATACAATTAAGTAATTCGAAAGGAAGAATGTAAGCACAACTACAGGGTGCAAACAAACCAAGGCTTGAAATGTATCATCGTTTAATGAATTTTTTTTTCTGACACAGAGGTTGCTTGAATACTAAAAATGTCTCTCGCCATTTTCGACAATGTAGGATATATACTAGCATGAATCTTCCACCACTCCAAAATGTTGAAATCTTTGGCAGCTTTTTTGGTTGAAAAATACTCGTTTATTTATTTCCTCCAGGTTTCTGTTGGATCATCATCTTCTTCATTATCGCAATAGAAAGATTGTAAATCCGACTCCCAACTATTTACATCCTTTTCAATCTTCTTTGTGTTGTTGGTCTTCACATGTTTATCTTGATCTATATCATATCTTTTTATACCTCTACAAATTTACGAAGTGATTATTTTTTCATCTCTTTCCCCCAAGATGTCAAGTCAAAATGATGAAGTTTATGACACGGGTCTAAAATGAGCGCAACACAATAAATATAATTACACTTATTGTAATGTTTTAGTAATTTTTCTTTTCCATCAATGAATGCGTTTTTTAATATCTCACGAGTTGAACTATTTACTGCAAAATCCAATTTATCTAAAAGTGAATTGAATCCTACAATGACAGATGGTAAATTAGCGTGTTATTTTGTGTTAGCTGCCTTTTTCTGGAAAAATCGATTGTGAATTTCTGCGTGATGTTTTTCGAGGTGTTTTTTTCAATCCAGTAGTATTTCCATTTTTTATTTTTATTTCAGTATTTACTTCTTTGGTAGAGAATTCTAAACAAATGCCGACTCTGATTTTCCTTAATAGTGTAATCAAAAACTTATTTTTGGTTTTTCATCATTTTTTTCAACTTTAGAAACTTTAATTCCTTGATCACTATCAGATTCACTTCGTTTGCGTTTATTAGCATTAGCACTAGACGAAATTTCCACAACAAATCTCTGATACTACTGAGTGTACTAGTAGACAATCCGTTAAATACATTGATTACACATGGTTTTAAGCTGGCATCCCCCCTCCCTCCAATCAAGACATACAAGACATCAAGGCAAGACTGACTTACAGTCTTGGTCTTGTCTTGGTCTCGAAAAACTGAAGAATTCTAGTTTTGTATTGGTCTTGTTTTGGTATTATCTTGATTTAAAGACAAGACCAAGAGAAAGTCTTGAGTCTCGGCAAGCCCTACAACTACTGCTATTGCTTTGATATATATATATATATATATGTGTGTGTGTGTGTATGTGTGTGTGTGTATGTGTGTGTGTATGTATATTATGCGTATATACGTATAGTACGTATATATATGTTCACGCAAAAAAGCGATGGATTGATTAGCAATACGGATACTATACCGTCTCTGCGATTAACTGCTTTTCAAGAAATGTTTCTAATGAAATTTAAATTAATCATTCCAGCTAATGGATCATTGGACATTGAAGGATTACAAAAGCTCGGGTAATTTCTAAGAATATTTACGAGTTCGGTTATGTACAAGGTTATTCTAATTTATTTTAAATTATACAACATGAAGTCATTCATTTAGTATCTTATAATGATTGAGTACTTACTTACTCATATTGAAATTTGTATTTATTGTTAGTTAACGAATGAAAAATACATATTAAATACTGTTTCGTATTAATGAAGAAACAGTTTTATTCGTTTTGAAACTAACTTTATTGTTTATAATTACTAAATGCAAACGTATGTTAAAAAAGTTATGGGTTTATTATTCTTACACGCAGACCCACCTCTTCCTTTAACCATATTTATTGCAGCGAGTCACCGTGTACTAATCTCTGACTGTGTAAAAAACATCTTTTTTCTTAGTAGCATCCCTGGTAGCATTGACTTATTGCGTACGAGCAGTACGCAAGACTTACGTAGTGTCTGCTTCCGCAGGTTTGCGACAGACTTCTGTCAGAAGTGTGCGTTGGAGAATTCATTTTTAAGACGTCGGCAGGTTCTGGAATTACGAGGATAGGGTTGAGAAAAAAAAGATGAAGATGACATGATGAGGAAACTGAACCAATTCAACTACTAACTATGTAGTTCAAACTGTAGACGCGTGAATAGAATGTAAACATGAGTTAGGTATTAAATAAATAAGTTTACTGGAGTTATTTAATTATGTAGGAAAAGGATCCCGTAAATGCGTTGAAGAAAAAAATGTAGCAAATGCACAACGTATCTTTTATTGCGCCATTAAATCAGAAACGTTATAATAAACAAATATGGTATGTTTATGTTTGAAATCGAATGATTTGTTTGGGAAACCACATGAGCTGAAGGTTAAAAAAACCCTATAAGCTCTGAGAGAAAATAATTATATTATTATAGCTGTTCTTGCTCAACTGGATCTGGAGGAAGCTATAAGCATATATATTATGGGTGTCATAATACATTTGTCAAAAGATATAGGTTATAAAATGTAAATAATATCTAGCAATGAAGAGCATTAGCGTCACATACGATATATCCTACATTATAATCAAATAATATTGATAGTGATTACCTACGAAATCGGTATGCTATGAAAAATAATTTAATTTACTCTTAAATTATTATCACAGCCAGGCATACTACAAGGTAAACGCTGGGGCTTTGACTGACTCATTTTAAGACAAAAAATATTAGTGCTTTTGTTTACTAATGTTCGCCGCCAATACCGTTTAAACTACATACTTAGTAGTAGAATTGGTTCAGCCTTCAACCACCAGCGAATATCTTTTAATTATAAAACTTAATTTAAAAACATAGTATAATACGCACCTAGTGAGCGAGGTTGAGATAGTCGCAGATTTTACTGGAATAAACGTATAGATAACGTGAAATCTAGGGCATTTTTTAACCTATGAACGTGGTGCATATACTTTTTCTCTGCATACCCACACTGAAAGTGCTTCATATCTGCCCTGTTCCAAAACCGATCTACGTTCCGGACGAAGACTATGCCCAGATTGGTCCTAGACGAAAACTATGCCCTTTTTTGGTCCCATAGGCGCAGACTATGCCCTTTTTTCGAGTCTGGATGAAGTTTATGCCCTTTTCTCAAGCCCAGGTGAAGATTATACCCTTTTTTCTAGTCCAGACGAAAACTATACCCTTTTTTTGGTCTCGAACAAAGACAATGCCCTTTTCTTGCATTCGGACGAAGACTACCCTTCTGAAAAATATTTTGTAATTACATTTGTAATTACATTTGTAATTACACTTGTCAAGCCATTTGTAGTGCTACTTATAATTCCACTTGGAATTACACATAGGGTTTTAGAATGGAAATTCCAAGTGGAATGCCAAGTGTTATTCCAAGTAGAATTACAAATAACAATTAGAGATGAATTTTTTTCTTTTTAAAATAGTTCTAAATAGAATCATACGCAGCGTAATGCTCGTAATTGGGTGACCATCAGTATAGTAACACCAAAACAGGGGGATTCAGTTCATTTTGAGAAAACTTCAAAAAAAATAGAAAATTCTATTTTCTCTAAGTTCCTGAAAAAATACTTTAATCGCCCTGTTTTGGTGTTACTTTACGGATGATAACACCTATAATGGCCATTACGCTGTGCACGATTCTATTATAAACTATTTAAAAATGAAAAAAAAAATTAATCTCCAATCGTTATTTGTAATTCCACTTGGAATTACACTTGGCATTCCACTTGGAATTTCCATTCTAAAACCCCATGTGTAATTCCAAGTGGAGTTACAAACGGCTTGACAAGTGTAATTACAAATGTAATTACAAATGTAACTACAAAATGCTTTTCAGTAGGATGCCCTTTTTTCTAGTCCAGACGAAAACTAAGCCATTTTTTCGAGTCTGGGCTAAAGCTATGCCTGCGCCCAAACGAAAACTAAGTTAAAAACATTCAAATATTATTTACTAACCTCTCTCATGTTCTGCTTCCCCTCATACAAAAAAATCCCTCTAGATTTGCTGATTCATGCTTTTAGCAGCTAACAGCTACTAGTACGCTGGAAGAAGCCCACAAATACGAAGCTATGACGAAGTCATTTTTCTCTGACCTATAGCATTAAGCGCCGAAACGCGTCATTAAGGTGAAATCTATTTTCATTATAAGAAGCTAATAAAGGTCCGGGTCTGTGTGTTTCATGTTCTACGTGAGAGTGATCGGATGCAAGAAGTAGCGCCAAGGAGAGAAGAGGAGACATAGCGCCGAAGAAAAGCCCAAGAATGTATAGTTCTGCGTATTAGAGAATATTTGTAATTACCGCGCCAATGTCCAAATCCAGTACTTCATTATCGACGAAGATTGTATGTATTGAGAGTATGTATTGTAAATTGCGTCGCGTTCGAATGCGAGTGAATAATGTCCTGGCGGTAAGAATCAGAAGTATGTATGGAGATATAGTGTGGTAATGCGCGAGGCTGCACTAATTGGTGGGCCTAAGGACACTCTTGCAGTAGCCTTCGAGCGAACCAGAGCTTTCCGAGTTTTCGCGTTTCCGGTAGCACAGATCGAGAGAGAGAGAATCGAGAGAGAGAGAGAGAAGGAGAAGAGCGGATTTCAGTTCCCAAGCCAGCCGGAAACGACCTTGCGACCGACGACCAAGGAGACGCGGACCATCGCCACCCCCAGCTGTCATCTGCGAGACCAGGGCATCGACAGGCCAAGAGCTGATTTGACCCGGAACATGGTGAACCCGGAGGTAAGGGTAAAGTAGAGGGTGCGAGCGTGTGTGTGTCCTTACGTGTGTGTTGGGGGATCGAGTAGTGCGGGACTCCCCCAGGTTGCGTGGAGTGCGAGAACAAGAGAGTCCGGGGGAAAGCGTGATTGTCGCGGATTAGTGCGATAGCGCCGGATTGCGCCGAGATTCGGGCCTAAAAGCCCACGTGTAAAAGTTCGCCAAAAATAAAGTGAAGTGTTCTTGAAATCATTAACTCGTTGTGGTCGTGCATGTGTTTTTTTTTCCTCCTTCAGATTTTACAGGTCGCGCCTCGTTTCTCCTTGGGAGAGTAGTCCGATCCCGACGGACTACCGCCGGCAGGACCTCCTCAGAGACGAGTCTCCTGGGCCAAGCAGCGGACATCGTGAGCGTGGGGACAGGGGTTGTTTTTCGCGTTTCAGGATACGGCGGACTTTGGCGAGAGGATTGGCGATAGTGTCTTTGGACGTTGTCTCGGAACCGCCCTGGCTGCGACACTCTATAGTGTCTCAGGGCGTGAAAGTGCAACGTTACAAAGTGGCTCTCGACGTGGGGCCATTTTAGCCGGGGAACGAAAATCAGGGTATAAGTGCGTGAATAGTGTCTCTGTTTGTAATTTTTTTTTCTTTTTTTCGTAAAATCGCCGTGAACCATGAGTGAATGTGTCGTGGGTAGGATAGTCGTTTTCGTGAGTTATTAGTGTCGTCACGTATTTTATTTTATATTAAGTGGCGTCGCATCCGTAGTGCGTGCGGGGATATTTTCTGTGTTTACACCACGTTGCCACGTTGATCGGAATTTTTTTTTTTGAAACTGCCAAAATTTACCGGTTTTTAGGAGTGTTTAGGTTAGGCAACGCCGAGTACGAGCGTGAGTCGGGGGAGAGTGGAAAGAGACGTATAGTCGAAGAGTGAGAGAGAGAGACGCGGCTAAGCTTGGGGAAATTAATCGTGTGCGTGAATTGGACGGGCTTTTCGATAGCGCTAAATTTTCAGGTGAACGAGTGAGCGGCTCTTCTTGCGCGTTTTGTTTTTCTTGCGCGTGCGACTTTCGCTTTCCAGGTACTAGTAGCGGCCATCTTGGAGGCCGTTTGCGTTTTCTTTGAGTGCGTGATTTGTTAACAGGAGGAGAACAGGGCCTAACGTGCCTTGTCTTACACATATTTATTTTTATTTTTTTTTTTCATTACCATACAAATAATATTTTATTTCTGTCTATTTCTTTCTCCTTTCTTCTTTCTGAGCGTTGCCTTTCTCTATATTCTTTCGTGTTTTCGTCCGAGTGTTAAGAAGTGCGCGCCGCGTTGTGATAGTGCCGTTGCTGTGATATATATATTTCGGGACTAGTGCCTGGTGTCGGGTAGGTTTAAATTCGGGGAAGGGAATTGCGCGGATCTTTATTGTTTTTGTCGTGCGTGTAGAGAAGTTAGAAATATAGATATAGACCGTGTGGGGAAAATTATTATTACTTTTTTTTGTTTTGTTTGTTGCGTAGTGACAAGTCGGGCGAAGTTAGCGTCGAGCTCACGCGTCATAATTTGCGGAGATTAATCGTCCGCGTGATATGGGGCCGCTGGAACCGCAGTTACATGCCAAGATTATGCGCGACGTGGTGCACACCCGCGAGCAGAGAGCTTTTCGGCGGGAAATATTTACGCTCCCACTAGAAGTGGTGTTACCCCAGCTGGACGAGCGGGGACTGAGTTTAGAGGGGGACGAGTTTGTGCTGCGAGACAGATTGTTGCGACATCGAATGCTCGAGCTCGAACCAGAAAACGAGCTCATTCCGCGGTATGATTGTGATTTCGCGCTAGCCGGATCTGAAGATGGCGACGAGTCAATCGCGGGGGCCGAAGCTAGTGATCATTCGCGGGTGCTGGGGCCGAGCGAGGAGTTGCGAGAGAGTAGCGCCATGAGCAACCCTAGTCAATGGGGGGCAAAGGTAACCGTAGCGACTAGTGGGGGCGAATTGGGCCATCCCGCCCCCCGAGAAGGTGACCACCGGTGGCTGGGAACCCTGGGAGTAAATTTATCGATAGATCGTAACGAGCAAAATCTTAACGCCCGGAACCCGAGTTTTACACGCGTCGCGACGACGCAGACGTTGGAGTTCGTTCCGCCGATGTGCCCCGTGACAGTACCTGCTACCGTGACGACCACGACGGTGTACACGTCCCCGGTCATGGCGGCCTCCGTCACGCCTCAGCAACGGATTTTTGCGCTTCAGGGTCAAGCGAACATGCGCTTCGTGGGGATGTTGCCTCCCAGTGGTACCGGGAAAATCGATTTGGGAGTTTTCGATGTGTTCGATTGAATCAGGAAGATACAGGCCGTCGGAGTAGGGGCCCTCCACAGAGCCGCAGGGGAAACTCGCCTAGGAGCCACGGGTGGACGAAGAGATACCGCCGCCAACCTGGGGGGGTCTCCACTAGTGGACTTGAAGGCACCGGCATTATCGTTTCCTCCGTTGCCTCGGACCCGCGCCTCGGAACTGGATGCCCCGCACGACCGTAAGCAAGGCATGCTTGCGCCGCGTCTAGCTTCCGGCAAGGAGAGTCGGCAGTTCTATCAAACTGCAACCGAATAGGTTAACAAGTCTCCGGGTCCGGGAGACACCACGATGCAGGAAGATGTGCCAAGTGACCAGCGCCTCGAGGAAACTTATGCGCAAGCGACGGTTGAGTTACGAGGACTCAATCCGCGTCGGGAAGAATCGGGTAGCGAGACTGAGACCTTCCGGCTGCCACGGAAGCCGCTGCCATCGAGAAAGCCTCTGACGCAGCCGAAAGTACTTGGGAGGAAGGTCGAGGAAGAGGTGGAGCGCGCGTACGAAGAGGGCGAGTTCTCTGACCACTCGCGACGACCTGCGCCATCAGATAGCGAAGGCTGGACCCTTGTCTCTCCTCGCCGTTTGAGGCCGAGAGGGTTTCCAGTGGAGTCAACGGGAACCCGAGTCTCAGGCCCTCGGGGCCAACGATTCACGCCAGACGTACGCAAAGCCGGCCCATCTCCGACCACCTTTAACCCGGTGGATAACCGGCGTAGGAGACCGTTGCACTCTCACCCACAAGGGGGAGGTTTCCAACTGCCGAGTGCTAGGAACATGCGTAATAGCGCCCAAGATCAGCGTAGGCGACAGACGGGGCCGACCCTACCGGAGGAGCTGCGGGACGTTTGGAGCGAAGAATGGCACCCTCGAGCGGGCAAGCGAGCGTTGAGCGACCAGTTAAGCTCGGATAGCGAGAGCGAAGCGGAGTTCACTGGTCATCGGGCCAACGGCCATAACAGACGACGTGCCAATACATCAGAACGTGGTCGAGCTGAGAGATTGGCTGAACCACGCGAGAACCGGGCCTCGAAGGCTCTCCAGAATTGGAAACTCCATTTCTCGGGAGAGGATAAGGGGGAAGATGCAGAGGATTTTCTTGAACGCTTGGAGGACTGTCATGTCAGTGTGGGAGCGAGCGAGAGCGAGTTTTATCGTGCTGTGCTAGTCATTTTTTTCAAAAGAGCGAGCCGTTGGTTTAGGGCCGTGAGGAGCGAGGTAGTGACCTAGCGGCAGTTTAAGCGAGCGTTTAAGCGACAATTTGTGGGCGAGTATGATCGTGAGGATTTGCTAGACGATCTGCGGCGCCGGACTCAGGGGAAAGGGGAAAAGGTGAGCGATTACGTGATGAATATCAGCTATATCGTGTCGCGTTGTGTCAGGCCGCCGTCCCAGAAGACGGTTACCGAGACCGTGTACCGGAACTTACTCCCGGAGTATCGTGAGGCGATGAGTGGGCAGCTCATAATGTCGATTGACGACATCCAAGAGTACGGGCGCTTGTGGAAAAGACAGAGAGAGCTGGACGGGAGATACGCGCCACCTCCACCGCCGGAGAAGATGCACGTTCCCGGAGCCGCTTTCATTAGTTCCGCGCCAAGGGCCAAGGTAGCGGGGATCACCGACGAGAACCCGGATCAGGTCGCCACCGCTGTGGTCAAGACTTCAGGCACTAACAAGGGAGCTAAGAAACGGAGACCGGGGAAGCCGCCTGGAAATTTGGAGCCTGTCACTTCCGGGCCTCTCGCGCTACAGTGGCCGGTGCCAAACCCTCCGTCCCCAAGCCCGGCAATAGGGAAGCCAGGCCCGTATCCGTCGTATGCGGCCGCCGTACAAGTGACCCAACCGAACGTCGCGAGAAACAGCGGAGCGCCGGCGTGGACTAGAGGCCAATGGGTATGGCCATCCGTACCCTGACCCAATGTAGGGGGGAACTTGGGGCCACGACCTACGATCACGCCTCCACCTGCTCCCGCCACACAAGCCAACCCGTTCCGCATGCTGGGAGAGAATCCAGCTAGCGATCGTCAGCGCCCTGGGCCGTTTATGGGCGCCTGTTTTACGTGTAGTGGCATAGGCCACCGCTCGGCACAATGCCCCGAGAGCCTATGTTATGCGTGCCAGCAAAAAGTCCATATGTCGCGCGGGTGCCCTAACCGACCCCCTCGAGTCGAGGGCGTGGTCAGGGACACGATGCTGCGTAATGTGTATTGCCAAGTATGCGGCCTTCCTGGTGTGACCTTCAAATCGTGTAGCATGTGCGAGAAATTTTGTGAGAGTCTGGGAAACTGGCAACTGGGGGGCCAGTAAAGAGCTTGCTCCCTGGACCCACCAGGGCGGGATGCGAGACGACGGAGACAGCGAGAGAAGCGTGTGAAGCGATGAAGCGAGGCGAAGCGAATGCGAAAAATCGATCGAGTGACGAGAAGCGTAGCGACCTGGCTAGTAATAGCGGTAGTATCAAGTTATTCGGAAAGTCGAAGAGAAAACAGATAGTGAGTAGCGAGATAAGCGTGACCCCTGATTCCCAGTCAGAAGAGGTGGGTCTGCAGGATGTTCGCGGATTGTTCGAAGGAGATGATGAGGACGCAGGGGTCAATCGAGCGATAGCGCCAAGCATGCGCGTGATTTTGGGTGGCGACGTACTAAGCGAGTTTAAGGGTACACCTGTTCCTGAGGGGAATAGGGCTAGAAGAAATATTTGGCTGAGGCCTCGTGGAGGGGAGGGGGTGTCGCTCGGAGGCGAGAAGGAAGTGGAAGCGAGTGCCGGCGAGCGGGAGGACGATCGCCTGTTTGCAAGCCCAAGCAAGTGTCATTGTACGCGTTGAATAGCGAGCCGTTGAAGGTGTTTAAGACCGTGGACGAGATGTTGCAGGAGATTGTCGAGAAGAGGGCGGCTAAGCCCCGGAATGAGGGCCCTCTCGGACTCTCCCTCGACGACGTTTTCCCCTCGGCGACCCTCGGTTTGAAGCTCCTGAGCGATGAGGAACGTGCGAAGTATGCAGGTGGGTTGCATGTGGGGCTCCACGAAGAAGCTGCCGGCGTGAGCGATGATAATCGCAACTATATTTGTGTGTCGTTAGGGGGTCAGAGCTACAAGGCTTTATTAGACCCAGGAGCCACCTCCTCACTAATCGGGCCTAAAGTGGCCGATAAATTTGAGAATCGCCTGTTGCCAAGTAACTCCGCGATGCGTAATGTTAATGGGGGTGTGACTAGAGTTTTGGGGGTGCTTAAGGCATAAATAGACCTCGGAACGAGGGAAGGCGTTTTGTATTTGAAAGCAGTACCAAACATCGATCAGGACCTTCTTTTGGGGATGGACTTCTGTCAGAACTTTGAGATCGAGGCTAACTTCGGTAAGCAACTATGGCGAGCGAGCGAAGGACCATGGGCTTCATTCGTTGGGGGAGTGATGAACCTGAGAGAGTGATTTACGTGGAATGCGCCGGTATCGTGGAAGTGGGTGACGATCAGCGTGGCCGAGTTAATAAACTGATCGAGCAAGTATTATCGTCGGCCACCGAAGCGCCAGGAATAACTAAACTAACTGAGCACGTTATTCGCGTGACCGATCGCACACCGATTCGAC
Organism: Copidosoma floridanum; assembly: GCF_000648655.2. The sequence goes on from NW_019379927.1 coordinate 29,867, forward strand.
ATCGGTTCAGGCGTATGTCGCCGCGGGTGCAGGAAATAGCGACCGAGGAAGTAGAGCGAATGTACAACGAGGGGATAATCGAAAAATCGTCGATCGATTATAGTAGCGCCCCAGTCATGATAAAGGAACCGGATGGGACTTACCGATTTTGCATCGACTTTCGTGACTTAAATAAGATGACAACTCGCGATGCGTACCCCTTGCCGAGTATGGATTCGATTCTGGACTGACTCCGAAGTGCGCGGTATCTATCCAAAATCGATCTGAAATAGGCCTACTTTCAGATACCCATGGAAGCCTCGAGTAGGAAGTATACCGCGTTTTCGATGCCGGGTTCAGGGCTGTGGCATTTTCGACGGATGCCGTTCGGCTTGACTAATGCGCCGATGACGTTTCAGCGGCTCATCGACGCTTTATTCGGGCCGGACTTGCAACCCAACGTTTTCGGGTATCTAGACGATATCATCGTAGCGACGGACGATTTTGATGAACACTTGCGCTATTTGGAAATAGTTATGCGTCGGGTAACGGGAGCCGGGTTAGAGATCAAATTGGAAAAGTGCGAGTTCTGCTTGTCGCAACTTACCTACCTGGGTTTCATATTAGATAAGGATGGGTTGCGCCCCGATCCCGAGAAGATTGCGCCGGTATTGAAATATCCCGCCCCTAGGGATGTTAAGCAATTACGCCGATTTTTAGGGATGGTCGGGTGGTATAGCCGATTTATCGAACGTGACTCGGAGATAAAGATTCCATTAGTTAAATTATTGCGCAAGAAACAAATGTGGGAGTGGGAAGCGGAGCAGCAGGAAGCGTTCGACAAATTGAAGGGGGCCCTAACAGACGCACCGGTATTAGCGCGACCGGATTTTGCCAAGCCATTCACCGTGCAGACTGACGCGAGTAACTATGCGATCGGCGCGGTGTTATCCCAAGAGCATGAGGATGGCGAGCACCCCATCGTGTATGTGAGCCGTGTGTTAACACCTGCGGAGAAGAATTACAGCGTCACGGAAAAGGAATGTCTCGCGGTAATTTGGGCACTTAAAAAACTGCGACTGTACGTGGAGGGGTATCGGTTCACTGTGATTACCGATCACAGCGCCCTGAAGTGGATCAAAGACTTGCGCGAACCAGCGGGGCGATTAGCGACGTGGGCGTTAGAGATGTCCCAATGGGACTTTGAGATCGTGCATCGTAAGGGCGCCATGAACCACGTGCCGGACGCGCTATCTCGATTGTCGGGGGAAGAGCAGGAAACAGCTGCGTTTGACGAGATTAACGACGAGTGGTACGTTAAAATGATGAAAGAGGTGGTCGAATATCCACTCAAATATAAGGACTGGCGCGTAGAGGACAGGAGACTATATGGTCACCGGGTAGATTTGCTGTTGGATCCGATCACGCATCGAGAGGAAAAATGGCGATTGGTAGTGCCGGAAAACTATAAGGAGCGCGTCATGACCGATGCACACTGTTCGCCGTCGAGTGGACACATGGGGATCGAGAAAACACGATCGCGTAGCTCGTGAATATTACTGGCGGGGAATGTATTATGACGTCAAGAGGTTCGTAAAATCGTGCGAATGGTGTCAGCAGTTTAAAGTGCCGCAGACAGCCCCGCAAGGGTTAATGGGTAAGCGAATCGTGGAGAGACCATGGGCCGTCGTGGCCGCCGATCTGATGGAATTTCCGCCGAGTAAAAGTGGCCAAAACTACTTGATTGTTTTCCAGGACTTATTCACGCGTTGGATCGAAGTTGAGCCGTTTCGTAAAGCCGATGGTAAAAGCGTAGTGCGAGCGTTAGAGGAACTAATTTTATTTCGATGGGAGACGCCGGAGTACCTTTTGACAGATAATGGCCGCGAATTTAGTAATAAGTTGATCGCCGAGACATTAAAGGAGTACGGGGTACAGCATGTTTTCACACCTCCCTACCATGCCAAAGCCCGACCCCGTGGAGCGGACTAATCGGACTTTAAAGCAAATGATAGCAATATTTGTAGGTACCGATCATCGCAACTGGGACCTACATGTGCATGAGTTTCGCCACGCGGTTAACACTGCGACTCAAGCGACGTTGAAAGTTTCGCCGGCGTTCTTGAACTATGGCAGAAATCCGAAGCCAGTGAAAAGTCTGCGTCGAGAGGTCGAACCTAAAGAGAAAATCGAGCGGATTTCACCGGAGGCGTGGGGGAATCGGGTTAAGCAACTGCATGCGCTGCGAGACTTTGTAGCTAAACACATCGAAGACGCAAGATCAAAACAAGAGAGGCATTATAATCGTGGACGTCGCGATGTGCGTTTTAGCGTAGGTATACAAGTGATGAAGCGTACTCATCATCAGTCTGATGCCGTGAAGAAATTCTCAGCAAAACTAGCGCCCAAGTTCGAGGGGCCGTACGAGATCGTCGCGGTAAAATCACCGGTAGTGTTTGTCCTTCGCGATGGAAATAAGGAGCGCGTTGCACACGTAACGGACATCAAGCGATATGTGCCCCCGCGAGGAAAATCAAGCACCTAATAACGTTTCCCCGAGATTTTCGCGCCTATCCTCTTGCTTCTTTCAACTTCTTTTCATGCCGAGGGTGAATTCTAACTGAGGCGCTTATACCAGTGTGTAATGTTTCTTAACAGGTACCAGTGGAGGAGTCGGATGGAGCAGAAGTGTCGGCGCCCATGGAAGCCGCGCCCAACGCCACGCCGGATGTTGCGCCTGACGGTGACCGCGAGCCCACCCCGCCCCCAGTAATAGTCGACCTACCCCTTACCGTAGACCATGGTGCCCCAGCTCCCGTTATCGCGGCCGAGGAACCCGTAGGGCCAGCGGAGCAGCCACTGGGTGACTCGGAGGAAACCCCCAAGAACGCCCCGGAAGGGGAGCCCCTCCGCGAGGGTGTTCGGGTACCAGCAGTAATAGAATAGAGTTATTGGGGAGGGAAGAGCAGGACGCTATCGAGGATTTGGTGGACGAAGAGTTTCCCGTAGGCGCGACCTCCCCAACCCTAGGACGCGTGCTGAAGCACCCCCGGATCGACGATCTTCTTGATTGGGCGGATAACGAACTGGACGGGTTTATTAGCAGTGGAGCGATACCCCCCGGGCGTGGGCGGGAGACGAGACCCCGATGGGCCCCCAGAGGGAGCCATGGCCTCAACCGCGACCTGATTACACGTTCCCTAACCAGCATGGGGATGAACGGCACGTATTCCCGGGGAGACCAGTAGGGCCTCCGAGGCCCCCGTTAGTCGAGCACCATTGGGATGTTCCATACCTCCAGGTCCAACCCGACCCAAACCCGTTTGCGTATCATCTCGTGAACCCCGCGCTCCAGGGAGGTTTAGCATTAGATCAGGTAGGACGCCCACACCCGGGCCACCAGTTTGTCGGCCCTCCCAACCTCCGAGCGTACGAACAGGAAAGAGAGCAGGAGGTCCGAGAACAGAATCGTTTGGAGCGCCACGATTTCCTGCGCACCGTCGGGGATATGAGAACTTTCCCAGACCACCTCCGCGTTAGGGGACTCCGGTGGATGCTCGAGGAATGTGAAGAACCGGAAAGGGAGGGTGGACGACGATAAAGGGGAGAGTCAGAAGTGTTATTATGAAGATGTGCCAAGTGACCAGCGCCTCGAGGAAACGTNAATAAATAAAAAAAAAGGGGGGGGGTACAAAGAGAGCGTAGCGCCTAGTATAGCTCATCCGTTTGTATAACATAGAAAGGGGGTAATCTTAGCAGAATTCACGGTTGTTTATGTTTTTTTTTTGTTTGTTTCCGTATCGTATTTGCGTTGCGACAAGGATAAGTGCCAAGATTTCCTTACCTGAGGAACGGGGGGGGGAGGGTACGCCTGGACACCGCGACCCACCAAACCGTACGCCTTCCCATCCCCACCCTTTCTCTCACCAGGATAAGCCGTAGACACCTAAACATCGAAGGCCACGCAGCCAGGGAGGAAGACCAACAACCCCAAGTTCAATAGGCGGCTGGGTTAGGAGACCCGGGTAATTACTTTTGTTTGGATATTTTCTTTTGCTTGGGACGTTTTTCGAAGTAGACCGAACACTCAGGGAGATGTTCATTCTAGGGGAGGGGAATATGACGAAGTCATTTTTCTCTGACCTATAGCATTAAGCGCCGAAACGCGTCATCAAGGTGAAATCTATTTTCATTATAAGAAGCTAATAAAGGTCCGGGTCTGTGTGTTTCATGTTCTACGTGAGAGTGATCGGATGCAAGGAGTAGCGCCAAGGAGAAAAGAGGAGACATAGCGCCGAAGAAAAGCCCAAGAATGTATAGTTCTGCGTATTAGAGAATATTTGTAATTACCGCACCAATGTCCTAATCCAGTACTTCTTTATCGACGAAGATTGTATGTATACCTATGTATCTGTATTAAGAGTATGTACTGTAAATTGCGTCGCGTTCGAGTGCGTGTGAATAATGTCCTGGCGGTAAGAATCAGAAGTACGTATGGAGATATAGTGTGGTAATGCGCGAGGCTGCACTAAATGGTGGGCCTAAGGACACTCTTGCAGTAGCCTTCGAGCGAACCAGAGCTTTCCGAGTTTTCGCGTTTCCGGTAGCACAGATCGAGAGAGAGAGGATCGAGAGAGAGAGCGAAGGAGGAGAGCGGAGAATCAGTTTTTCAAGCCAGCCGGGAACGACCTTGCGACCGACGACCGAGGAGACGCGGACCATCGCCACCCCCAGCTGTCATCTGCGAGACCAGGGCATCGACAGGCCAAGAGCTGATTTGACCCGGAACATGGTGAACCCGGAGGTAAGGGTAAAGTAGAGTGTGCGAGCGTGTGTGTGTGTCCTTACGTGTGTGTCGGAGGATCGAGTAGTGCGGGACTCCCCCAGGAAGCGTGGAGTGCGAGAACGGGAGAGTCCGGGGGAAAGCGTGATTGCCGCGGATTATTGCGATGGCGCCGGATTGCGCCAAGATTCGGGCCAAAAAGCCCCGTGTAAAAGTTCGCCAAAAATAAAGTGAAGTGTTCTTAAAATCATTATCTCGTTTGTTGTCGTGCGTGTGTTTTTCCCTCCTTCAGAATTTACAGGTAGCGCCTCGTTTCTCCTTGGGAGAGTAGTCCGATCCCGACGGACTACCGCCGGCAGGACCTCCTCAGAGACGAGTCTCCTGGGCCAAGCAGCGGACATCGTGAGCGTGGGGACAGGGGTTGTTTTTCGCGTTTCAGGATACGGCGGACTTTGGCGAGAGGATTGGCGATAGTGTCTTTGGACGTTGTCTCGGGACCGCCCTGGCTGCGACACTCTATAGTGTATCAGGGCGTGAAAGTGCAACGTTACAAAGCTCCTGAAAACGATTCAACATTTTAAGGTTTCGCGATACTTGTGTCCAAGTGTTTGTGTTTTAAGTTTTATCTTCACAATGAGATTCCCATGCACGTCAATTCACACGGACACCTACATAAAAAAATAACACGTAATCGTTATTCTTAGCAGCTCTAGCGGCTTCAGTACTGGAAGTTTGAGTAAGAGTTTGAAAAAAAGGAATGAACTTTTTTAAAGGATTTCGTAAAGTGTATATTACAATAAATGTAGACAACAACCACTATATAAATATATATGACGATATATCTAATTACAAACACAAATGTAAGGTGAGCTTAAATGAATTTTACTTCATCCAGGCTCGAGAAAAGGTCAACATCTTCGTCCAGACTCGGAGAAAATGGAATAATCTTTACCCGGACTTGATAAAAAGGGTATAGTTTTCGTCCGGACTAGACAACAGGGCATAGCCTTCGTCCGAACTCCGGAAAAAGGCATAGTCTTAGTTCGAGATCCCAAAAGGGCATAGTTCTCATCCGGACTTAGGAAAAAGGCATATAGTCTTCGTCCAGGCTTCGAAGTAGGACATAGTCTTCGTCCGGGGCATCAAGATAATCAGCTCTTTCGACGAGGGTATGCAAAAAAATATTATACGCACCACGTTCAGAGGTTAAGAAATGCCCAAGATTTTACGTTTGTTCGCGTGAAATGTGCGACGTTCGTAACCTCGCTCACTAAGTATGTATTATACTATTTCTTCAATTCCCTGCGTGTTATTGTTATTGTTACATGTCATTTGCTTGCATGTTTCGCCTGGCTAAAAAAACTTTATTTAATAAATTGATATAAACTCTCTCTAAACAGCAACGTCGCTCGGTTTACAAGTTAGAAACAACTTTTTTTTTTTTCCTCCATATCTCAGCTCTAGCAAATAACCAAGCATAAGTTTAAATTTCAAAAAAGGTTAGAATCACCCCAGGAACTTATGGAGGTTTTTAGCGAGCACGTTGGGCATGATCAGGAAAGGGGCCGGAGCCGGGAGCAGATACGAGGCTAAATAAACAGACTGAATTGGTTGCAACCTTTATATAAATCATATTACCGTCTTAAACTCTAGCTAGTTACTACAAAAGATTTGCTTGATAAAGAAGGATTAACTTGGAAGTTATTATGAGAATGTTAAAGTGCTTGGCACTCTTGCTGAGCTCGGCGGACAGTGTTGCTCGAGCGCTCGTACCGAACGCACGCTTTCTGCGCACGCCCGTTACGCATCGCTCTTACTCAGACTTGAGTTCTCTCTAAACGGCCCTTCTCAGGGCTACCTATTTCTCTTTCCGTAAACGCGACTTTGTCGCGCCGCGCGACTGTGTTTCCGCTAAACTCTACACCCGCGTACACGCCGCCCTCAGGGGTGGCCCAATTGGCTAGCCCCTCACTAGGGCATAGCCAAAAAATGAGCACTGTGGATAATCCACGATTTCAAGTCAGTGTGACTAACTCTTTCGACGTGCTGTTGGAAGAAACAGACTCATCATCTTCCGAGATGTCCGCGCTAAATGGTGCAAGTGACAGTACTAGTGACAATAGTGCACAGTTCTCCGCAGTGTCTGACATGATAGTCAGCCGGCCAATGGACCAGCGATCCCTCGAGCTGAAGAGCTGAGACCTCCGCGCCAACCGACACAACTCTCAGCGGGAACGCAGCCCGCTCTCCTGGGACATAGCTGTGCCCCCTTCGATCGCCAAGGAACTCGAGAAGCAAAAGCAGAGGATCGAGTACTTGGAGAAAATAGCGAGTGAGTACTCAGTTCAGCTGGAAAATTCCATCCAGCTGATAAATTCTTTAAAAGCCTCCAACGAGGAGAAAGATGCGACCATCGCAGCACTCCTTGCGAAATCCCCTCACACAGCTAAAATCCCGCTCATAAAAGGCCCGAGCCTCATAATTCCGTCCCCAGGAAACAGTGACCCCCTAAATCTCAAAAACTCTTCCACTGAGGGAGCTGAGCAATTTCCCGCGCTACCAAAAACGGTAAACACCCCAGCGAATTCCCCAAGTGTAAAGCCACCCCAGAAAAAACGGCGCACGCGCGATCCCGACGCGGGAAACTCCGCAGCCAACTTCTCCGACATGGAGGTCGGAAAATCCCCAACGCAAAAGTCACCTTTCAGCTCTTCCCTGAAAGGGAAAAACACTTTCGATGGTCATCTTGAGGACCAAACTCAACATGACGCGGAGGCAGTCAGCAGCGTGCCCAAAAAGAAGGCACCCCCACCGATCACAATCTTGGACCAAAAATTATGGCCCAAGATTAATAAAGCCCTCGTCCCGGAGAATATCCCTGTTCACCGCGTCATTACGACCTCCGAAGGTACACGCGTGAACCCCGACAATGTCGACGGCTTTCGACGTATCGTCCACGACCTTGACGAGAAAAAGGTCGAATTCACCACCCATCAGCTTCACGAGGACCGTGAAATGATAGTCGTCATCCGTGGAGTCAACATCGGCTACACGGATGCAGAAATCCTGGAAATGATCCAGGAAAAAGTACCATCCGCCCGTCGTGTCTATCGCATGACCAAAGGTGACCGAACCTGGTCATTAGTAACTGTGTACCTAGATGCGTCAGATGTCAGATCCCACGACATCTACAACATCAGGTCTCTCGGGGGCACTTCTGTCAGAGTAGAACAGAAGCGCAAATCAAACGACATTCCCCAGTGCCGTCGCTGTCAAAAATTCAATCACACGACGGCCTACGGCCGTGCGGCCTTCGTTTGTGGTTTCTGCAGCTTAAACCACGCCACCGCAACGTGTCCAAAAAAGGACAAGGACCGAATCACCCCTCGCTGTGCAAACTGCAATGGCGAGCACCGCGCCTTCTACCGGGGTTGTCCAAAAATCCCCCAAAAAGGAGCTCATGCCCCCAAGAAAAGTGCTGCCGCTCCTCCTCCTCCTTTTGGGGGAGCCGCCCCTCGGACAACAGCCAAAGACTCGAACATCACTCGCCCGGGGATGTCATACGCGAATGTGGCATCCTCTCAACAACATCGAACAGGAGCCCCTCCCCCGACAATTCTGCTCAACACACCCCCGACCACCGAGACAATCCTCCATTCAATAATGACCCTACTGACTCGCCTCGACCAAAGAGTGTCCGGTCTAGAGGGCAACAGAACAGCAGCACGCTAGACAGAGACTTTACGCTACTCAACTGGAACACAAACAGCATCACACACAAACTGACTGAACTCACACACATACTCCAGACAAAAGACATCGACATTGCATGTATCACTAAAACACACCTAGACAACACAAAAACACTCTACATACCAAACTACACGGTACACAGACGTGACAGACGCGAAAAATCCCATGGTGGAGTGGAAGCGCCCCGGGTCATTGGGTGATTGGAGCTTGGGTTTTTAATTAACAATATATTGTTTAATAGAGCAGCCAGTAAGCGTCCCGAGTCATCGGGTGATTGGCGCTTGTGTTATTAATCAACAATATATTATTCCATAGAATAGCCAGTAAGCGTTTCGGGTTATTAGGTTAAATAGCTTGGGATTATTGTATTATTTTATTATGCATGAAATTTTGTAGAGTTATCTGGATTTTTGCGTCATGCGCCATATAGCCAATTTGAATCTGACGCGCTTGTTTTAGTGCGACATTTGAGATCGCTGGTGAGGAGTGGTCCCTGAAAGATGAAGCTTCTCCGAAGATGCTAAGTAGCCTTGAACCGATGTTTCGGCAGAGAGCGCCAGCTTAACTGGCGAGGAGTAGACGTTCTGAAATACAGAGTCTTCTCCAGGAAAAGGCTACACAGTTGCAAGTGGACCCAATGCACCATTGACGCAGAAAGTGTCAGCTTAACTGGCAAGGTGTTTCACTGGAGATACTTACACTGTGCCCATTTGATATGATTAGGTATGATATCAATGAGTTTGCATTTGGGTGCGGCAATACACCCCCACACATAGATGGTGAGTGGGTGGCCATGTCGATTAGGCCAATAGGCTGTAGTGTTAACACATACGAAAAAAAATAAAATAAAATAAAAAACATAAAACAATCTGAAAACAAAATACAAGTACTTTTTTTAAATACTCTTCGACTTCTAAATTTATATATTGTAAACTATTTTTAACTTAAATATATATTATATATAATCAATTTCAGGAGATGCCATCAATGGAAGCTGCTGTATATCGAAATTGGTCTGAATACATAATTGAAAGCACAAATAACAATTCGACGAAAGACTTCGCGTCTTATTTACGTACGAAAAGCTTAGAAGACTTCATGCAGGATGAGTATTTTTCTCAACCAATTACAACTCCAGTAGATAAGAGTAGAGGCGAAATTTTTTTAATGGTCCTGAAGTTTTCTCTCAATAATCATTTGTCAACAACAGGAATGAATAATTTATACAAATTGATAAATACGATTTTCAAAACGCCAATTTTACCTGACTCTAAATACATAAACGACAAGATTTTGAATCCTAAATCAGAAGTTCAATATCATGCTGTATGTCAGAACTGTGGTGCTTACATTGGAGAGTTCAAACATATTAGAAATGTTACAGAATGTAATAATTGTAGGCATCACGTAGACGTAATTCATCCAGTGATCCAAGTTATTTTGTTTTAATTAATCCTTCAACGCAAATCTCTGATGTATTACAAATTCACGAGGACTATTATAACAAAATCATGAGAAATCGAGAAGACAAAAATGGGTACATCACAGACGTGTATGATAGCAACGAGTACATAAAATTTGTAGATTCATTACCAGATAATGAAAAACAACGTTATGTTACAGCAATGATGAATACTGATGGTGCACCGATATACAAGTCATCTAAATGTTCCATTTGGCCTTTGTTTTTTTAAATTAAATGAATTACCAAAACAAGAACGAATGTCCAATCTGATATTAGTGGGATTGTGGTTTAATAGGAAAAAACCGGATATGCTGGTTTTTTTAGATAAGTTTGTTGAACTTTGTAATTCAGTGAACAGAAATGGCATAAATTGTACAATCAAAAATGAACAGCGTGACATCAAATTGTATGTAGTATCATGCTGCGCCGACTCAGTTGCTCGTGCTCCTATACAGGGTATTAAGCAATTCAATGGACAGTATGGCTGTAATTGGTGTTTGCATTGTGGTGAGTACATGGCAGGAAGTATGAAGTACCCTTACATACATCCGGCTCCAGAACCACGAACTCATGAAAATATGGTAAATTTAATGTTACAAGACACTAGTTGTACTCCACTTGGGATCAAATATCCGTCTCCACTGATTAATTTGTCTTCATTTAATATAGTCTCTGGCTTCCTCGTTGATTACTTACACAACTGCTTAGAGGGCGTAGCTCCACAGTTCGTGTCATATTTTTTAGAAAACAGAAGCAGTCAAGAAATCGAAGAGTTGGATGAAATAATGAAAAATATTGCTGTCCCACAACAAGTGCAAAGATTATGTCGACCCATTAGTTTGAGGAACGATTTCAAAGCAAGAGAATGGGAAAACTTCATATTGTATTACAGTAAAGTTGTTCTACGGCCTATCTTAACAAAAGCCCAATTTGATCATTGGATTTTATTTGCCAATAGTCTATACATTTTGCTAAAAGACAATATTTCCATTGATGAATTGAACTTTGCTGATGAATGCTTACATACGTTTGTCATGCAATCACGAGATTTGTACGGTGATGGAGCAATGACGTTTAATTTTCACCAGTGTTTACACATAAGTGAGTCAGTTTTAAATTGGGGTCCTCTCTGGACGAACTTAACATTCAGTTTTGAATCAGCAAATTACAATTTGCTGAGATCTATTAAATGTGCTAAAGGTGTGACTCATCAGATTGTTAGATTTGTGAATATGTCCCACACTCTTTTACTATTAGAAAATCATGTTTCTAAGTATGCGTCAATATCAGTTTCAAATTACTGTAATGATATATTGACTGCAAAAATTAAAGAAGTTAGTCTAAAGGGACAAGTAGTTTATTTCGGTACTGGAGCTGAACTAGGTAACGATATTACCCGTCGTCTCAACTTTTCTGATGAAGCGCGATTGTATATTAAAATAGTAAAAGACAGATGCTTATATGAATCATATTTAATTAAGAAAAAGCGATCCAACAATTCATTCGCTCAATTACGGAATAGAACGATTGTCAGAATTAAGGGTTTTATAGTAGACGATATCAATAGATGGAGCCTTGTCATTTGTCATGTAGTCAAAACAAAGAAAATAATTACGTCTGATGAGCATATGAAAAAGATCGATGACATAGAAGATAATTACATTTTTGTACCAGTTAATGATATTGAAAGAATATGTATATGTATAAATGTATCTAACGAAATATTTGTATGCCCCTTACCAAATGTACTGCACTACTAATTTCAGTTAATTTCTTTTTGATAATACTCTTTTAATTTTTGTTTTCTATCCTTAAAACATTTTATTTAAAACTCAACATATTATTATTTGTAAAAAACTTAACATGTGTTTCTCCTCAACAGCTTATAAGAATAAAACTACTTTTTCCCACTAAATAATGCGTTTTTTCGTGCAACAATTTAATTTATTTTCAAAATANTTTTTCTTTTAACAAATCTATAGAAGACAGTAAAACATTGTTTATTTTGCAGGTGTAGAAGTACTCCTAAATTTGATCTACAAAAAACGATTTTGCGCTCTGGCTGGAGTCCGATAGGAGGGGTGGAGTCGCTAAGTTTTGGAGGTTACTATATAAGTATGACTAAAACTATGAATAATATTGATAGTAAAATATATCGAGTTGAAAAGTATACAGCATCAGAGGTTTTGACTTGTATGATTTACCAAGATTCCATTGTTATAAAGTTTCGAGTTGGAAAAACTTTCAGCGAGAGAATTGTTCCTATGTGTACCAAAAAGTTTTCGTCTAAATTTCAATTGAATCAAATGATTATTTTTTTAAATATACTGATTTTTAATTGCGGCAGGAATCTAGTACTGTGCAGGACTTTAGTATATGCATCAAGTTTTTAAGAAATAGATAGTACATTATATTGCTTGTTGCGCATATTTTCTATTGAACCCCTGCACGATACGCGATTCCTGCCACGATTGAAAATCACAATATCTATAGAAATATTCATTAAATTTGATAAAATTAAATTAAATTTAAAGGAAAACTTCTTCTTACACAGAGAAACAACTTTCTCGCTAAAAGCTTTCTGTACTCGAAATTTTATAGACACAGATACAGTTATTTAAATTTAAAAAATCAAGAATTTAAAGTCGTTCTAATTATGCACTATTGAATATTTACCTCAAAAAATACTCATCGAACAAAAGAATTCTCAATAGAAGAAAGTGAATTTTTAATTCTGTATAAGCCCCCTTTTTTTCAATCAATTTGGCCACTTTCAAAATTTCGGTTTTTTACAGCATTTTTCGAGGACTCCTAGCGTGGAGCTTCAATCTACAATCTGGTTCTTCAATGTAGGTCCTTAATATTAATTATAAAAAAACCGATTATTACGATTTTTGCCTTTATTTTATTGCTCGCTTGACCTTAAATTAGCCTTTAAACTGACGATGTCATTTCTGACGTTATTATTCAGCTGAAAAAAAAAAAATTTTAATCTAGGTGCTCGATTTTTCTGATTTAAAGCCTGCAATCGACTTTTCCATCCCTATATAAAAGTTAATATCATAAAATATATGCATACAAATCAGGACTAAAAACAAAAAATATATTGCATAATCGGTATTATTTAATTGAAAATAAGTAAAACGGTCAATAAAATAAAAATATGAATTATAATAGTCGTAGGTATATATGAACAACGAACCAATCCTTGTTTTATGGTAAAATAGCAGCCCCCCGTCTCGGCTTCGCCCGAGACTTAGTAAATAGAACACCGTAGTGTGTTGACATGTAATGTTAAACGTTTTCGGTTAAAAATTTTGTATCTATTCCTGAAACTTCTAAATATATATTATATATAATCAATTTCAGGAGATGCCATCAATGGAAGCTGCTGTATATCGAAATTGGTCTGAATACATAATTGAAAGCACAAATAACAATTCGACGAAAGACTTCGCGTCTTATTTACGTACGAAAAGCTTAGAAGACTTCATGCAGGATGAGTATTTTTCTCAACCAATTACAACTCCAGTAGATAAGAGTAGAGGCGAAATTTTTTTAATGGTCCTGAAGTTTTCTCTCAATAATCATTTGTCAACAACAGGAATGAATAATTTATACAAATTGATAAATACGATTTTCAAAACGCCAATTTTACCTGACTCTAAATACATAAACGACAAGATTTTGAATCCTAAATCAGAAGTTCAATATCATGCTGTATGTCAGAACTGTGGTGCTTACATTGGAGAGTTCAAACATATTAGAAATGTTACAGAATGTAATAATTGTAGGCATCACGTAGACGTAATTCATCCAGTGATCCAAGTTATTTTGTTTTAATTAATCCTTCAACGCAAATCTCTGATGTATTACAAATTCACGAGGACTATTATAACAAAATCATGAGAAATCGAGAAGACAAAAATGGGTACATCACAGACGTGTATGATAGCAACGAGTACATAAAATTTGTAGATTCATTACCAGATAATGAAAAACAACGTTATGTTACAGCAATGATGAATACTGATGGTGCACCGATATACAAGTCATCTAAATGTTCCATTTGGCCTTTGTTTTTTTAAATTAAATGAATTACCAAAACAAGAACGAATGTCCAATCTGATATTAGTGGGATAGTGGTTTAATAGGAAAAAACCAGATATGCTGGTTTTTTTAGATAAGTTTGTTGAACTTTGTAATTCAGTGAACAGAAATGGCATAAATTGTACAATCAAAAATGAACAGCGTGACATCAAATTGTATGTAGTATCATGCTGCGCCGACTCAGTTGCTCGTGCTCCTATACAGGGTATTAAGCAATTCAATGGACAGTATGGCTGTAATTGGTGTTTGCATTGTGGTGAGTACATGGCAGGAAGTATGAAGTACCCTTACATACATCCGGCTCCAGAACCACGAACTCATGAAAATATGGTAAATTTAATGTTACAAGACACTAGTTGTACTCCACTTGGGATCAAATATCCGTCTCCACTGATTAATTTGTCTTCATTTAATATAGTCTCTGGCTTCCTCGTTGATTACTTACACAACTGCTTAGAGGGCGTAGCTCCACAGTTCGTGTCATATTTTTTAGAAAACAGAAGCAGTCAAGAAATCGAAGAGTTGGATGAAATAATGAAAAATATTGCTGTCCCACAACAAGTGCAAAGATTATGTCGACCCATTAGTTTGAGGAACGATTTCAAAGCAAGAGAATGGGAAAACTTCATATTGTATTACAGTAAAGTTGTTCTACGGCCTATCTTAACAAAAGCCCAATTTGATCATTGGATTTTATTTGCCAATAGTCTATACATTTTGCTAAAAGACAATATTTCCATTGATGAATTGAACTTTGCTGATGAATGCTTACATACGTTTGTCATGCAATCACGAGATTTGTACGGTGATGGAGCAATGACGTTTAATTTTCACCAGTGTTTACACATAAGTGAGTCAGTTTTAAATTGGGGTCCTCTCTGGACGAACTTAACATTCAGTTTTGAATCAGCAAATTACAATTTGCTGAGATCTATTAAATGTGCTAAAGGTGTGACTCATCAGATTGTTAGATTTGTGAATATGTCCCACACTCTTTTACTATTAGAAAATCATGTTTCTAAGTATGCGTCAATATCAGTTTCAAATTACTGTAATGATATATTGACTGCAAAAATTAAAGAAGTTAGTCTAAAGGGACAAGTAGTTTATTTCGGTACTGGAGCTGAACTAGGTAACGATATTACCCGTCGTCTCAACTTTTCTGATGAAGCACGATTGTATATTAAAATAGTAAAAGACAGATGCTTATATGAATCATATTTAATTAAGAAAAAGCGATCCAACAATTCATTCGCTCAATTACGGAATAGAACGATTGTCAGAATTAAGGGTTTTATAGTAGACGATATCAATAGATGGAGCCTTGTCATTTGTCATGTAGTCAAAACAAAGAAAATAATTACGTCTGATGAGCATATGAAAAAGATCGATGACATAGAAGATAATTACATTTTTGTACCAGTTAATGATATTGAAAGAATATGTATATGTATAAATGTATCTAACGAAATATTTGTATGCCCCTTACCAAATGTACTGCACTACTAATTTCAGTTAATTTCTTTTTGATTTTAATTTTTGTTTTCTGTCCTTAAAACATTTTATTTAAAACTCAACATATTATTATTTGTAAAAAACTTAACATGTGTTTCTCCTCAACAGCTTATAAGAATAAAACTACTTTTTCCCACTAAATAATGCGTTTTTTCGTGCAACAATTTAATTTATTTTCAAAATAAAACTACAAGTCATTGCCTTATGTTTGTAATAATACTAATGCAAAAAGTAATCGTGAGAATAGTGTGTGAGAAAGTTATGTGAGAAGCTCATGTGAGATTTTGGCATGAGATCTCACGTAACTTCTCACATAAGATCTCACATGATGTTTGGTAGTAGGGATATGGAGCCTTCGTGCAACTAAAGCCCTTCTTTAACAACAAAGCAGTCTTCCAGAAGACCAAGCTGCGCACCTTCAACGCCATCATCAAAAGCATTAGCACCTACGCGATACCAACGTGGGGCGCCGCAAAGGGAAACCGACTACAGGGCATCCAGGGCCCTTTCATGAAGATACTGAGGTCGGTTCTGGGTATTCCGTGGTACATGAGGACTTCCCAAATAATCAAGGAGTTTAACATCGTCCCTCCAATACAAGCGGACCCCGTCCTTGCGTCTAAAGTCCGCACCTCCATTACGGACCACCCAAACCCCACCATCGCCGCACTTGCGAACCTCCAACCCGGTCGCTTCGACCTTATAAGACGTCCCTGCGCTCTAGCACAGAACTCCGAGGACCCTCAATACACTCGAGGTCTTCAATCCCCCCTGCTCCCATTGGATGCATCATCTCCATCTCCATGATCTCGACTAAACGAACTTGACTTCAACTCGTACGCTCCCCTCAGGAGCACCCATCTATCCGCCGTATCCTCTACGGCCTCAACCCTATACAACATTTACACTAATCACAAGTACGCTTCCAAATTCACAATACCCAGCGGACTCACACATCTACACACACACATACAATAACACAAAATTGAAGATTCTCTAACTCTATTCCGGAGCAAGCCAAGACTCGAGCTTCGCCCAGATGCGTAAGTGCCCCCTCCTCTCATCTCTTCGAGAGCGAGTCGGCCTCCGAAATTCTCCGTTATTTTCCTTCTTCTTTCTTCTCCTATGCCCTTTTGTCTTCTAGGGGAGTGGTCCTCACGGACCTGTCCCATGCAGGGAGGTTAGTTTTTAGTCGGTAGGCACACCGGGTGAATCCGACACTACCACCGGATTAGCTGGGGTGTCTGTGAAGAGTTTCCCCTCCCCGCTCCATCAAAAAAAAAAAAAAAAAAAAAGAGCTCGGCGGAGAGGCCTTGCGCGCTGGCCAACTTGGCTCCACGAGCACCCAAGCACGAGAGAGCGGCCGCTACCCTCTCCAACGCCACAGCTGAAGCAGCCCGTTGTCTTGAGGTTGAAGAGAAATGGAGACAGCTTGCGCTGCGTGCGCATCAGTGAGTGAGCTACTGAGCTTGCTCTAGAAGAGAGCTCTCGAGGTAAGAGCTTCTGCTTGCGTCTAGAATCTAGAAGATGACGCTGGATGTTTCGGCTGGGCCGCCACAGGTTGACTATACCTTGGGGGGGGGGGGAGTTGCGAGAGAGAGGCCAGACTTGGTGCCATTTTTAGGTTAGAAATTCGTGCGCACGTCCCGTAATTTAATATTGAGTTGTATTTACCCTCCAGATTATTCATTAATAACTATTTTTACAAGGACCTAATCGACGTGACTGTTTTACATGATAAAAAGGCAGATGTTAATTTACTGTTAACTTAAGTTTTGTCCAAATCTGACTGTTAATTGTATCAAATTTTTCGCTGTAAGAGTCGTTTCTGACTATTTTCCATGAGAACGCGTGTAAAATTCACTAAATTTGTTTCATTAATTTCTTGTTTCATAAGCACCCAGAGTTGTTGAAACTTTGCAAACATTTGTTTTATACATTATTGAAGCTCTGCACAAATTTTAGTTTAAAACTGACTGTCATTTGCTTAAGGTACTCAACCTCCTTAAATATCAAATGTCATACAGTTTCCAGCTGGGAGAATTAAATACACACCATTTTGCTTAAACTACTACGACTTTGCCGGTCCCTGGTTAACACACAACTAAAACTAGGATAGTTTTCAAAAGATTTGAAGTAATTCATACGTTTAATAAATCATTCAATTTATTTATTTATTATTTATCGCTAACATAAAAACATTTACTATATACAGACACTTATAAAATTTAAAAGCAAAATAAAGTAAATTTTATTTAAACATGTTTGTATATAAATGACAACTGACAAGCAATCTGACCATGTTCAGGCATAAAAATATTGTAGTGTCTATTCGCACCATATATCCACGTAATTACTTAGATTTATATATAAGGTGCGAATAGACACAGCGTAAAAATATATGATCATTTTAAGTTAAAAAATATAATGAACTTACACAGCGTTATTAAAAAAAAAAATGAGAGAATTAATTGATAACAAAAAATTGAAGACAATACAAATTTTGCATCAACAAGACTTACTTTAAATGTCAGTTATATCATTTCTTACAACATATAGCTTTGATAACATTATAGTTTGATCGTATGCGTATATTAATCTTAGTGTTACAATTCCACAAGAGTAACCTTAATCGTGCTGAGAATACAAAATAACAGCAACAGAACAAGAAGAATACATATCTCAAATGGTTTATTTGAGATACAACAGAAGATGAATTTTAAGCAGCATTAAACTTAGGAACGGTAAGTAACTGCGGATTTCTCGGTGTAGATCGTAAACGAGGAATCGAATTAGGAGCTGAAGGTGTGCTGAGAGCCAAAACCTTTTTTCTCGCTGGTTTTGAGGGTGTTTTCATTTGGGTGCTTTTTATTTCCGTAGGGAGAACTGAACTTCGTAGTTCAGGACGATCTTCTAAGTGATCTTGAAAACTTCCGTATGCTGATACTGACAGGATCGTTTCATTTTTTGATTTCTTCTTTTTGGAAGTACTTTTCCTCACTTTTCCACTAACGTTTGAAATCCTTCCTTCAGGCGTCTAATATTTAGGAAACATATTATTTACTACAAAATATTCTACAAAGATTATTTAAACTGTAATAAGTTATTCCATATTTACTTAAGTTAATTAATAACAATCAAACTATGACTAGATGAACTTTTTTTATAACTTAGTAGAAGGCAAAATAATCATCACTATTTTTATTAAAATTTTTAAGAACAGTTAATATTACCGGCATGTCTCAATTTGGACTCACCCTAACACTTCGCCTTAACTTATTGCAAAGAACAGTAGTCTTGGATTTGTCAGAACCAACAGCTCGTTTTTTATTCACAGTTACTTCAGGAGATGCATCGTAAGGTAGTTTTCTTTTGGCCAAGGGAGTAAACCGTGACCTATTAATTGGAGTACGAAATCTTCCACTTGCAGGTGTGACTCGTAACATGCTTGCACCAGGTGTACGTTTTGATGTGCTCAACGGTGTTTTTTTGATAGAACGATCCTTTGCTTGTTTCTACATAAATAATCATCAATATATATGCGGTTTTCTTTTTTGGTACTATAGGAAGAATTATATCCATATTTTCAATGGTAAAACATTAACAACTATTTTCTTACTCTAGCAAGTTTCATATTTTCTTTCTCCGTATCATAATTGTCCTTGGCATGATTCATGTATTCTCTCATAGAGTAACCATCAATTAAAAACGGTTTTCTTGTCGTGTTTTCATACTCGTCAGCCGCATCATAGAGTTGGTTTTCTAATTTTGGAATTTTCTTTTGAAAGCAATATTTTAAACATTAGTCAACAATATTGCAACAAATAACTTAACTTATAAATAAATTAAAATTTTTAACTTTACACACGACTACTATGTGTTAAATCAAAGCAAACAGTGTAACTGTAAAATTTGTACACAGCATAACTTATTTTTGGTAAATATTTTATAATTTTCTTAAATTGACATCAGAATGATTTATTAAAAAAAAAAAAAAAAAATTTAACATATACATATATGCTTTGAGGGCTCAGAAATAATTTACATTAATTGAGGGCACAAAAATAAATTTTTTTAAGATTACAGTGTTGTACGTATATTGTGAAGACTTCATACTATTTTTCACTATTAATGGAGAAACTTTTTAAAAACTAAACTTTAGATGGAAATATTTCAAGTAAGATATAGCTGGGTTGTATCGTAATTTATCAACAATATGGAATATGAAATATTTACAGAAGACGTGATTTGGGGGTTGAAATATGTGTAATTTCTGGAAAATTCTGCTGGTCATCTTAAAAATCGAATGAGTGATTTTTTGACATCATAGGTATAAAACTCCTTGATTTTTATAGTAAAATGTGGGAATCAAACTATACCCGCAAAATTTCAGCCATTTGGATGTAACTTTAATGTTAACTTTTTGAGATAATCTATTTGCATGTCTTCATATGTGTATTTATGACGCCGTGAATTCACACAAGGAAAAAAGTTAGATCACTTTCATGTTATACTTATTTAAAATTTGTTTTGCACAGAGTCAACATTTCATTCATCTTACACTTTTCGCTGTGATAGATGCATAACGAACTTTTTTGAAGTAACTGCACCCCATAAAAATAGTAAAAAAAGAAATTGTAAATAATTTTAATAATTTCACGTTACCTTTTCGGCGGCCTTACGTTCCTTTTCTTCCAACAATAATTGTCCACCTCTATTATGATAACGATCAGGATCGTTGGCCCGCTGATCAAGTTCTTTCAGTTTTTCAAACTGAACTTCCCACTCGGTCAGAAGTTCAAATATTTTCCTAAAATTTTGGTTTCAAAAAGTTGGTATGTATGTATTATTAATTGGAAATACATTATGGACAATGATATTTTAAATACCTGTTGGTATTGTAGTATTTACGAAGCTTTTCAGCCTCCATTTCATGGAGCAAAAGCAGATCTTCTGTATATGTTTGACACTTCATGGCAGTAAATGATTTCTTTTGTAACTCACCATATCTGCACAATTTCCATAAATTTTCAATCTCTTTCCGGATATTTTGAACATAATTTGCGACATTCTCGCTTATTTTTTCCCTACATCTTTTTATTTCGGTATCATACTAGAATATATATAAGATGCGAAGTTGTCATCATATTAATTACTTGCAAACCTATACAATAATCAGTTACTTACAGAATTTAAAGTGACAATACTGTATCCAGAGTTTTTCATTAAAAATGCTTTGCGTTTTTCTTCCGGTTCATCTAGATAATCCCATAATGCTATTAAGGTTACGGTCTTTTCTTCAACTTGCATTTTTGCATCTTTAACTTGATTCTTTAATCTTTCGCGCAAATCTCTCAACTTGGTCATATTATTCGATGTGTAAATAAAATTACTATGATTGTGACAAACCAAACTCTCAAAATCATTCACAGGGACGATTTCAAGTTTTTCCATCATTTTTAGTATGGATCTCTTGGTATCTTCAAATACTTCTGACAAACGATTCTATAAATAATAAGCCATTATACAAATTTCAAACTGTTACATTTCATTCTCATAACTAGCTCAACCTACCATTTCAGACTCTTGTGAATTCAAGTGGTTTTCAAATTTGTGAATCTCTTCTTCAGAAAAAAAATCACGAGCAAATCCATTTGGATTTGTTCCCATTTTTTTACAAAGTTCAATTTCCTGTAAATAGTTTACTTTAGTGTAACTCTTATTTCTTCCACTTTGTAAATAAGTGAAGTAACAAATGTTATGGTAAGTGCTATTGGAGTTGAATTGAAAAAAAAAAATCTTACTTTTTTCTCCAATTCTTGAATATAATCTTTACGTTTATCTTTCAACTTTTGAAGATGTAAAACTTCATTGTTAAGTTTATCTTCCATTTCAATAAGAGGCAAATCACTGTATGCTTCTGTTTCAAAATTTGTTCCCAATTCCTAAAATTAGGTATCAAAAAATTTCTCATCAATAAAAAAATATCAAAATATATAGTTTGATGAAATGTTTTGCATACTTACTTTAGAAAGCTTTCTAGCAGACTGAGCTAAGATTTTGACATTCTTCAAAAGATCTTTTTTTCTCTGATCAGATTCATCCACCATATCTTTCATCAAGCCCTTAAAAAAACATAATTCTAAGACCTACATTTATCAAATATTTGTTAACTAATATTGATACTTACAACTACATGATTTGTTACTTGATCAGCATATGTACCCAATACTTCATGTTTAATACCAGTTTCTTCCCAAATATTAAACAGTACATTGATTTGTTTTTGGCACACTGACACAACATTTTGTATTGTGTTTTCTCTGTAAAGTTTAATTTAAAATAATATAAACACTATAAAAACTTAATTGACTTATTTCAAATAATTTTTTCTCGCTTAAATAATTTTTTCTCGCTTAAAAAATTATCCACACAAAATATTTTAAACTTCATCAGTCCATCAGCAGTAACAATAAAATTGGTAGAGATGTGGCTTAAAAATAGTTGAAAACACTCTACTTTAAATGAACTAATATGATTGGGCTTTACACCCATACACAAAAAGTATTTAATACAGTCCCGTTGATAAATTTGTTATTAAAATTATAAAATTGCAAGCAAGTTCTAAGATAAACACATGACTTTAAATTCGAAATGTAAGGTAGGTCAAAAATGAGAAATAAATTTACTTAATAGGTGACTTTTTCATCATTCATGGGAGTTGGAGAGTTTGGAAAAGGACTGCACAACGGAAGTTGCATGATGTAGGATGGAAACACCTGTTGCAAAGGCTCTTCTGAACCATGACGCGTGAGAGAGGGAATCAAAATTGACGTAACATGTTTAACGAGTCGGCTTCTGTTGCCCCAGGCACATCTTGTCGAACTTGTTATTCTTAATTAAAAAAATAATTTTCCTGTGTGCATAATATATCAATTAAAAAATGTAAAAAATATGGGTGTATGGATAAATGTGTATATATTATCAACAAACCGCGCGACGGATATGAAAACATAAAAATTACTGTGATGCTGTCTGACCAAGTTTTTCGACTAGGTAACTTAGTAAAAGACGTGGATATAATTTATAAAGGTGGGTGCAAACTTTATGAGTCATGGATGTGGTTGGAGAAGTAAAAACAAAGATGAGTGTCCACTCACCGGATAGCCGTTATCGTAGTGGCTATCTTGAGCTGATCGTCCTGCAATCCAGTGCTCCTGGAACTCGGCTCTCGCCGACGACTGACAGAAGTCGGGGCTTTAGGCATTTTAACGTAATTTTTCTCACTCTACTGCTAGGTAATGTATTTTCTCTTTTTCACTACCGCTTTTGGCAAAGGAATATCACACCAACCGCACGTCGTTTTGGCAGCTCGTGAATCCTCCACTCTAACGGATTTTTCCGTCGTTTATCTTAGAGAGGACTCATACTTGCTACAAGTCTCAAAATTTTATTGATATAAGACGAGCTATGCGTTATGCTGCACCTGTCGTGGCCTACTTGCTGCTGAGTGATAACACTGATAACACCGATTGCCAAAAAGATGGTGAATGATGACTGATGACCGATCTCGATGCCGTTATGTACCTGCCGGCTCACCCGCGCACCACAATGCAAATCCAAACACAAACCGTTGTTGTTGTTTGATAAGTTCTGGTATATCCGCAGTCCAACGACTCCAAGCCTTTCAAATTTTGAGGACGCTCACTCGCTGATTGGCTGATTGGCTGCAGGTTGCAGGATACGAGCCGAGGCCATAGACGACACATAAGAAGTATAGAATACTCGTTCTTTTGTACGGCGTTGATGCACAAGTAGAAAAAGACACAGCATGGAGCGTGGGTATCTGTCTCTCACATTGCCAACGGTAGGGGGAGGTTGCTTTAGCCGGACTTAGGCCGCGGTCAAATGGAGAGCGTAACGCGTACCTGTTTGAGCCCATAAGAGCGAGAGAGAGGTAAAATACGCGAATCTCTCTTACTCTCATAGGCTCAAATAGTTACGCGGCACATGGTACGATCTCCATGTAAACGGGGCCTTAGTTTACTAACTCCCACCGTTGGCAATGTGCAAGAGAGACAGATACCCATGCTCAATGCTGTGCTTCAGTCTTCAGTGCCATACATAAAAATGAGCAGTCTATACGTCTTTTATGTCTATGGCCAAGACTGTCA
The DNA here is from genome assembly GCF_000648655.2 of Copidosoma floridanum. Next base: position 53,646 of record NW_019379927.1, read on the forward strand.
GAAATGTCTAGACGCCATTTTGGGGACCGCGCAGTAAGAGAAGCAGTGGAGAGGGAAACACAGCTCACATGTATGCATAAATTCGAGGTGAGACGCGGCTACTAGCGCCGAATGGCCTATACTTAAACAAATGAAGTGGCCAAAGTTACAACTAAAACCTGTTTCATTTGACTTGTTAAAAAAAAAAGCGCCAATTTAGCGCCATTTTATAATTTATAAAGGCATGAAGCGGCAATAACGCATACTAAAACCTGTCCTACGAGTATTACCACTATCACCTCGAATACATAGATTGGCTTCATTGTTGTTTTCATAATGGCAAAGCCATAGACATATAAGAAATATAGACCACTCGTTCTTATGTACGGTAGTACACTGTTTACTATTTATTCGTGTGATGGGCCTTAGCGTCCTGTTCCTGTAGCGGCTTGAATCGTAAACCCGCGCTTTTTCATGCATACATTGACACAATGATACACGTACTTATTCCGTTTATCCGCGGCAAAGTAAACGTGCGATTGACATTGTCCCTAAAACAAATCTAACGGATTAGTGCTAATAATTGTGTCAAAATAAGCAGGGTTCTCCTTGCGTTTAAATAATAAGTGAAAATAACTAAGATTGATTTGAAAGCTTATGCAAAATTATTTTTCCAGCCGGTAGCTGTTTATGTTGTTTTATTTCCTTCGTTGTCGCAGCAGGTGTGAGAGTACAGAAGAATTCGACACTTGTTTATTTTGTTGATACTTTTTCGGGTTTAAGGTCCAGGATCTTGTGCTTTGTTCTTCTCGTACTAATAATTATATCTATATTATAGATAGCCTTCAACAATGGTGAGTGTCAATGTATTTCTTATGGCAGTTCTTTCTTTTGATACGTTGTTGACTGACCTTTGGAGAATGATTTATACGTGAATGTAACATTCCAAATCACACTCTAGTTTTATAATGAATTATAATTGCAGAGTTCTCCAAGGCAGTCACGTCGCGATGCTCTCACATCACCTGCTCCAGATTTTGATGAGCCTTTTGATGACGAGAGCAATCTTCTTGGTGACGACGATAATGATGCCATGGAGGAAGAGCAGGATGGGGAGGAGTTGTTTGGCGATAACATGGAAAAGTAAGTCAAAGTTTTTTTCTGTTTTTGACTGATTTAAATAAACGTTCCTACAGGCTTGAGTGGAACTAATATGGTCGTGATTTCTTAATTTTTTCACAGCGACTATCGACCCATGTCAGCTCTTGATAGATATGATCCTGAGCTCGTTGACGATGATGAAGACTACTCTGAGCTTTCTCAAGGAGAGCGCGCTGCTGCTGAAGCTGCTATGCGCAAAAGAGATCGTGCTGCTGGCATCTTAAAAGATGATCGAGATCTCTTATACGGTAAATTTGGGCAGTTTTTACTTGTATCTCTATTGTACCCTTCACTAATTTCGAATTAAATAAATTAAAAACACGTTCTTCCAATCAACTTATCTTGATTTTTCAAATATTTCTTGCCATATAGATGACGAAGATGATGAAGGTCTATCCCGGAAACGTCGCTTAGCCGAAAAGGCTGCTGCTGGCGAGATGGAAGATACAGATGTATGCTCTCAAACTATTTTTCAAGTAATTTTTCTTCTTTTCTGAGTACTTTAACAATTCATATGTTTCTTAGATGATTGAATCTATTGAAAACTTGGAGGATACAAAGGGTCATGACATCAAAGATTGGGTAACTATGCTCGCACCTAGAAATGAAATTGCCAACAGGTTTAAAAGTTTTTTGAGAACGTACACGAATCCCAAAGGACAATATATATACAAGGAACGTATTCGTCACATGTGTGAGAGTAATCAAGTACGTATTATTGTACTTCTGGCCATGAACAATTTATGCATTGAGTGTAATCCAAATTATTATGAAAATTATTTATCATCTTAGTCTAGCTTTATAGTCGAGTTTCCAGTTCTCGCGAGTAAAGAACACGTGCTCGCATACTTTTTGCCAGAGGCTCCGTTTCAAATGCTAGAAATATTTGACGAAGTAGCCAAAAATTTTGTTTTAACTATTTTTCCCAGTTATGAGAGAGTGACCTCTGAAATCCACGTGAGAATATCTGAATTGCCTCTAATTGAAGAACTAAGAACATTCCGGTAAAGAAAACATTTTCTCCATCAGATTAACTCTACCGTCCGAAATACTGACCCTTGAAAAACATTTTTCAGAAAGCTGCATTTAAGCCAATTAGTAAGAACAATCGGAGTTGTCACAGCAACGACCGGGGTTCTTCCTCAATTGTCCATTGTCAAGTATGATTGTAGCAAATGTGGGTACATCTTAGGTCCATTCACGCAAACCCAAAGTGAAGAAATCACACCCAACAAATGTCCAGAATGCCAGAGCAGTGGTCCATTCATGGTGAGCTACTAACTTCGAAAATAACCAGCTTTCCCTTTGCAATAGAATTAGAAACAATTTTTCATCCTGGCAGATCAATATGGAACAAACAATATATAGGAATTATCAAAGGATCACAATACAAGAATCACCAGGAAGAATTCCTGCTGGTAGAATACCAAGAAGCAAGGACTGTATTCTTTTATCTGATCTTGTAGATCGTTGCAAGCCTGGTGATGAAATAGACCTTACCGCTATTTTTAATATCAATTTTGATGGCTATTTGAACAGAGAAGAGGTGATTGATTTTCTTAGACTTACTACCAACAAATCATATTAACGTTGCACTGCATTGAAAGATATGTTCATTTTATTGATCAATAAAATTCACGTTCCTCTAGGGATTTCCTGTATTTAACACAGTTCTTCTAGCTAATCACATACATGTCAAAGATGCCAAAGAAATCGTGGATTCCTTGACGGAAGAGGATGTTAATAATATTATAAAGCTAAGTAAAGATCCGCACATAGCTGAACGCATTGTTGCAAGTATCGCACCGTCCATCTATGGACATAAATTTATCAAAAGAGCAATAGCTCTCTCGATATTTGGTGGAGTTGCTAAAAATCCAGGTAATGCATTCAAATAACAGTCACACCCATCACCTCCTTGATCAGAATTTCACTACTATTAAAATTGCTTTAGGTATGAAACACAAAGTGAGAGGTGATATCAACATTTTGATTTGCGGTGATCCTGGCACGGCAAAGTCACAATTTCTCAAATATACCGAAAAAATTGCGCCAAAAGCGGTTTTCACGACTGGCCAAGGTGCTTCTGCTGTTGGTCTCACGGCTTACGTCAGACGATCACCCATGACCCAGGAGTGGACCCTGGAAGCCGGTGCCTTGGTTATTGCTGACCACGGAGTATGCCTCATTGATGAATTTGACAAAGTAAACGAATAATTTATATAACAATCTAAATTCATAGATTTTCAAGACTTTGAGTACAATGAATTTTACAGATGAATGATCAAGATCGAACGTCCATTCACGAGGCTATGGAACAGCAGAGTATTTCAATTTCCAAAGCTGGTATCGTTACATCCTTGAATGCCAGGTGTGCCGTGATTGCTGCATCAAATCCAATTGGTGGTAGATACGATCCTAGTATGACGTTTTCTCAAAACGTAACTATCAAGCAGTGATATAGTATTTGTCTTTCTTCACTTGTTCAAAGCTTTTAATAAAATACATTAATTTTTAACTTTAGGTTGAATTGACTGATCCAATTATATCTCGTTTCGATATTTTATGTATTGTCAAAGATGAAGTAGATCCAATGCAAGATAGGCATTTAGCTAATTTTGTTGTTAATTCACACATCAGACATCACCCAACCAATTCCGAAAGAATCGTCCCATCGCAGCTAGAAGATACGGCAGAAAAAGATCCGAATCAGTTTGAGCCGTTGGATCAAGATATCTTGAAAAAATATATTGTTTATGCAAGGCAAAATGTACGTCCAAAGTTAAGTAACGTAGATGAAGATAAAATCGCTAAGTTATACAGTCAGTTGAGAGCAGAAAGTGTTGTAAGTATTGATGTATTACCTTGAAATATTTTAATTCTACTGTAACTTAGCTCAAAATGATTTTTTATTTCAATTAAGGTAACTGGAAGTCTTCCAATCACAATTCGGCACATAGAAAGTATCATAAGAATGGCAGAAGCTAATGCAAAAATGCATCTTCGTGAATACATTAGAGAAGAGGACATGAACATTGCCATTCAAATGGGACTTGAGAGTTTTGTTGAAACTCAAAAGTACAATGTCATGAAGCAGATGCGAAATGTAAATATTTGTAATCAGTTCCTTAAAATTTGTGGCAGTTAAAAAATTATAAATTTTTATTTCAATATTAATGAAAAAATGTCTCTTGCTACAGTCATTCCAAAAATACTTGACATACGAGAAAGATCATAACGAGTTGCTTTACTTTGCATTACGAGGTCTCACGTTGGATGCATTATCATTCCAAAAATCAATGAACAGAGGCCACATAAGTTCTGTTGAAATTCACGAAAAAGATTTGTTGGAAAGGGTATGTTGGAAATAAATTATAACCTTGGTTTTGATTTGATCCGTAATATTCACTTTTTTTTCAGGCAAAACAGTTTAAAGTTTTTAATTTAGCATCCTTCTACAAAAGCAATTTGTTCAAGGCAAACAATTTCATATATGATTCGAAAAGAAAGGTTATCATTCAAACATTGCCTACTGTTGATGAAGATTAAACATTTGGCTCGTTAAAAAAAAAATTTTTTTACCCATCTTAAAGTGTACCGGAAACTTAGGTCTGCTGGTGCAATCTAATTTTTTATAAAACAACTTTATACACGCATCAGTATCATAAACTGTGGTTTTCTTACATGTTCATCAATTTTGTTTCTGAAGCATGGAATAGAAATCATAGACGATACCGTAAAATTTATTTTAAAAAAATACAGGCTGTAGGATTATTTTTCTTTGATGTACAAATTGCATTTCATGACACAACATTTTGTATATTGTGATTGTTGAAGAAAAAGAAACATACTTTTTTTGTAGATAACTTTATTGCTAATAAAAAACATTTTTAATACTGAAACTGACTTTCAAAATTATTTTATCAAATCAATAGTATAAATCTTGACATTTACAATTGAATTTTTCAAATGTCAACAAAATTATACGGTGTCATGTTAACGTAATAAAATGAACGAATCAACTACACGATAATTTTTTTGTTTCAAGTTGTGTAATGCCTGTTATAAAATGTACTGTAAAACCTATTTTTTTTACTTTTTTTATACTCTTCAATTTTGGTTGAAATCTAAGTTCTTGGTGTTTAAAGGTAAATTTGAAATCGATAATCTGCTGAGAGTACAAACAAGAAATGTTTTATAAACAATAAAGGTAAATTTTACATAATAATATAACCACATACAAATGTAGATGTTCGATAGAACAAGTTACAAAATATGATTAAAAAAAAAAAAAAGACTTTCGCTACTAGCTGTATGATTTTTTTTTCTTTTTTTTTGTTTGACTAGGCTTTTTAGACTTCTTGCTAGAAGCATTACTGCTGCTACTACTTGAGCTACTGCTGCTTGTTGTACTACTAGACACACTGTCACTTGAATCTGATTCACTATCCGAGGAACTGCTGCTAGAGCTGCTGCTGCTGCTGCTACTGCTGTCACTGGAACTACTACTTGCGCTGTCCGAGCTGACATCGATTTTAGACTTTTTCTTGGCAACTTTTTCTTCAGTAACAACTTCATTTTCTGCACTGTACAACAAAATTTTGGTCGTGATTAGATACATATATTGTTATTACAAAATATTTACCCTTTGCTACTGGTATAAAACAATTATTTTAAGCTTTAGTGTAGTTATCAATTTTTAATTTATAAAACTATTTTTTTTCTTCACAGAAAGAATCATACTATGAGCATAGAGTGTTACTGAAGCATCTGTACCAAAATTTATAATTAATTGCTAAGACTATGCAAAATTCTGGATTTTATCTTTAAACGGTTTTGTAAGTGGATGGCTTGCAAATAATGTTGCTTTAGTAGTAAAGGGTTAATATAAAATATTTCTTACACTTAGTCACTTAGAACTGAATAAGATGGTTAATCAAGATTTTTTATCAGTATTTCTTTCATTTAATTATGTATACATTAATACAACGAATATACACTTGATATAATGAACTAAGAATTTTCAAAATTTGACTTGTAATTTAAGAGGCAAACGATAACAGCAGTAAATGATTTAATGATGGAATAACTCTTGTAAATACAACAAAAAAAATTAATATTACCAGCTTGAAACAGTATTAATTTTTTCAATGCATTTCACCTGAACATAAAATACAGTAAGAGTAAAAAGTATATTTACAGATCATTATCTTTAGCATCAAGAGCTTTTTTTAACTGAGTTGTTCGTGACGTGCGATGGAGATATTTCCTTTTCCCTTTACACTCATAACTCCAATGACCCATTTCCAAACATTTTTGGCAACGAATTTTTTCAGGCGGATAAGGATTACTAAAATACAAATGTTAATTTTTATTGTGGGGAACAAAAGTCGACAGATAAGATGCTTAACCGTCGAATCCTATCATCATCCATGACTGACTACTAAATACACAAGTAGTTGTGCGGGAGTCGAAATAGGGAAAATGCGCTGGGCGCGATGTGTTTACAAATGATTCAGTAGTATATTTACAGATAGCATGTTACTAAATTTAATGGTAAATCACAACGTAAATTTAGCAAAGGGTAGATATAAAAATTTGTTTCATGAAAACAACTAAATAGTGGGTAAATTAAATGATAATTGATCAAAACTGTGTCCACAGTAAAGGGAACAGATCTGATTTCGAGAGTATCGGGACAAAGAGTCCGTGCAAGCCATGATGGTTGTGTTGTTTACATTGGAAGCCAAAGCCACATAACTTAATTTACGTTTGAAAATTAAAGTATAAGCAAACTAGAGTAGCGTGTACAGTAATTAATTACAACTTACGGTCTTTTGCCAATTTTCATAGTTACTTTGCTCAAACTCATTTTATTAATGTGCGCATAACCTCACGGAAAAGAGAAAACAACACCATACAACTGCAAACGATAATTATGATAGTATAGGTATAATTGTATACTTGTACACGGAGTATACAGTAAACAACAGTATATAAGTAAATGTGACTATAGATTTGTTCGGCTTTTCGATCCAGGGTGCTTCCGATTTTAAAAGCCGAACAAGCCAAACACTTGTTCTGCTCCGAGCTCCCTGCTCCGACGCTCCGAGCTCCGACCGAAAGGACCGAGAACCGAGACCGAGACTCTTAGGGTGCAGTCCCATGGTATGAAATAGAGCTCCGCAATAGACTGTCCGCAAAAGAAACAGCCAATCAAAGCTATTGCGGAAGTTTCTATTTCGGAGAGGCAAAGTTCGAAATGGTCCCATGTGCAGGAAATACCGATGAGTAACCCATGTAGGCCCGTGAGTGGTTCGAAGTATCTCTTTCTCACTTGTACTCACGAGCGTAAATGAGTTACGCATCGGTCGTTCCTGCACATGTGACCATAGCGAACTTTGTCTCTCCGAAATAGAATAACATAACCAGCTGATCAACGGTGATTGTTTGTTTTTGTTGATATGTTTTGGAGCTTAGTGTGAAATATCTGACATTTTCTTTGGGAAGCATGCAATTACAATGCTTGCATTTATAATACTAAAATGACAACTTAAGTGAACTACACGAAAATAGGTTATACAAAATTAAGGCAAAAAAAATAAAACTTACGTTTTTACATAATTCTGCATTGTTGTTAGGAACTCCACTCATTTTAGTTTAGATTTGTTCAAACTTTTGGTTTGGTTTCATTCTCTTAGTAAAGTGATACCTCACATAACCTCAAAGCTTTCTGACAGTTGCATGCTAAAATATAAAAACGTTCGCAACCCGCAACAGCTCGATCGTCCGCAATAGCTCGAACGTCCGCAATAGCTCTGATTGGCTGTTTCTATTGCGGAGCTGTATTTTGTACCATGGGACTGCACCCTTAACCCTTCCTGTAAGGATTATTGGGTTATTGGGGCCTTATAAAGGGCCTTACACCAAGAGCTGAGGCCAAAGGGTGGTCTAAATTTTAACCAGCCGCCACATTTACCAGAATCGAGGAACCTTATGATTCATAGAGATCCGAAATATCTCGGTCATATTTCATTATGATAAGAAGTTAGGTGGTAATTATAGTTTTGCCATACGATTTTTTTAGTGACCAGCCGCAACTTACTCCAATCGATAGAAAATAAAAAGTTGTTGCGTGAAAGTGCCATTTGCGGCAAGATTACAATGCATGCAACCTAACATGTACAACTGCGCATCGTGTACGTTCAGGGACGATCGGGGACGATCGGAGAAGAGCACTTGTTCACTTTCGTGTCCGACTCGCCCAGACTGTCCCCGACCGTCCCTGGATTGTAAGGTGAACAAATCTAAAGAATAGATTGCTTATTAGCAGCTGGGGCAGTGAGTAGTGAGGCTTACGTAGATAGAGAGAAAAGACGAGAGCAGTGAGTCTTTCTCTCTCGCACACTTACGGAGTGGGGACTGTGAGGGGTGCGTTCCATAAGCACTGGCCGTTTAATCTAAGTATTTAGATAATTTTTCGATAACTTATGAGTGTGAGAGAGATAACATGTCATACTTTTCCCCTTGTACTTCAATGTCATTCAGGATACCGAGATACTTGAAGATTAACTGCTGGAGCTTACAAAACGCACCCGCGGTTGCAGGTCGTAGAGGCACAGCCCGACAAGAAATGACTACTATAGACGGCCGTACGTAGCTCAACACCAGACGACCAGACCCTGGCCAGTATTGTAATAAGTTTATTGAAAGGGCATGGCCAGGCCCTGATGTTGGAATACATATATAGGTATATAACCTTCGACACCTGACACACACAAGCTCATACGCATGAATGTGTATGGCACACACACGCGCTTCCCAAACGGAAAAAGTTAGTGTGAAAAAACATAGCAAACCGTAACTTTCTGTGATGTAATGTACAGTTTGGTTGGATTTCGGACCACAGTTACAGTTTGTTACGTTTGATTATAGTCAACTACAACCCAACACATTGGCTCACTATTCGTTACAGTTTATTATAATTCTAAAAAGACACTTGAATCTCGTGAAAAAGCAACTGTAGTAAACTCTAATTAACTGTAAGGAAGTGTTGTCATCTGTAATGTTTTATAACAGCTTACAGTTTTTTGCAGCTTATTACACTTTTTAATATTTTATTATCATTGATAACTTTTAGACACATTTCCTTACATTTTCGAATAAAATTTGCCTTAAAGAAAAAAAACTTGAGAAACTATTATGAAAAAGTATAAGTGTAACAGCATGTGGTAAATCATATTAAAACGTAAGAAAATGTAAGAAACCGTAACACAACATAATAAAGTGTAAGNATATTTTATTATCATTGATAACTTTTAGACACATTTCCTTACATTTTCGAATAAAATTTTCCTTAAATGAAAAAAACTTGAGTAACTATTATGAAAAAGTATAAGTAAAACAGCATGTGGTAAATCATATTAAAACGTAAGAAAATGTAAAAAAACGTTACACAACATAATAAAGTGTAAGAAACGTCCGAAATTCATGAGACTATTACAGTTCCTTATATTTTCTTACATTTTCTTGCGGGTTACGGCATATTATTACACATATGTTCACTTTTTCTAACATTTTGTTACGTTTTCAAATTTCCACTGGGGTTCCATTAATCTTCTGTTTGTTCATGCTCGTTCATTTGTTTATTTATACAGTTGGTTAACTTCCAATTTTAAATACCTGGAACCTGGAAGATTAAGTACTAATAATGATGTCGGGATGTATTAAGATAACAAAGTTTAAATGTATCTGAAATATATTTTCTAATTACTCAAGCGAGGACAATGGTGGTTAACATTAAGTGAACGCCGCTTCACATATGCCCGAGCAAACAACACACAATAACAGATTTCAACTTAATTGACCAGCAAGCACGCTACGCTTGTAAGGAAAATTATAGGTTAGACAAATGCACGCACAACAGTGTACAAAGGAATCAAAACCCTAACTCGCACGTTAGACAGATGCACACGCTCTTGGAGTAACACTGGAAATTTCGTTCCAATTCAAAGAAACGACAGGCAACGCACACGCAGATAATTGTACGCAGTTCACCGCAAGTCCACACACAATGCCACACACACACATACAGCGGCACAAACCGCTTTTGCGTGACGCAACTCGCAATTGCTTATGTAAAACACTGATGTAATTACTAAGGCTAGGTAAATTAGCGCATATTACGCTCAGGTCGCGGCACAATTCGCCTTGAGGCACTAAATACCTGTGACGTCGTGGATCAGCAGCTCCGGGTAAGAGTACAGCTCGTGGTCGACTAGAGAACAGCTCGTGATCGACTAGGGAACAGCTCGTGGTCGACTAGGGAACAGCTCCTGTAATAGGCGGAGACAAGGATACCCCGTCCGCAAGGTAAGCGTAGTTGGAGGTCAGCTCCTTGTTAGGAGCAAGCCGTGAGGTTATTCGACCACGTTAGATAGTACTTAGCTCCGTGAACAGCCGAGGTACTCTCTCACACTGATGTACAGTGACTGACTTCTTGACCAGCGCGCGCCGTTTTCTCAGCCTCTCCCCCCTTTCTCCCCTTTCCCCCTCTAGCTCATGGCGGCTGAGTGTGTACACGTACCTCTAGTGGCTCCGTATTCTTTGCGACATTTTTCGCTGTGATGGTGCCTACAGTTATTTTGAGTATGACTCCTGTGTGCATTTTTTTGTGCTGATCCCGTTGCTGTTGTGTATTTGGCCGAGTGTTTGTGTACTTTAATTGTTCTGGACCATTTTGTTGAGTGCGCGTGCCTCTCAGTCTGTGGCGGTTGTTCCTCGGATCGCTTGGTGCCGACGCGACCACAACAGTGGGAGCGCTCGAGCTCTGATTGGCCGACGATGGATTCGGACAATGATGAGGTGCCTTCGAGCGATAAGACGCGTAAAAGGCCACGCTGCGATGATTCCCCTGGGAACGGCGACTCACTGTCTCTGCTTCTGACTGCTGACGATGTAAACAAGCTTTTGAAGCGCGTTAACGATGATCGCGATATACTGCTTGAGCGTCTTTGCAATGAGAAGGATACTAACTTGAAGAAAACCATCCGGTCAGCCGTCAATTCTTTCTGCGAAGCGATTACTTCTATTACTAGCCCCAATATGTGTAAGCTTCATGAGGAACGGGTGGTCGAATCATGCAATACGGTAGTTGAAAGCACTTGTCAACGTATCGAGAAGACAGCAGAGTCGATGTCTGGTGGTGTCCTACCCCATGTACGTGGTCTCTCTTTCGCTGATGTCTTGTCTCGTTCGGCTCGTTCCACGTCCGCTGCTTTGGCATCGCAGAGAGTTTCACTGGGGACCGGCAAATTTTTCGCGGCCAAGAAAGCTAAACGGTTAACACTCGCGAGTGAGAGCCGCCGCCCCGACTTTCCTTCGTCGAAGGATACGAAGGAGGCTATTTTGCGCACTATAAACCCTAGAAGCATGAAATTTGACGTGCAACGGATGCTTTATGGGCCCGAGAGTTCAGTGATCATAGAAAGTGACTCGTTGGAGGCCTCGGCGATCGCTGAGTGTACTTCTCTCGCTGAGGCCGGACTTGAGATCAAGCCTGACCTAAAGCTTAACCCGAGGATGATTTTGCATGATATTCCTTGTGAACTGAAAGAAGAGGATATTGTCGATTCAATACTGGACCAGAACCTCAATGGCTTTACTACCGCTGACGTTAAAGTTATTTACCTGTACCCAATACGCGATGGAAAAAAGGCGAGATCCTGTGTGATCGAGGTCAAACCTGCTGTGAGGATTGCCCTGCGTCAGCGCCCTAGAATTAGTATTGGATGGTCTTCGTGCCGTTATGACGATCACGTTTCGCTTGTTCAGTGCTACAAGTGCTGTCAATTCGGCCATATTGCTAAAGACTGCAAGAACAATCCTCGATGTGGTCACTGCGCCGGGGCCCACGAAGCTAAAAGCTGTAATAAGAGAGGTACCGCATGCTGCGTGAATTGCACTGCCAACAAATTGCAGGCTGCTTCGCATTCTGCCACCGACAGGGGAAAGTACCCACTACTGCGTAAGCGTATTGAGCGAATCATTTCACTGATAGACTATGGCTCAGTGTAGTGCTTCTACTTTCAAGGTTGGCCATATCAATGCGCAATCGCTCGAGCCCCATTTTATCGATGTTAGACAGATTATCCGCGACCGTGCTCCTCATGTTATGGCGATAAGTGAGTCTTGGTTAAAGCCGGAAAGGCACTCCAATCTACTGAACATTGATGGCTACCAGTTGCTACGAGTGGACCGTCCGGGAAGAGCTGGTGGAGGTGTGGCGGCGTATGTGAGTGCCTCTTGTCGAGGAGAAATTGTTGGTCGCTTAGTTTATTGGCCTGATGGCCCAGTTAGACCCGAATTTATGTTTATTAAGCTGCGCATAGTAAACACATGGATATTGTTAGGGGTTGTTTACAGCCCGCCTAAAAGTGGATACTGGTCTGACGTGGAGGATGCGCTGCTCAATTGTAGTCGATCGTGTGACTACTCGTTGCTTGTAGGCGATTTCAACATTGATTGGGCCGTTGACTCCACTCCGCGAAGGATTATCAGTGGCTGCTTTGATGCTTTTGGTCTTGAGCCTCTGCCTTTCGATCCCACGCACCATACCAAGTCGTCACACTCTACTATAGACTATATATGTGTCAGTGATCGTTCTCGGGTGCTTTCAAGTGAACAATTTAGCTCTCCGTCTATCTCTTGGCATGACGTTTTATTGGCCGAGTTTGACTTCTTGGTGCCTGCGCCTTTGACTACTAGAATTATGTGCCGAAGCTTCGCGTCATTCGACGAGGATAGTTTTGGACGGGATCTGTCTGCCATCCAATGGGACACGTTGCACACTTTCGACACCATAAACGAGAAAGTTGATTGGCTCACGATGACCATAATAGGGCTCTATGACCGCCATGCCCCTTATCGAAGCGTTACTGCCAAAAAGCGACGTGTCCCATGGTTCTGCTTGGAGCTTAAGTCCTTAATTAATCGACGCAACAGATCATGGACGGTGTATAGAAGGACGGGTAAACCGGAGCACCAGCTGATCTACAGGCGTCTGCGCAATCAGGTGAAAAACGAAATTCGTAATGCTAAATCAGCTTATTATCGCGATAGGCTCTCCGGGTGCACCGATGCTAGGAAGCTTTGGCGCTGCATCGATGAGATTGGTATGCGTGTGAAGGAACGCTCAACCGACGGCATTTATGTTGACGTCGAATCTTTAAATACACATTTCGCCAATGGCGGCGACGCTATTGCCGCACCACGCGTCGAGCAGGCGCGGACTCTTAGACATGTAGGTGATGGTTTTTATTTTCGCCACGTCAACCCGACTGATGTTCTCGATGCTCTGGCGTCGATTGGATCGAATGCCAGAGTCCCGGATAACCTGCCACTCTCCTTAATTAAGGGATGTATGCCTTCGATCTTGCCTGTTCTTCTGCATGTCTTTGATTTTTCTTTGCAGTCGGCTATCTTTCCTTCCAGCTGGAAGCGGGCTACTATTCGTCCGATTCCCAAGTGCTTTCCTACTCGGAACCTTGATGACTGGAGGCCCATCAGTATTACTTGCGCGCTGTCTAAGCTTCTTGAATTTGTTGCTCTGCGTCAGATCGAGGAGTTTGTTGGGCGTGAGCGGCTCATCGATCCGTTGCAGTCGGGATTTCGCAGGGGTCACAGTGCTCACTCTGCGCTTGTTCAGATGGTGGACAGTGTGCGCCGGTCTGTTGACAATAAGGAGATCACCGTCATGATCTCCATCGACTTTGCCAGGGCGTTTGATCTCGTGAACATCGAGCTCCTGATGTGTAAGCTTGCGGCTCTTTGATTTTCTCCTTCGGCTGCTGGATGGATTCGGAGCTTCCTGACTGATAGATCCCAGTCTGTCGTTTCCTCGGATGGCTCTTGTTCCCGCTCGACCTCCAGGGTGGCGGGTGTACCGCAGGGATGCCTGCTCAGCCCGTTGCTGTTCGCCCTATTTATAAATGACGCACCGCTGGTCCTGCGCCACTGCTCTTACCATATGTATGCGGATGATTTTACCCTCTAGAGGAGTGGACCTCTTCACGAGACTGCCCGAATTGTTAATGAAGCAAACCTTGACCTTGAGGCTCTGGCGGGGTGGGCTGCTTCCAATTGCCTGTATATCAAGCCCGAAAAGTCGCAGGCCGTTTGGATTGCCACCAGAAATTTCATTACCAAACTACAATGGGATCGCTTGCCAGTCCTGCATGTTGGCGCTCGTACTATTGAATATGGGAGCGTCCTCAAGATTCTGAAAATATCTATTGACAGCACGCTATCTGGCCTTCAACAGACCAACGCCACGGTTCGAAGGTGTTATGCGGTCCTAATGGCTTGCCTAATAATTTCCTGCCTCGAGCAGTGCGACTCACTCTAATCAAGGCCCTAATATTCCCCTACCTGGATTACTGCCCTGGCCTTTTCTTGGACCTCTCGTTGGAGCTTCGGACCAAACTGCGCCGATGTAAAAATGCTGCCTTGCGTTTCGTCACTGGTACCAGGATCTACGAGCACATTACCCCTGTACATAGGCAGCTCCGTGTACTTGACTATGAAGATAATCGCGACTACCAATGCCTGTGTCTGCTTGCTAATGTGCTCTGTTGCGGGGAGCCAAGCTACCTGAGGGAGCGCTTACAATTTGTCACCGTGGATGGTCCAGGGTCGAAGAGACACTCTGAAATGGACCTGACTGTCCCCCACGCACGCACTGAATGTTACAAACACTCCTTCATCGTCTACACCTCAAGGCTAAGGAACGACTTGCCCGTTAACCTGAGGAGACAGGCTGGAGGCCCCCAGTTTAAGACATCTGCGGGAGCGTTTTCTTATACACGAAACCGCCTTTTAATTTTAATTTATCAATTCAATTTATCACTTTTTAGCTTCGACATGTTCTATCTTTTTTATCTAGTTGTTCTTTTGTTTATTTATTTATTTGTTTATTTATTTGTCTTTTGTTATATCTTTTTATATTACACTACTTGTTCTATATATGCAATTTTGCTAATCTGTTGTCATTGGTTATTGGTATTATTGTTATTTATTTATTTATTTTTTTTATTCACGTTTTAATTTACCACCTAATTGTGTTCCGGATAATAGTTACGCTATTGCTCTAATGTACCTGTACTGTATGTAACGAAATTGTCATGTACCATATAGGGCCTCTGAGTCCTTGGTACTTAATAAATAATTCAATTCAATTCTCCCTTTCTCTCTCTCTCCCATTCCCGTTTCCCACTTCCCTCGCTATACAACTCCCCTTCTTTCCCTTTAGGTTACTAACCAACTCCAATATATACATTAAACGAATTATGAGTGAGAAAATTTAACGACCCGATGGAAAAATTTCAAGTGGGCAAATTTAAGAATAAAAAATTAAGCTTAAAATACTTAGTGTGATTATTAATACGAATACGAATGGAACAAATAACCAACGCTAGACCAATTTTCAAGTAGATTATGAAGAATTCGATGATAAAGTAATACTGAGTTTGTAGATAGTGATAATGACAGTGTGATAAACTGTACATTTAAGCCTGCCCAGATCCTGGAACCGATGTAAGGCTTGCCTGGCCAAGCCCTGGTTTTAGCCTTCGAATCACATTCTTGTCGGCACTCGGGAGGCAGGAGGACGGAACAGAGGCACCGATGGTCCTGCCGTCCTGCGTCGTTGCCGCAGGAGAAAGGTGTGTAACCATAGACATATAAGAAATATAGACTGCTCGTTCTTATGGTACTTTCGCCCCGTTGGCAACGTGCGACAGAGACAGATCCACACGTTCGATGTTATGTCTCTTTCTACTTGTGCTTTAGCGCCGTACATAAGAACCAGTAAGAACGAGCAGCCTATATTTCTTATAGGTCTATGTGTGTAAAGCCGTGCCAAAAAGTACTTAGAGATCTGAGATAACAAGAAAGAGATTCAAGTATTGGTACTCCCGGTGCGCTTTTAGGCATGGAGCTTTGTAATCTAATTATAGTATTATAATAAATATTTATGCAAAAATATCTTACCTTTCTGCATCAATTATATCTTAGAAATTGTACAAAACTGTGTCCAACACACGTATCCAAAAAAGTATAAGTGCGCGATGTATTTACACTACGTAAAGAGAAAACTTCGGACGAAGAGGTAATATTTAAAATAAAACTTCTCTATTGCATATTTGTAGATCAATGTGAGAGTCGATTACACAAGGATACATCTTGTCGTGACTACGTAATTGTAAATTCCCGGTTGTAGTGAATTAAGAGTCATGAAACCGTACACAATTCTCACCTAGGAAGGAAAAATAAAGAATGCCTCAGTGGCCGACTGGCCGTACCATATAACTTTTTTTCGATTCGGGGGCCAGTGTTATGAGGCTCTTTTACCGTCAAGCTTGAATCAGATGGCGCCAGAGCACGTCACGGCTGTTATGGCCGTCGCACTTACACACCGTCAAATTGACAGTTGTGTATTGTGTTCGTGAGCCTATCTGTGTAATGAGCAAAGCAGAAGACATAACCTTTGTAAATGATTGCTGTTGTTTGCAGACAATTTTTGTTTGCATTTACGATTAAAGATAGTAGGAAAAATGAAGTGCAGTGTAATATCCTGCGATAAGAAAGTGAAATTTAAATTTCCTTCTGATAGTGTGATAAAAAAAAGTGACTCGAAGCAATTGGGAGACCAACATTTTTGCCGCTCCCAAGTCATGGCTTATGCCTCGACCACTTTGCCTCCACGAGTTCTGCTTTTCTTCCACTGACTCTTGCTCCTTTCCCTTTTAAAAGCTTTTTCAATTCTGAAACTTTTAAGCTCCCATAATATTCTTTCTTGTCTTCCTTATTCATATCAAAATTTCAAATATTGCGCTTTACCACTACACTTTACTTTCCTATGTACATACAATACTGAAAAGTAATGTTGTGTGAGTGAGACGGCCATGACAGCCGCGACGTGCCCCGGCGCCATCTGATTCAAGCTTGACGGTAAAAGAGCCTCATAACATAGGCCAATGTACAGAAAAATAGTTACATGGTACGGTCCCAGATTGCAGGCCCATGGTATAAAAAATACAAAGGTGGGCTCTTCAGCCACCAAACTGATCAGCCAATCAGGAGGCTTGGAACAAGCGATCTTCCATATTGGATTTTCCACCAATGAGCGTTGAGAGCGCGTTGTTCAACTACTGCTACACATAAACAAGAGTACAGGGTAAAAAATTTCCTCGATAAATAATATCTTTGAAATTTGTTAGGTGCACTGTTTTATGTATAAATATAATTCTATATGATGATCCGATTACTTGTAAGATATACAATGAACAAAGTTCATTAAATATTTGAATAAACAAATTTTACAATTTTTTTTTCTTTTTATGAGAATTTTAACATCAGAAGTCAGTTTTTTTGTTCATATCTGGCAATCTAATTGCGTTATCGTACGTACAAAGCTTTTAATTTAATACTGCTTTTCGAGGTAAGTTGTATTTATTTTCAGCAATAAAGTGTAAGTAGTTGAACAACACGCTCTTTACGCTCATTGATGGAAAATCCAGTATGGAAGGTCGCTTGTTCCAAGCCTCCTGATTGGTTGATCGGTTTGGTGGCTGAAGAGCCCACCTTATGTATTTATTACACCATGTGCAGGCCATAATCATGCAATCTGAGGGATTCTTCGTTTTTTCTCAAGGGTTGTAAGAAATTTTACACGAGTATAATTAAATTGAAAGTAATTACGTAGTTTTGTTACGTATTTAAGTACGTATCAAAAATACGTCATATCAATACGTAGTGGAAATACGTGTTAGTTTGGAACCTTTCGTCACCTAATTTTAGTAAGTACCTCAGGTTGTGTGATGATTGGAGCTTGTGTTATTAATTAATACAGTTTAT
This sequence comes from Copidosoma floridanum, assembly GCF_000648655.2. The sequence goes on from NW_019379927.1 coordinate 71,700, forward strand.
TTATTATTACAGCGACCAATATGCGCCACGGGTTGAGTGGTGATTGGTGCTTACGTTATTATATTTATTTTATTATTTATTAAAGTGACCAGTAAGCGACCCGGCTTGTGTGGTGGTTGGAGCTTGCATTATTAACAAATAAAGTTTATTTATCATTACAGAGACCAGTAAGCGCCACGGGTTATGTGGTGATTGGCGCTTGCGTTTTTATATTTATTCCATTTAAATACTAAGTGACCAGTAAGCGACCCGGCTTGTGTGGTGGTTGGAGCTTGCGTTATTATATTTATTTTATCAATTATTTATTAAAGAGACCAGTAAGCGCTTCTGGTTGTGTGGTGATTGGTGCTTGCTTTAATAATTATTTAAACTTATGAGGCTGCTGATTAGCCTGTTGGATTAGTAGAATAATAGCTTGAGATTAATTTATTAAGTTATTGTGTATGAAATTTTTTCAAATCATCAAGGGTTTTGCGTCTTGCTCCATATAGCCAATTTAAATTTACCGCAAGTTTGCCAGTCACATTTGGGAGCACTGTCCCCATGGTGTAAAAAAATACATAAGGTGGGCTCTTCAGCCCCGAACTGATCAGCCAATCAGGAGGCTTGGAACAAGCGACCTTCCATATTGGATTTTCCACCAATGAGCGTAGAGAGCGCGTTTTTTAACTACTTACACTTAATTGCTGAAAATAAATACAACTCACCTCGAAGCAGTATTAAATTAAAAGCTTCGTACGTACGATAACGTAAATCAGATTGCCAGAGATTCAAATCACTGTACCTATGTTTAAAAATTTTTTATGCATGGGAATTATGTCAATATGTATAGTAGGGTGACCGTTATTTAATATTGTGGATTTTTATACAACAATACCCTGTAAAGTCTCTTCTTTATATCCCAAAATGAAAATTTATGGCAAAAAAAAAAATTCTTCAATCGATACAAGTACTATCTTTCAACTGTATTACTTGGAGGCGAAAAGCACTCGTATGAACTGTAAACAATATGTTACGTAGATTAAGGTAAATGAACCAAACATTGGCCACCTCAGTAGACCAATTTCTAAAGTACTCCATAAATATAAAAAAGACGTAAAATTTCAAGTCCTAATAGGTATTATGTTATAGTTATAACACTATTTTAAGCTGTACCAAAAAGAAATAATTTTTTGCATACACAGAAAAAAAGCTTTTATTTATTACTGGACATGATGGAATGTTCCAATTCTTGACCACTGTAGAAAAAACTTGTCCCTCTGTGGCCGAAACTTCAAGTCCCAATAACTGGCCAGTCATATGAATTGCATGCAATTAACATTGGCCAGTTATTAGGGCACACTAAAAGTGAGGTTACGTTGACAGATGTCCTAAAGCCTGGCCAGCCGACTAAAATCACTTTCTAAAAACACTTTTTTTTAATTTCTTGGTTAAAGTATCATCGAAATAACTATTAAAAATGAAATTTATATAATTTTTTTGCGTGAATATTAATAAAAACATTTTTTACAGCTGCAAAAATTCGTGTGAATCGTAAAATTGTGATTGTGGCCAGTCTTTGGGACCAATTTTTTGGTGGCTAAACATTGGTCCATTTACCTTAATAGTTTAAGAATTCAAAAAACAATTATTGAAGCAGTAAAATAAATAAAACATAGCTGAAAATTTTTTTATCCGCATAATTTAATTAGGAAATTCATGTTTTTGGAATCACGTGTGAAGTTGTAAATGTGCGTATTTCTTTGACGTAAATTATGTATTTTTTAATGGCGTGAAGAGATGTGATTGGGTTAATAATGTGACGAATTAATCTACAGTATGAATTAGGAATCGACCTATTATATAGATATATATTATCTATGTATCCATTCCAAACAAAACAGCCCCAAGCGAAAGTAATACTCCAAAAGAATTGTAAAAGAATTCATTTTACTCCTAACATACTGTCTTGATTTGTCAACAATTGATTATCTCAAAACCAATTACCGTTTTAAGCCCAATGTAAAACTTTATCAAAAGTAAATAAGTTAATGTAATTTATAATTGTCTATTGTAAATTGTAACTAATATTTTTTACTACCATAATTGCTTTGGTTCTTATAACGAACAAGGCTAATTGGTGTACGAGTGGTACTGAAAAATTATTATTTGTGTTTATAAAACTTCTTAGTGAAATAGATTGTATCGCCATTAACTGACATGTATGAAACAATCAATTATTAACAATTATTTTTTGATAAAGTCGCGCATCGTGTAATAATTTTTTATAGTTAAAGGTATTATTAGTCACTACTGTATTTTATGTGTCTCAAATTAATTGTAAGACGGCAACAATCAAACTAACTAAAAATTATTATCACTATAGAGTGCAATAGATAAGTCTAATAAAAATTTTATAGATTTTATGATACGCATGTGTAAAGAACTAATTTTATTAGTATTATCATAGTGTCAAATCAAGACACCAACAATTCATAACATTAGTTGTTATTTTTAAAATAAAATGCATACAAAAAGATTATTGCTATTCGCTTGAGAGTAATAAATATTTAATAATGAATTAAATACTGTATAAAACTTAACAGCAAATTGGATTTTGGTAACTGCGAGAATAGAAAAAGAATCAGTAGAAAGAGGTACCTACTAGTCTCGAGAATCGAAGAAAGAAACTGTAGATAATAACAATAGTTTTGGAGAAATGTGGGACGTGATGGAAATGGACCTCGATCATGCGAATTCTACTGATGTATGCAGCGCACTGACGTATGTAAACTATTGTAAACGCCTTAAGGTCGATGTCCCAGTACTCGGTCATGTCCCAATAGTCGGTCATCTGGCTGATTTTTTCACTAAAAATTCTCAAAACATATATAAATCGGGTAGCTATTCAGACACTAAGCAATTACTCTTTCAATACAAAGTTAATGTATAAACCCAATTGAAAATATAACGAAGGCCCATAAAAGAAAAAAAGTGACCGACTATTGGGACATTTCGTCTGCTTAAGTGAGCGAGTACTGGGACATCCACCTTACCTAATACTCAGCAACTTATTTATCTCAGGAGATAGAAAAAGTTATCAACATCATACGTAACATGAAAATAATGAAAGTCAATGACATTAACAGTGATCTTTTTAAAAATGTAGTGTGTACAAGGGCAAATATTGATGATACCGAGACATTTGTTAATGTCATTGTTCGATTGCGCAGGCAATATTCATTGAACCAGAAAAATGTAGCCATTGTCGATGATCAAATGTAATGATGGAGAAGGATTAATAAAAACTTTTTTAAGTAATAGTGCTAAATTTAGTATTGATTACACATCACTATAATTTTACTAAGCCGTTGGTTTCGAAACGCATTATATAGCTTATACACTACTGGTTGCCTTTAAATAATAATCAATTCATCAGCCACTATTCACAGTCTTACATTGATATTAAATAAATATTTGATATCAGGTGAGCCGATTTCAACTTAATAAATACTTATTTGATTTTATAATTAACATCATATTTTTTTAACCCCTTAAAATACATTATAAACGTCTTATTCACGTTGACCGTTGGGGAGCCTGTACATGGGTGTCTAAATGTCTTAAGACTGTAAGCCAAACCTATGGCGGGTGATTCAATTCGAACTGACGTTAACTGAATATTGATATAAATTGTTTTAAACAAGATAATCGGCGTCCTGTTCGTAACAAAACTATGTTACGTGATTGCATTATAATATTGGAAAGATATTTAGCCACCAAAACTTAAAAAAATTTTGCTAACGCTGAGTCATTAAATAGAGAGGTTATGTTGACAAAATTATTGTATTAACATGAATTGTAGAAATTTTTCATTGGATGCCATAAAGACGTTCTAACCTTATAATGTAATGACGTTACATAGTTTTATCATGAATAAAGTGTCTATTTCCTTGTTTAAATCATTTTATATCGGTATTCAGTTAACATCAGTTTAAATTAAATCAACCGTCATAGGTGTGGCTTACAGGCTTAGGGAGCCTATACATGGGTGTCTGAATGTCTTAAGACTGTAAGCCAAACCTATGGCGGGTGATTCAATTCGAACTGACGTTAACTGAATATTGATATAAATTGTTTTAAACAAGATAATCGGCGTCCTGTTCGTAACAAAACTATGTTACGTGATTGCATTATAATATTGGAAAGATATTTAGCCACCAAAACTAAAAAAAATTTTGCTAACGCTGAGTCGTTAAAAAGAGAGGTTATGTTGACAAAATTATTTTATTAACATGAATTGTAGAAATCTTTCATTGGATGCCTTAAAGACGTTCTAACCTTATAATGTAATCACGTTAAATAGTTTTGTTATGAATAAAGTGTCTATTTCCTTGTTTAAATCATTTTATATCGGTATTCAGTTAACATCAGTTTGAATTAAATCAACCGCCATAGGTGTGGCTTACAGGCTTAAGACTGTAAGACGCCCATGTACAGGCACCCTTAAGACTGTAAGACGCCCATGTACAGGCACCCTTAAAGATGACTTACTCATCTATGAATCCTTATTCGTTAACAATCCATTCTTTGTGCTAAATAGCGCACGCTGATTTTTCCGAGTGTTCATTAGCGCGAGCAAAAAAGCGCCCGCTGTTTTTCCGAATGTTCATTAGCGCGCGCTAAATAACGCACGCTGGTATATCATAATGTTCATTAGCACGCGCTAGTAAATAAAAAATCTGTGTATTAGCGCACGATAGTATTTCCAAATGTTCATTAGCGCGCGCTGTTTTCCGAATGTTTATTAGCGCGCGCTGAATAGCGCACGTTGTTTTTCCGAATGTTCATTAGCGCGCGCTAGTAAATAAAAAATCTGTATTAGCGCAGGATAGTATTTTCAAATGTTCATTAGCGTGCGCTAAATAGCGCACGCTGGTATCTCATAATGTTCATTAGCGCGTGCTAATAAATAAAAAAATCTGTGTATTAGCGCATGATAGTATTTCCAAATGTTCATTAGCACGCGCTAAATAGCGCCCACGCTGGCCTTCTTAAAAATCCGTTCGTTAGCGCGCGCTAGGTAAGACTCGTATATAAATATACGATTCTGCATTCTCGATAAAGTGACCACTAACGTTAGCTCTTGGCTTTCGTCCATATTACAACCTCAAAACGAAAAACAACGATTTGCCTGTATGGAAATTGTCTCCAACCCAATCTATGTTTCCGTTCAGACTCCCAACTAGAGAACTGAAAGTGTGATTTCATATGTTATTGGAAGCGTACTCACTGATTAAAACAGTGCAATGATATTGAGAATCACTGAAATTTATTTTTTTTTAATTATTATTTTCAATAAAATAATCATTTTTCAATAACCTTATATTTATTTATACTGTCATACAGAAAGATACGTTTCGGTACCTTCAGAATGCCAGCTTTGGCCACGAGCGGAGGGCACAGAAGTCATTCTCTGAGTGAATACAGTAAAATAATTTAATACAAATTTTAATATAATCCAAAAGTGATAGGGATAGCTTGCTTTTGATAAGCGGAACTCGCCATAGACATTTAGAAAGTATAGACTACTCATTCGTATGTACGGCACGGAAGCATGATTAGAAAGAGACACCGCATTGAACGTGCGTATCTGTCTCTCTCGCATATTTCCAACGGTGGGAAATTTGCATTAGCCGAATTTTACTGACGACCCCCCAACGTTGGCAATGTGCCATACTAACGCTCAATGCTGTGTCTCTTTCTACTCGTGCTTCAATGCTGCACACAAGAACGAGCAGTCTACACTCCTTATATGTCTATGGAACTCGCCTATTTAATTAAGGAGGCTGTTCACGTAGACGTGACAGTTTCATGCAGTATTATTTAGAAGTAATAGTTAGGTGTCACGCTGTCACGTCTACATGAACAGCCTAAGCATTGCTAGTAATTCCGTGTTCTATATGAACAATTGAATTTTGGCAATACGTAACTGTAAAGTCCGCTCAACTTCCATTGCCTGTAAGAAAAGTCCGTATTGCGCGTTGCGGATTTCGTACTCTTCATATGACCACACCCTTACGAGCTTTGGAACGGCAGTGCACCCTTACACAAGTGTGTAGGTACCTTAACTATCCGTCATGTCAACCCACAAGTGGCGTATTTAGCGGATGTTGGTAGAACTAAGACCTGACGCTATTTTAAAGTTTAGAATTAAGTGGCGCCAGGGAAACTGTAATCGCAATCGTGCCAAGCAGATGGCATACGAAAAATAAACAATCAGTAAGTCTACACCGAAGAAGCGATATTTTTGTTGCAGTGTAGCAAAAAATTGCTCATACATCTGTTTCTCATTATCTTTAGCTTTTTTTAACCCACTTTGGTGCTGTGTCAGAGCAAATTGCATTATAAATCGATGAATTCTCGTACCTATGTTGGCAAATGATATCATTAGAAATTTTACTCATTGTTTGCTTTCATTTTAATAACCTCCAAATATACCTTGTTAAATATACAAATGCACCTATTACATGCTTACGATTATATTTCCATCTTACCCAGCCTTACAACTACACGTACAATCCAATCGTTTATAATTTTTTATCTGAGTTATGGCGATATTAAGTTCATAAGCGCCATGGAGCTCGCCCCCAGAGCTGTTAAAATCTAAAACAAATTTGATGTATCGATTGCGCGTAGAAAATGCTGCAAAAAGTTACATTACAACTTTTTTGCGCGTGCAATTGCTTAAGAGTTATAAGGGAAAAACACTTGGGGGCTGCCCCCAAAACTCAGTGGCTAATTTCTATTGATTAATTATGACAACGAATTATCTATTATTGATAAAAGGATTGCGCGTAAGCTGCGCGTGCCGCCCCCAAACGAAATGATAGCTTAAAAACCTTGGATGGTAATTATTAATGCAAACCTGCTTTACGCAATAATTTCAGTTATACGGTTAAACCGCAGCCAACGCGCATGCGCACCTCTCTGACGTGGGAAATCACTAGATAAGAAAAAAATAGTACCGAAGGTGAGGCGCAAGATTCAAATTAGGTCTAATAACACAAGCATCTATCACCCAATGACCCAGGGCGCTTACTGGCCACTCTGTTAAATAAATAATTATTAATAAATAACACAAGCGCCTATCACCAAATGACCCGGGGCGCTTACTGGATACTCTTCTAAATAAATAATTATTAATAAATAACACAAGCGCCTCTTACTTAGTGACTTGGGGCGCTTACTGGACACTCTGTTAAATACATAATTATTAGTAACCCAATCAAAAACTTCAATGCTGAATCAATGCTGAATCAACGTTGATTTTAGCAATAAATCAACGCTGAACCAACGTTGAATCAACGTTGAATCCATGAATGACGGAACACTGAAATCAGTCGTAATTTACATTGTTGATTCAACAATGATTCAACTTCGAATGAACACTGATTCAACGTTGAATCAGCGTTGATTTAAACGTTAATTTAATAATAGAAAAATATAATGCGTATTCAATACAGTTTCACATCAAATAACTGAATCCCCCTGATTTGGTGTTACAATACGGATAGTACCTCCATATATATACGTCAATATATCTGCTCCAAATGTTATTATACTACTTTTTAATTTTTGAAAATTTAATTTTAACGTTTCGATCAACGTTGAATCAACGCCACTCTGTTAAATAAATAATTATTAAAATAACACAAGCACCTATCACCGTATAACCTGGGGCGCTAATTGCAAATCTAGTAAATAAATAATTATTAATAAATATGTCAAGCACCTTTTTCCTGATGATCCAGGACACTTATTTGCAACACTATTAAATAATAAAAAGTTGATCGATAACATATGTAAACATCACAATTTTTATCTAGTACGACAAAGATCTTTTTAATTGGCGCTCTTGTAATTACTTGATAATTTTTTTTAATTGAAATTTTAACATCAGAAGTCAGTTTTTTTGTTCATCTTATTAATAATTATTTATTTAAAAGAGTGGCCAGTAAGCGCCCCGGTGCGCATGCGCGTTGGTTGCGGTTTAACCGTATAACTGAAATTATTGCGTAAAGCAGGTTTGCATTAATAATTACCATCCAAAGTTTTTAAGCCATCATTTCGTTTGGGGGCGGCACGCGCAGCTTACGCGCAATCCTTTTATCAATAATACATAATTCGTTGTCATAATTAATCAATAGAAATTAGTCACTGAGTTTTGGGGGCAGCCCCCAAGTGTTTTTCCCTTATAACTCTTAAGCAATTGCACGCGCAAAAAAGTTGTAATGTAACTTTTTGCAGCATTTTCTACGCGCAATCGATACATCAAATTTGTTTTAGATTTTAACAGCTCTGGGGGCGAGCTCCATGGCGCTAAGTTCATAGGGGGTACCGAACAAGCCACTGAATATATCAATAAAACTAACTAAATAAGTCATGAGTATTATTTTACCGGGCTACATTTAAACTTAAACCTAATGTCAGGTTTTAGTTCTACCAAAAATCCGCTAGATGCGCTACTTGTGGGTTAACATTAGTGAGCTTCGAGGGAGTAAGCGAACAATCTTGGGACCGCTCGTGATTAGTCGATCGCCATTTGAAGCTCATGGAGACTTTTGTCATATATTTGTATATATGTAAATATCCATACACATATATGTATATCGTAACATATATATATATGCTAAATAATGCATTTTCAAGCTCACACCTTTCTCCATGAGCCTCAAATGGCGGACATTGTCTCCTCACACCCTCGAAGCTAACTGTTTTAACATGACGAATAGTTTTTCGTAAGCTCGAAAGCTTGATTAACATTCACTTTGTCTTACTAACTGCCGTATATATTTTGACCAAACAATGCTTTGTTTCTTTTTTTGAATAATAATGAACAGAATGACATGAAATCTTAAGGAATCATTTATTAAATTACAATACACTATTTGCCAAAATGTTAGAGTATGCTGACGAATGTAAACGCCAAAAAATTATGAATGAAAAGTAAATTCTAAACACGTACTCTATAACTATAAGCATTCCTTTACTAAAAGTTGTACCCTAGTTATAAATTTACTGAACATGATTAAGTAAAAAATTGTAAAAACTTATTTCATGCTAAACATGTGGCCATCTCAAAGTATATGTATATTGACGGACTTAATCAAAAGATATTAAATAAACATAGGCACCAAGGATATATGGGTTTTCTACAAGCGCCCCGGGTTGTGTGGCAATTGGTGCTAGCGTTATTTTATTACTCAATAAAGCGACCAGTAAGCACCCCGGGTTGTGCGGTGATTGGTGCTTGCGTTGTTTAATGTATTTTATTAATTATTATAGCTCTTGAGACTGCTGATGGGCGGGTTGGGTTGTTGGGTTAAATAGCTTGGGACTAATTTAGTAAGTTATGGTGTATGAAATTTTGTCGAGTGATCTGGGGTCTTGCATTTTTCTCCATATAGCAAATTTGAATTTCCCGCAAGTGTGATAGCCACTTACTGAATTTACGTCACGATGTAAGATGAGACAGGTGGTACGAAGTACCACCTCTGCCGAGTTACAATTTTGTAGCAGTACCAAGTTTTCCACCAGATGGATCAGTGTCGAAAAGGTAGTATATATATATATATACACATTTTAAATATATTCGATTTTAATATAAAAACACTTGATTAATTAATATTGTTCATTTATTTCAAAAATGATGAAATTTCTGTTAATTTTACCATCGCTGCCCGGCACACTGACACAGATCAAAGTGTATTATCTATT